>VXAA01005106.1:47116-93746 GCA_013399115.1 Anseranas semipalmata
CCGTCCCCGCGCGGTCGATGCGGCCGAGCAGGGGCGGTTGCGCTGAGGGTGGGGTCCGGTGCCTCCGTGCCCTCCCCTCCTCTGCGAGGGGGCTGCCGGGGCTCCCGTCCGGGCGGGCTGCGGCCCCTCGCTGCCGGGCGGCTCCGGGCCGGGGGGCTGCTTCAGCGCCGTGCTCCCCCGGGCCGGGCGCTCCCCCGGGCTCCTTTTGCCTTTCCGCCGGCGCTGCGAGACGAGCCCGGTGCCTAACGCCCTTTCTCCTAGGCTCGGCGTAGCGTTCTGCTCTCCTTCTGAGCGCCGGCTGGTTTTAGATCGAGTGCTCAAGTCAGCAGCTTCAGCCCTTCTTGGAGACTGACTTTGGTGGCAATTTCAGAGAATTAATGCCTCCGCCGTACCTCGTGGTACGCAGCGCTGTAACGTGTGCAGACGCCTACCGCACGTCAGGAAAAAAAAGAAATTTTTTTGTTTGAATCGGATTTGGCTTTTTGTGGCCGATATAAATGCCTTAAGTGATTGGCAATACAGCTGGTGAGCAAGGGTGGGAGAACACGGTGCCAGTGTGAATCCTAGTGCTGGGTGCGAGTACTCGCCTGTGTACTTCCTCACTGGTGTCCAAATGTCACCCTAAAATTGTAGCTCAGACTGAGACGTAAAAAGACACTCGCAAGCAAGACCTCGGTAACTGGAAGCGAAAGGAAGCATATTTGGGCTTCAGGGGTGGCTGAGTGCCAAGGAGCAGTTGTCTGAAAGCTGTTTGGGCTTCAACTCACGGTTTTGCTCAGGAGTTCTTGATTGTTTGGGGGGGGGGCATGAAGGTTGCTTGATCTCATCTCTCAGCATCTCATACCCTGGCTGTTGAAGGCTGTGTTTGTTTTGCTGCCAGGGCTGTAGTGTAATTCTGTGCTGCTTGGCAAATTCTGGCCTAGGTCACATGGCGTTTGTTGCTTTCGGAGTTTGCTGGGAAGGTTCATTTCCATTCTCAAAGTTAAAAATAGTCAACATCTTGGTTAGAAGTCAGCGGGTATGTGGTGGCTCTTGCTCCAGAGTGCTTGTGTTTTAATGAGCAGTGATTTTAATAATTAGTTCTTGGACTTTATCACTCTGCAGGTTTTGAGCTTGCAGGCAGAGTATCATCAGGTTTAGCAGCAAATGTGCACGAGCAGAGTTTGAGAGCATTTCTGAGCGGTCGGACCGCTGTAGACCAGTGGGTATTTCTGTGTCGCAAACAGTTCGTCTGCTCCATGTGCACTAAAAGGCAAGCACGTTTTATTTCCAAACTTTTGAACTAAATGTCCAGGCATGGTAGCGGTGGACACCACTTGAGATGGGTTGATGGGTCAGAGTGTCAGACTTTCATCTTCACTGTGGAATTTGACAGATTTTGGGGGACAAACAGGTTTTCCATGTGGTGCTGAATTTCGGGTGCTTAAGTGCCCAAAGATGGCTTAAGTGTATTGTTTCCTTAGTTCTTCTGAATGCAGTTGCTTAATGAGGAAACCTGGTGGGAAGGTGTATGTGCAAGCAGTGCCGGTTGAAATGGAGACTACGTAAACGCCTTTAAAAAGCAGCCCGTCCGCGAAGGAAAAATCTGGAGCTCTTGAAATGGGTTAAAACACCTGTCCAGCTGTTGTCTGCATTGTTACAGCAAAGGGATCGAGTAATGTCTCTGAAAGCAGGTTTTCTCAAACTGCTGCTGGTGGCTGTAGTTTTCGGACGTTCTCAGCTTTTCCTCTGATGCAGCAGTAACACTGGCGATCCCGGCGTGCCGCCGCCTGGGGAGGTGGCTGCTGTGAAAACCCCTGCTGCAGTGCCTGCACCGGTGGGCGGGTGTCGCGGCCCTAACAGGAGACTTTCAGGAAAAAACTCGGATGGAGTCTTTGACCTGTGGCAACAAGGAAATGCCATTTCCAAATCGCTTGTGTACACAGTAGGTGACATTGAAGGTGACTGGCTTATTGGCTGAATCTCTCCTTATATTTAAAAAAAATGACTTGGTAGCTTGTTAGCTCTGATTCATGCTTCTGTGTTTACAGTGAGCTCCACCAAGAACCTGAGATAGTGAAGCATGTGAAATGTACTGCAGTACTGCTGGCTGCGAGCAGGGACGGGTTTAGCCTTTGCAGGAGGAGATAGGTCTCAGACTGCTGAAACTTGCCTGTGTATGTAAAAGGTGTGTGTGTTGGTGGGGGGAAGTGTTTAATTCTGTAAAAGCGAAGGCTTGTCCGCGTGTGTAAGTAAAGGCGCAATAATATGCATTTCTACTTCACATTAGCAACTTACGTTCATCTTTCCACGTTTTAGGAATTGATTAAGCATGATGCACGATGGCCGTTTGGATGTAATTTACTGTACGTGTGATTTGGTATTCTCTCTTTAACGTTTGAATCACTTCAATCTAATATTTCCTGCTAAAAGAGCAGTTAAGCTTCTGGGTGTGACGAGGTGTGTGTGTGAATGATTTCATTACCCTGTCCAGAGGTGCTATAAATAATCCAGATGGCTCTTCTGCAAGAATCCCTAAGTCATCGTAACCTCCCCGAGGAGAGCAGGGGCCTTCTCCAATGCCACGTTGCTGATTTCAGGTAGAAAGTGAACGAATGAGGGAAGGCTTCGCCTATCACAAGCCGTTTTTGGTTTTAAAAGCTCGTCAGTAGTTCTGTGGTGCAAAAATCGTTGTTAATATTTATTTTTAAGAAATTGTGGTGACCGTTCAGTTCTGCTTTACGGGCGCGCCGCAGCTGGGTCAGGTCCGTGGCTGGAAGCTGCTGCTGTGGCCGGGGCGTTGCTGCCGCCGCTCGCAAGCGTGGGGCAGTGGGGGCCCCGCTGCCCGCCCCGCCACCGCTCGGCTTAGTGCTTGCTCTCCTGCTCCAGAGCCACCAGCGCGTTCTTTGCTTTTAATTCCGAGACTGTTAGGATAAGGAGCTTCTAATCAATACGTGCTTAATTTCCTGTAGTCGATTTTTATTGGCATTCAACGTGTCAAGTCGGTGACGGTTTGAAGCGAACCATAGTAAAATGACCTGTGGGCTCTGCAGGCGCGCGTCGCGAAGCTGTTCGGGGTCGGCAGGTAAAGCGCTGGCCTCCGCTCCCGGAGCGTAAGCGGGTGGAGAGGGCAGTCCTTGCAGGGGTGTCTGTCTGAGGATTTGAATGTCAAAATTGAACTCAAGCGTATAATTGCTATTGTTTGACTAAGTAAAATGCAAATTGAGGTGAGTCACAAGAAATGTTTTCCCATGAAACCTGCCTGCTTCTAGTAACTACTCAAGAGAACAAAGAGTACGTAGTCATTCCGAGATCCCCTCTGAATATTGTTGATTTAGGTAAAACCTTCCTGGATCATAACCCCTACTGAAGATACAGTTCTCTATTTCTGTTCTTTGCCTCCAACGACTGCAACTCAAGGGCTTAAATGATTCTACAAGTCCAAAGAGATGGAGAAAAGGCAGTATGGTTTTGAGGTTTGATCACTGCATGTTTTATTCTGAATATGGGAAAGTCTTGATGCCAACACTATGCTAGGAGCGTGCAAAACTGCATTCTTTTAAAGCAGAGGTATATGAAAACTACTTTCTGATGAAATTCCATTCTTCTCAGCTTGCTTTTATTTATTTTTTTATTTCTTTGGCCTTTATTAGAAGTGATTTTGAGCGCTTGCTTTGGAATCATTGTATAATGGTATATTTAAGTAGTCAAATTTAAAGCAAGTCCTCAGATACCAAAATATGACAAGTTTCTGTGTATATCTTGTGAGATTTGTTTGCCCTTTATTGTAATATGTTAATATTAGGAAGAAAGGAGACCCAGATAGTGAATGGGGAAAAAACTTGGTAGCTCGTGGGAAAACAAACTAGTCAGAAATTACGTTTTGGATTGTGAAAATGCTTTTAGCTCCCTGGTGGTTGTAATGATGTTTGGAAAACAGGGAGATTCTAGGGTCCAAAAAACCCCCCAGTATTCCCACAGCAGTAGGAAGTGCTGGCTTGCTTCTGCCTTGTATCCCTTTTCTGTCTCTTATCTGTAGCTTGTAGCAGTGACCGGCTTTGAGTTTTGTTCATATCGCGCGCAGGCTGTGAGTTCAGTCTGTATCTGGCTCCTCGCATGCATTAAGTAAAAACCACCCAAAACACAACACCCGCCCCCACGCCCCAAACTCCCAGTCAGTCATTTCCATGACGTGGGGTCGAGAAGTCATCAGACAGCAAGAGATGCAAGAATAATTTCTGCCCGTGTGATTGAGCTGTAAAGCTTGCCGTCACAGGAGCTTTTGGAGGGCAAAATGGGAACGGGTTCAGAATGGGAATAGAAAATTGAAGTGGGTGCATCGGTGGCTGGTAGCTGCGGTGGTGCGGGCACGGCCTCGAGCCCCTGAGCTGCTGGGGGCCGGGCACGTCCCGTGGGGCCTGGGGAGAGCAGTTCTCCCTCCGTCCGCTGGGCGCCTCGGGTGGGATGCAGGGCAGCCGGGCTCTTCACCCGGGGCCGCGGGTAACGAGCAGCGGGTTCTGCTGGAGCGTGCCTCGCGCCGCTGGCTGCGCGGGGAAGAGCTGAGGGGCTGAGCTGGCTGGAAACTTCAACATCGCCGTCTGCCGGCTGGGCTGGACCAAACGTGAGCTGGCTGCGTGGTGTCACCACGCGGATCCCTGCTGGCAGAGCGCACGGGGCGGCTGGCGGCGTGGGGACACCCGGGTGGCCGAGGGTCACGCCGAGAGGTCACTCACGCGAATCGACTTCGTGGCGGCTGTCCTGCGGCGCTGGGCGGCTGCGCCAGGGTGTTCCCGGCCCCCGGTTCGGAAGAGAAGCAAGCCCTCGGCGGTGCCGCTGCTTTGCTGCTGTCACTGCGCCGGGGCAGAAGCCCTGGGCGAGGGGCGAGGACGCTGCTGGGCTCCTTACGGACGCGCACGCAGCCCTGCTGCTGCTGTGTGCTTCTGCTGGCAGCCGCAGGGGCCAGGCAGCTGGCACCCAGGTGTGCTCGGTACGGTGCGGGGAGGAACGGGGAGGAGCGCGTGCGTGTGGCGGCTGCAGCTAGGGCAGCGCGGTGTCCAGGTCGCTTCAGCATCGCGGGGCACGGATCGAGAGTGAGAGGAGTCGCTAACGTTTTCGAGGGTAAAGCATGTTTCAAACGCGGAGAGCGGGCCGGTAGCCTCTCGTGGCAGGCTGTCCGCATAACCCATGGTCTGCTTCTGGGTTGTACAAGACCGAGTGAAATGCCTGTTGGTGCTGGCAGAAAACTTGCTCAGGACCAGGGAAGCAGGGACGTAGATGCTTGTCATTTAGAAACCAAGGACCGCTTTGTAGTGCCTTGCAGAGTGCGGGGCACAACTGAGGCGTGCAGGGGAGTGCTTTCCTCTCGACTTCTCCATCCACCTTTTTCAAAAGAAAGTATTACTCCTCTTTATCCTGTGGATGGGAAAATGCTTAATCTTTTCTCTCCTTGCCGTTAGTATTGATATTTAGTTAGAGAACCGATTGAGAGTCCGTTGATAAATACTGAATCGGGGGACAGGAAAGGAGAAATCCTAACTCGCAGGGTATCTTTAGCCCCCCTCGCCTCGAGTGCCGAGGCGGCGGCCGCGCGGGGCTTTGCCATGGCACACCGCGCTCGCTGTGCCTGCTCCTGGCACCGGCGGCTGGCAGCAGCTCGCGCTTGGCCTCCTCCTTCCTGGAGCCGGGGCAGGGCAGCGTGCTCCTGCTTGCTGGCCGCGTGGTGGGGGAAGAGCCGGGGGTTCTGGGGCAGCCTCATCCAGCCTGGAGGCGAGCGGTGCCCAGCAAGGAGATCGGCCCCGAGCCGCTTGCACGCGCTCCCTGGGCGGCAGCAACCTGCGCCCGTTGGGCTGAGTGACCCGATGACGTGCGGAGGCGTTGATTTGGTGTAACCCTTGTGACGGGGACGCGGTAAGGTGCTTCAGAAACACCCTTGTGGAGAGCGGGCTTGTCGGATTGCAGCGCGGTGGGAATTCCCTGTGTGGCAGTGGGGACCGGAGAGGGACCGGCTGCTGGGAGCAAAGCTGCTGCGAGCTGTCTGCGATGTTCGGTGTTTCAGCACAGCGTAACCGTGGGGGCTTTTCTTCTCTGTGTGGGCGTAACTAGAAGTCTTGTGTGGGTTTAACTAGAAGTCTCTGCATGTTTTTGTTCCTTTCTGTAGCTAAAACAACTCGAGGCTTTTTCCCACTGGGATTGTGACTGTTCTGTACTGTATGAGGTGGAGAAATGCCCGTTTGTGTTTGCGTTTCCTAAATGTGACTTTACGCTCCCTGAGAGCGGCCTGCTTGCTTAACTGCCACTGAGTACAGAATGCCTACACCGGCATCCATACTTGGACAACTTTTTCCTCAAGGATGCTGTTCAAGCTGGTGTTTTATTCCCATTCAGACTGCAGGCTAGCTCTGCAGATCCCAGGTACGCTGAAGCAGTCGTTGGAAGGGGGAGCGCTGGGGACATCTCTTCCAGGTGACGCGAGCCCGGCGTGGCGTGCCATGCTGTCCTGGGAGCTCCTTCAGCCCAGCAGCCTGCCGGGGCTGTAATCAACATCACCCCAGCGGCAGGCAGCCTTGGCCCAGGATCTGAGCTTCAGAGCCCTTAAAAGATGCGACTACGAAGATGGGTGGAACTGTTTATCTATTTTAGGTCAGGGTAAGGCACCACTTACTGGCCCATCCTTTGTTTTACGAGGCTATCGGAAGGTTTGTTGAAGCTGGGCTCGTCAAGTCTTTGCCTCCTCTGTGGCTTACGAGGCCAGACTTGTTTCCGTTCCATTATGGCAATGTGCACCCAGTATGCACATGGTCCTGAATGAAGAGGTGTGTCTGCTTCTGAGGTGGTTACGGCTTCACCTGCTCCCACCAGCCTGTCAGTCTGCTAGAGCTGAGATGATTCCTTTTGCTTCAGATGGTCAGGAACTGACTCTGGGTATCTGGCCGTGCGGATTAACGTACTGAGGTCTGACGGTGACCGATGTGCCAGGCGTCATCTTTCCTGCCTCCTGCCCTCCCGATGTGGTCACATTCCTGGTTCTTCCTCCCCCCGAACCTCATGGCAGCTGACTTCCCTGTAATTAACTAACTTGATTGCACTTCTTGAATCATTTCACTATTGCAGATCTGTAATAAATGTCTGAACTTTCATAATTAAGGAAAAAGTTGAATATCTACCAACAGTATTGAGGTGTTACCAGTTCCTTAGGTAGCAATCTTAATTTCAGATGCTCCCAAAGCTTGCTGCAGTTTGCACCTTATCCTCTCGCTTCCATTTCTGACATGGGTTCCCTCTAGCATAACTCACTCGTTAAAAGCTGAGCAGTCAGCATGGCCTCCTGGCTGGGCTCCTGCGATTGGGGCGAAGCAAAATAAGAAATCCCATCCATCCCGACATGGCAGCACAGACGCCTCTCCGTCCCTTTAGAGGAAGCTTAGACGTGTAGCTTAAATATAGCTGTCTAATTGTTGGTTAAATGAATCCCACCAACGCTTCCGTTTCATGCTGTGAAGTGCTTTCATCAGCCTAACTTTTTGATCTTGCCAGTAAACAACAAAATGCTTTCTTTTTTTGTAAGCTGCTTGAGTTTCTGACAAAAACATAGCTACTACTGGCTAGCTCTTTGGGTTTTGTACCTAATGTTGGCATGTGTGGGACAGCATGGACCAGAAATGGGAGTTCTCTGGGCCATCTGGTGTTTCTCATTCTTAGTTTGGTGACCAGGGCTGGTGAACAGAAATGCTGGTGGCTCACACGGAGGCGTCTCAGGAGCTCTGCCTGTGACAGTGTGAGATAGCTGGTGTCTGCCCGGCCATGGTGGCCGTGTGGCACGGGGCACGTGTCCTGGTGCTGGCCGCGTGGCCCGGCCCGGCGAGCTGCACTCCTCGGTCCAGCCAGGGGAATGCGGGTGCTGGGGCAAGCAGCAGCGGACGCAACCTGCAACAGGGAAACGTCTGCCAGGGCATGGGGGAAAAACAGCTCCGTGGCTGATGTGTGACTGGAAGGGAACGCAGAGAGCTGGGGGGCCGTCCGTGGGGTGAGGAAGACCTCTCTAGAAGAGATGGCGAGCGACCCGAGCTAGCGCGTCCCTGGTGAGGTGTGGTGCCAGAGGCACACGCTCCATGCTCCACGCCTGTGCTGGTCTGTGGCTGTGGGTCCTGGGGGGGCCACTGAGCCCCTGGTGTCTTTCAGAGCTGCTGCTGGCTGCAGCGCTCCTTTTGGTCTTCAGGGGTTAGGTAACGGCCACCAGCTTTGTGAGGAGCTTCTAGCGCAGCTGGAGAGGTGGAGGAGACAACTGATGAAGAGGGCACGTGGTGTGTTGCTCAGAGCCAGTTCAGGTGCTCCTCACCTGGCTTTTGCAGGAGCTTCGGCATTGCCTCTGCGGTCAGTGTTACTGTCACCTTCGGTTTCAGCCCCTTTGACTTCTGGTGCTGCTGGTCCAGCTGTTGGTAAAACTCTTCTTTAACCTAAATTCTTTCTGTGGGGTTCTGACGTTGTTTTCCAGCACAGTCCCGTTCCATGCCGTAGTGGGATGCTTAGCTGCAGAATGGGTGTGGGCTGTTGGGAGCTGCAGCGGGCCCCGTGCTGAGGCGGGATCGCTGACGGTGCGACCGCCGCTGGCTCCCTTCGGTTCAAGGTGCAGGGGGGTTGTTCCGTGGGAGTGGAAGCCAGGAATCTCTGGAGCTGTCTGATGTCTTCCCGTGCACGTCTTTCATCCTCGGGCACACGGTGCCCTCTCACTGGAGCCGAGAGTTTGCAAGGTGCCAGCTTGAGGCTGTTCGCCTCGTGCAGACGAGCTGCAGCTAACCTTGTTGCAGCGTGCAGCAAACTGGAAGTATCCCAGCGAGTCTCGTGGCCTCCGGTGCTGCCCTGGGAGAGGCCACGGTTCTGGGGTAGCAATAACTTCTGATTCTAGGCAGTGCTGTGTGGCATTCTTCCAGTTTTTTCCACCCTTCTCAAAGGTACGTGATCCCTATTTCTCAGGCTTTTTCCGTGAGTTCAGTTTGAGTGTAGCAGGATCAGTAATAGCTACTGAAGGTGATAAAACTTCCTGACAAATGTGAGGCTTCTGGGCAATATTGCAGCAATGGGCTTTTTCTTTTTTTCCTTCTTTGCTTCAAGCTTTTTTCCTGCTAAAGAGCTTGGAAACATTGCTGCTCATCCTCGCGCTCGCTGAGAGCTTCAAGAGGCTGGGTGGAAGCGCCCGGTGCGTACAGCGTGGTCTGCCCCGGGAACAGGAGGCGGTGTGACCAGCTGTTTGCGGTCCCACTGATGCTCGCCACGTGGAAACGGTCTTAAGATTCCTAGGAACTGGTTTAAACCAAAGATAAATACCTGCGCCGCTTCGCCTCTGTGAAGGCTTCTGCTTCTTGATGCTGAAATGTTTGTAAATTAAAGCTTTTTCTGAAACTTAGATATCGGAGTAAATGTGTAAGCTGGTATTCAGTAACTGAGAGCATCCTAAATCATGTGGCTGCTTCGGTCACGTACCTCCTGCGTTGCACTGGGGTAGTACAAGCAGCGAGGCTGCCCGGCTTGTGCATGCTATATTTAACAGCAAACACAATGCTGTTCTTTGGAGTCAGTGTAGGAAACCAGAGGCGTGTCCTCGCCCAGCAGCTCTGTGCGGAGGATTTCCCCCAGAAAGCTCTGGGCGCCGCTCGGCCCCAGCCCTCGGGAGCGGGCCTGGTGCCCCCGCGGCCGCGCGTCCTGCCTCGGGCAGCGCGACCAACTGCTGCCACCAGTGACAGCCCCGCGCTGGCTGCCGCAGCAGCTCGAGCTAGGGTGCTCCACAAATAACGGCGGTGTTTGCTACTTTCAGTGAAAGAAGCCCGCTTTTCCAGCAGTAAGTCGCTTCCAAGCACGCCTGCCTTCCAGCGGGTTGGAAGGGGCAGCTGGCCGGGCTGTTCCACCAGAAGCACACAGACCTTGAGGTGCAGCGATGACCTGCCCCCGAAAACCTGCACTTCTGAAAAACCTCAGGCGTCCTGTGAAGCATGTAACGTGTTGCAGACTTTCATTTCTCAGATGTTGGTGATATCATGCAAACAGACATCAGACCTCGTTTGGAAACGATGGAAGAACTTCTGAGTGCTCAGCCTTGCTGCTGGAGGTCGGAGGTGCATCGCAGCACCTGCGTCTGGCGCCTTTCATCTGCTGCCACGGCTGGAGCTGCTCGCACGTGGGCCGGGGTTTGGCTGGGGGCGGCGGCGGCAGCGGCCTCTCCTTCCCTTCTTTGCGAGGTCTGGCAGCGAGGAGTTTTAATTCTGAAACAAAAAGTAACCGGTCTTAGCTTTGCATGGCAATGAGTCAGTTACAGGAGTTGGGAAGGCAGAGAGCTTCTGGGCTCGTTTGGAGCTTCTGAGCATGTATAACGTGTTCACTGCCTGAATCTTTTAATGACCTCCAAGACCCAGTACGTGCTGCTTTGGCAGAGCTGGTGCAGTTGCTAAAGCAGACAGACTGAATCTGCTTGCCTTCGTTTATGTACTAGCCTTCTTGTCAAGCTGGTGAGTAGAAACTAGCCAGGGTAAGTGTTAACTTGAATTTTATTTTTATGTAACTTGAGGACAGAATTACTGTTATAGCAAGTAGTGACAAATTTTCTGCTTCATAAATAGCAGCAGTGTACATGAAAGCAGATTCGTGTACCATGTTTATTTTCGAGCTAACGAATATAGTGTAAGTAGGTTAAGAGGCGCCTGAAAACTGATTTAATCAGATGTAATCGAACTTGAACTTCTTTAGCGCACATGCCTGGTGGTTTAGAGTAGGATTCGGATTAGCTGTGAGCTTTGTGGGGGCTGCCAGCTTACTGGGGCGCAGACCTTTCCTTGCGTCATTTTGGGTGCCGGACCCAGCGGGTTTTGCTGACGGGGCGGTGTGCGGGGCTGCTGGGGTGCCCCCAGACCTCGATCGAGGGTATTAGAAAATGAGCGATGTAATGGCAGAGAATTAAATCGACCCTCAAACCTGGAATTAAGTGACACCAAGCAGAGATTGTGGCTGCATGGGAACAGCTCTGAAGTACTGTTTCTTGCTCGAGCTGTGTTGCCTTTTTTCCTTACTACCTTGCGAATAAAAACCTTATTGTCTCTTTTGTCTCTTGGTATGCATAAAACATCACTAAAATAGCTCCTTTGTTCATTTTCTTTTGTTTTGTTTGTGGGAGCCTTGTGTAAGGTTTAGCCTCTGGGATAACAAAACGATAAAGTTTCTTTCTTCTGGAAGAAGTAATTGCTTGTGCTGAAACTGTACGTGGTTTCACAGGGCTAAGCGGCGGTGTAGGTGGTGTCAACAGGAAGCTTTAGTTTTCTTTCTGAGCAGAGATTTCTTTTCCACGGACATTTGAACTGTACTTCCACGTGACTTCTGGAGCTCCCTCCCTGGGAGGAGTGCGCTGAAGCGAGTGGCTGTCCCGTGGGACCCCGCCGGCTGCTCTGCGTGCGTGCTGTGTCCCCCTCGGAGCTTTCTGCACAGCACGCCCCAGCAAGGACTAACGCTGAGTGTTACAGGCTACGAGTAGTTGGGCTCCATTAGACAACACTTGAATTAATGCTTATAAGTGAGATGAAGGCTGTGGGGGAGGAGAGGATGAGAAGGCTTCATGGCTGGTTCTGCCTTGAAAATGGCTTCTGTCCCCATCTTATGCAGCAGGTTACTTGCACCAAAGTGAGACTGAGCCTTTTCCTGGGATCTCAGTGTCCTTGGTATGAGCGTAAGGGAGACTCGTTGCACCTGACATTCATGGCAGTCGTGCTTTGAACAGGAAAACTGAATTGATGCTTAGAAGTTAAACGTGCCAGATTTTAAGTGTTGGAAACAGCTCTCCCTTGATGTCCAGAGCCTGGTATCTGCACCCATGTGGGGAAATGCTCCTTGCCCTGGTTATCTCCTGAACTTTGCCCAGGCTCTCCTGTCAAAACCATGGGATCAGAGCTGTGCCACGCACACCCGGTCAGCTGGCTGCAGTTCTGGTCCCGTGAACTTCCCTTGCCATCACCCGACTCGCTGCTACGTGTGGCCGTAGCGTGCTGCTCGACGCTTGGTGCCCTGGAAGGCCTGGTGGGCTGGTGTTGGTGGGTGTAGCTGCAGAGGTGGAACAGCTTGCCCAAAGTCGCCTTGCCAGAGATACAAAACCGGGTGGTTCTTCCATCCCACCTCAGCTGTCTCCATCAGTTTAAACCACCAGTGGTGCATTTGTTAATCACCCATAATTGTGGCTAGAAGTGCTGAGGCATGAGTGCACGTGCTGTTTTCACCCCCCTTGGAGCATGGGGGACATCCCACTTCTCACCAGAAGGCTGCTGGAAACCAGGTTGTTTTGAGCTCCTGTAGAGGTAGCTTTACTTCGTTAAGATACCTTTCCCTACAGACCTGCAGTGAGGCACCTCTAATTAATGCTTTTAAGCTCATATATCTTAGATTGCCCTTGGAGATGTTGTTATCCTTATTTTATAGGAGCGTTGTATTTTGTGGTAATCTTTGCAAATAAACTTCGTTATTAGCTTTTGTTACAGGTCAGTATGTAGATACATGCAGTGGGTGCAGTAAGGGAGCTGGAATCTGAGACGTGTAAGTTCCTAGGAAGTCCCTGTCCCTTTTGTTGCTGAATGCGGCGGTGACATTTTAGAACGTCTTCCCAGCGGGCGCGTGGGGGGGGACCTCAGCTGTGAGCCGAATGGTAACGCTGCCTTTCTTACCTGCCGGCTGGGTGGATTTGCTGGTTTAATTCCAGGTATGGGGATGAACAGCACTTCTTGTAATCAATCTATTAAACATCTGAACGATGCCACTTAAAGAGGAGCAGCTTCATGGAATTCCAGACTTCTTAACACCATTTGCTTCCTTAGAGCCTTCTGAGGCCTAAATGTGTGGACACAGTCTGTATTTAAAAAAAAAAAAAAAAAAAAAGCTGCGTACCATCTAATGTAAAGGTGTAGGTCTGCAAGTACCCAGCGTGTCATGGCAAGGCAAAGGACTTCTCTCCATTGGAGGGGAGCAAGGAAGAACGAGAGAGATGCAAGCTGTTTCTGAAGGCTCGTTCTTTTCGGGTAGGTGACCGGTAGCGGAGGGACGGAAGGTCCCAGCTGCGATGTAGGGGCAGCAACCTGGTGTATGGAGAACGACAGTGCACAACACCTCTGCCTCTATCCTTCATTATTTGATGTTTCTCACTTGAATATTGCCCTCCAGTGCTCTTGAAGAGTTTCTGGTATTGACTTCTGTGATGATTTGCTCCAGAGTTAACACATGGGTGTGAACTTGTGGTTTTCATATAAATCCCTGATCTTTGAGGAGGTTTCAAGGGAGGCGAGTAGCGAGAGAGTTTTTGGTGCACTTGAAGGCTGTAGTCCTGACCTAGATTTAACATTCAGCCTTGAAACTAACTGATGCACAAAGGAAGCTTGCATGCTTATGGCTTGTCTGCCACTTTGAAGGGAAGTGGGAGCGCTTCAAAAAGAATTTCAAGTTAGGAAAGCGTCTTTCATTGACTCTTGTAGTTCTGAATCTTGTAAACCTGAACTTTGCTGCTCATCTCTGAAATGTCTGGTGACTGCGGCCGGGATACGGGACAGACTGCTTGGAAAGCTCTGGTGAAGCTGCAGCGCAGAGTGAAGATCCCCTGTTTCTGAAAACTCTGAAGATGGGAATGAATTCAAGGAATGTGGCCTTTCTCAGATAAGAGGTCAGGCTGGGTAACAATGGCCTTCTATGGTTTGGGGATTTGCCACCCAAATGAATATTCAGCTGGGTCCCCTTATCAGTAGGTCAAGGTTGATTTGCATAAATCACATATCCCTGCAGCGCCGGTCTTATTTCAGTTCCTTATTTGTTTGTAACGTGTGACAGCATTTGAAAGCCCAACAAATGCAGGCATCTGGAACGGAAGAATGTAGGTCACGCTAAAGTTGCTGTCTCGCAGGATTGTCATCTGCTTCGTTAAGAATTAATAACTGGTAGGAGATGAACTGGCAGCAGTACTGCTGCTGATGTCCTGCAGTCTCCCTTACGGATCTGTTCCAGAGTTGGTAATGTATCGGTACAGTATTAGTGAAAAGTAGCCTGCAAAGACAGTTGTACAAAGATACCACAAAATGGTGCTGAAAGAGCTGCGGGAGCGATTTGGAGGGACCGAAAGCCTGCTTTGAGGGAGAAACCTGACGTTCGGCTCAACTGCTGCCCGACTTTCAGGCTGATGGGACCTCACCACTATTGAAAAAGGAAGCAAGCTTTTTTTCTTTAAGGATCTCTAGTTTAGCAGACTGGTGTTAAAAGCTAAGGTAAGTCGATTGTTTGGGTTTTGAGAATCTACTCATTCCCCGAAATAGAAGCTCTAAGTAAATGAGTGGTTTAAGATGCATAGCAAGAAAGAGGTCTGGTCGTAATTACTTTTCTTGATACCTACTCTACAAAAATAGCAATTTTCAGGGTACCTCGTGTACTGAGACAAACCTGAGATTCTCCCATGGGTCCCTTTTCTCCTGTGGGCCCTTAGCAGTTGCAGGTACAGCCATTCTCCTCCACAGCTTCTCTGCTTGTTATTGCAAACATTACAAAGAAAAACTTGCTCTGTATAATTTGCTATCAAGGTGTTGTGGTTGAGGCCGGTGACCTCACGGTGAAGGAGTGAATGTTTACCGAAGGGAGGGAACCAAAGCGAGGCATTGAATTGGTTACGTAAATAGCACCGGGCTTAATGTACGGGTGGCTAGCAGGGCGTTTGGGAAGGTCCTTCCTGAAAGGAGAAGCCTCAAAGGGATAGATCCGACCTGATGATAGAAGGATTGACAGCAGTGACTGGATACGTGGGGGAAGAGGAGTAAAAAAGTGTAAAACTAATCACATCATCGTTTGTGGCTGGTGGAATTAAACTAATTAAATCCCTGGTTTCTCTTGTTATTGTTCTCACATGTCTAGCCTGATGAAAACTGAGCTGTCAAACAGAACCCTGCCTTGGTGGATGTTTTCCCGTAGCCAGTTGTTGTGGAACTTTCTAAGACTACTGGAATTAACAGAGTGTATGTTTCCGAAGATTTCATATGAGATATGTATTTCTTTATTTAGATGTGACTTCTGGTGCTTTGTAAATGCTAAATTGTCATGACTTGAAACCTTGCAGAGCAGGCAGAGTGAGTTCTTGTTGCTCTTCTAGTTTGCACACTCTGCACTGGCAAAACCTCAGTGCAGAGATGATGAAACACAGAAATTCACGAATTTCTGTTCTACTACCACAGAAACACAACCTGCTTGTGGCTCTAGTACTGTGTTGCACTCCTGGTTGCTGAACATCAAAAAGTCGGATTAAGGATTTAGGAAAGGACAGCAAAGACAACCGAGAGGTACAGGGAGTCTTCGTGGAGCCCAGGAAGAATTGCTGCTGCGGGCAGCGGTGCCCCAGCTTGTTCTGGGGCCTTTGCTCAGGCTGCTGTGGCCCTGCTCGCCTTTCCGGGCGCTGGGCTCCCGGAGGCTGTTGCTTCTGAGCAAGTCCCAGAGGTGTTTTTGTAGTTTGGAACTAAGCGTTTATTTCGGGTCTGACCAGCGTGGTAGTAAGCTTTAGCTAACATGGATGGGTCCCTGCAGTGCGGGCTGACTGGCGAGCATCGCCTGTTGCCAGCGTTTCCTTCTGCGGCTGGTTGATGTGCCATCCTGCCGGCTGCAGCACCGGCCGCTCAGCACCGCCGGCAGCTCCCGGCTGCTAGCTCGGGGCGGGCGCAGGGCTGGCAGCGGCTACAGCTCAGTTACTGAACGCTTGTGTCCTAACATCGTGTGTGCATGCAGTGCTGCGTTAGGCTGTTCGCAGCTTATTTTGTTTTGCGGCACTTTGTTTGCAGTGAGCTAGCAGCAGGAACGGACCGCCTGACGCGAGGTGTTCGGCTGGTGCGAGGCGTGCGGGCCCTCGCTGTTCTGCACCCGCCTCTGGCCGCGCTGTTCTGCCTGCACGGCTGAACGTAAGCTGTTGGAAGGCAACTAGTAAGCTTCGTGCCGTGTGAGGGTTTACCGTTCTCTTTTTTCAGGGAAACTAAAACTATCTTGCGAGCAGAACAAGAGCGCAGTGCTGGGGTTTAGCCTGGTGGGCAGCTCAGCACCACCCAGCCGCTCGCTCACCCCGCCAGGTGGGATGGGATGTGTCCTCGGTCCCCTGGGGTCGGCTCCCCGGCTGTGTCCCCTCCCGGCTCCCGGTGCACCCCCGGGCTCCTCGCTGGCCGGGCAGCGTGAGGAGCAGAAACGTCCTTGGCTCTGTGCATGCGCTGCTCTGCAGCGACCAAACCATCGCTGGGTTATCACCACTATTTTCATCAAAAATCCAAAGCACAGCTTCGTGTGAGCCCCTGCGAAGAAAATTAACTCTGTCCCAGCCAAACCCATGGCACGCAGGCACTGACTGGTGGCTGCTGCCTGGTACGGTTTCCTTTTCCCTTTCCCTCTTTTCCTCCCAACCTGTTCCTCTCCTCCAACCAGAACAGGTAAGTTCAGAAACACCCTGTTAGCTTTTGAAAAAACTTCTGAACTGTGTCATGAAATATCTATTAATAATGAAATGTATTATTAATTTTCTTTTATATAGGTGCCTCATCTCTGCTTCATCGTCTAGCAGTGCTTGCGTGTAGTAGTGCATAATGTCCCGCTAGCTTTCGGAGTTGCCTGCAGTGGTTGGTGCACCTGCAGGTTTTATTGTGAAGTCAAGAGAAATTTTGCTGGAGAGCATAGCTTCCTCCATGCATTAGTCTCGAGGTGTTGTAGCTGTTTTTATTGAAATGAAGACGTTGAAATTTAATTGAGATGTAACTAACTTGCACCAGACTTTTTAAGGTGAGGAATTGGGACTGTGCTTGTAACTCTGTTAACCAGAACTTTTATCTGCGTGGAGCTTTGCTTGTGGCCACACAGCTCCTTCCTTTGATCACGCTCTTCCCCAGCTCCCCATCTGCAGGTGGAGAGCAGGGCCTGGGCGAGCACCAGAGTGGAAGCAGAGGCCCCTCGTTTCTCTTTCTCCTCCTGAAACTAGCCCCGTAAATAGCCCTGTCCCGAGGCCACTAGCCCACATGGGCTCCCCAGCCTCTATTTGTGTATCCTGCGGTGGGTGAGCGCGGTGCTGGGTGAGCCGTGAGAGCCTGCAGCTCTCCTCGAGAGCTACAGAAGAGTCGGTGGGGCTGAGCCACTAAGGGCTCTCTGCGGATTGCGTGATTTTTGGAAAACGTGCCTTCAGTGATCTTCGTTTTTACATTTCCAGAACAAGGTGGGAGCTGTTTGTGTTAAACAATACTATGGTTTCTACTTCAAAGAATTCATTGCCACATGTGAGCGTAGAGAAGATCCAGCCTCCCGAATATACATGCACGTGGAGCTGTGTGTTAGCTGTATGTACACACATGCACAAAAGAAAATCAACAAGTAAGTGTGTACGCGAAATGAGCTTTCTCTTGAAGGAGACAGCGAGTCTTATTCACTTAGCTACTAGCTCGTTCACTCCTGAGGTTAAACCTGTTTGGAAGCTGGAGAGGAGGGTGGCTTCAGTACTGTGAGACCAAGAGGCGTGGAGCTGCCGTGACAGCTCTACATCCTCCTGCAGAGCTACGAGCGAGATCAGCACTGCCTGCTAAGTTTGGACTAAGAGCACCGTGCGTTTGCACGCTGTCAGGCTCTGAAGCACACTTCTGATGGTTCTGGTTTGGTTGCTCGTTTTCTCTTGTGGTCGCTCTGCCTTTCTGTCTTCCCGTGCCGTTCCTTCCCCAAGTAGCTGAACGTGTAAGATGTGATTGGGCTAAAGAGAAGCAGCGGTTCAGATGCGATAAATGCAATATGGTTCTTGACTCCTGCTGAACAAATCTCCTCTTAGAGAAACTTGTTAGGACCCAAAGTACAAGTTCCTTGCGTGGATCTACAATTACTCAACATTGCCTAAAAGAAACCAAGTCATCCTGGCGTTCAGGTTTCTTCATTGTCTCTGGTGATCTCATTCAGACCTGATTGAGTGAGCAAGAGTTTGCGACTTTGTTCAGTGAATCCTTTTATTGTTCTGCTACAATTATCTCCTGAGAAAGAAAACTTGATGAAGAATGAATAGCTGCAGAGATTTACCTGTTAGATAGAGAAGTCCATGTGAGATTTGAGCTGTGAGCGGCAGGGGAGGAGGACGTGGGTTCCAGCTCCGCTTGGAGGCCGGTTACGAGAGTTTTCTCTCCTCTGAAGCCGAATGCCGTGCTTTCTGCCAGAGGTGCCAAATCTGTATTTTGGAAAGAATTGCCGTGAGGCTGTGGAGGCTTGTCCCAGCTAGCCGAAAGCTGCCTACTGCTTACCTTGTCAGCTGAATTTTGCTCTCAATGATAAAACTTTGCTTTCGCTCAAGCTTTTGCCAAAGGATGAGACTGTGAACAACTTGAGTTTCTCTTCCAGAACAGTCTGAATCATGATTAGTTTGCAGGCGTGCGAAGGATTCCTGAATACTCTGTTAAAGAGATGCAAATCTCAGCAGTGGCACTTCATGCTGGAATCTTGTTCTTTTGCTTGTCACTGCACTATCGAAGGAGAGTTCAATTTAAGTCTTACTAAGAAGCAGTTTTTTTTAAATATTATTATTTTTTAAGAAGTCTTTGGAGATAAGATTCTTTGAAAGAGATTGGTGCATGCACTTGTACAAATGTCTGAGCAGGAACCAAGTGGTGCCTGTGTACCTCGGCACAAAATGATTGTCTGGCATGGAGTTTGCTATTGTTCCTCTGAACTCATTTTTTATCTGAATCTTGCGCACAGAACACTTTATTTAGCACCAAATGTGAAGCATTGTTGTAGCAAAGTCTCAGATCTCAGTGTTGGGAACAACACCTGGAAAATCCAGCATCGGCACTGTGTTCTGGGGCGAAGCTGTAAAGAAGGGGCAGGGACTTGAGACATTTAACTTGTGAAGGTAAAGCCTCTGAAAAAGTGTTTGCACTTAGCATTGAGTGGGGTTGGGGACGTTGTATGTTCATCCTGCATAGGTAGAGCACTCTACCTTGTAAATATTTTGAAAGACCTAAGCAGTAGCTGAGATCACCAAGAGTTTAATTAAAACCAGAACTCCCGTCTCTTGCCCGATATGCTTGCATTGGGCTTTCCTTGGAAGGAGGAGGTATATTTGCATCTGAAGCTTTCTTACAAGATATTTGGTCTTAAGTACTTCACTGATAACAAATGTCGATGTCTGCGTATTCTTAATAAAACAGCATTCTGAAGTGGTAAAGCTTGTATGCATGACTCGGGTTGGCTTCAGAGCTTGTACTTCTCAGCTCTCTGTGTTTGGAAAGCTAGTGACTGGGGGTTGGAGGAATCGCCTTTGTGTTCGCGTTGTGCTGTAGACATTAATAAACTTGCTGAAGCAGCATCTGGCTTTGGACTTTGTTCCAGAAGTCATCTTCTGCAATAAGGTGTTAAGCTTAAGAACATCTTGTAATAAATCTGCCTTGAGAATCCTGGGATCTCCTAATCAGAGTTTGGTGTAAAAAGGCCAGACAGAGTTCTACAAAGGTATCTGTCCCAAAGCTAATTTTGTAAGTTTAAAAACTTCCAGGCTTAGTTATTGCTGTATTTTCCTGCTGCTGTTAAGCTTTCTTTTATTGTATTTTTGTTTTGTAAATAAAAACATTTTGGGGCTGTTCATCAGGCCCTGCTGCAACCCGTACGCGGGCCTGCAGGCTCGCTGTTTTCTCTGTGCTCGTGCCGTCCGTGTGGACGTGACCTCGGCCGCGGGGCCGTGGTTCCTCGTTCCTTCGCGCGTTGAAGGAAGGAGAGCGGACAGACGCCTTTCTGCACGGTCACTCTGTCTTTGCTTATGCTGGGTTTTCTAAAAAGTTAGGCAGTAAAGGTAAGATTTGTGTCCTTCTGCAGCTATTAGGGCACTTGCAAGAGCTCCCCTTGCTTTGGCCGTTTGAAGTGGATTTTTGTGGGGGGTGTTCGGGTGCCCCTTTAAGCCTCTGGAGAAAGCGCCGTGGCTCAGGCTGGGAGCTTCAGGGTTCCTGGCCGCTGGAAATGGATCCAAGTGAAAGAGGCCATCCAGCGTTCACCAGAAAATCTGAATGTGGCTTCAGTTCAAGCACACGGGTAAGAAAAATACTCGTTGTTGCCAGAGCCTGCGAGCACGAAGGTGGGTAGCTTGAAGACACTGGAGTATGAACTGGTACACATTTCCTTTTCCTTTCTGAGTTGCAAATGCACAGTGCTGTTAAAGTACAGTTGCAAGGCAATTACTGGAAAACGAAATAGAAAATAGCACGTAACCAAGCATGCTTATGGCGGGAAGCTGACAGCGACTCGCCCCGCAGGCTCGCCTCAGCACCCGGTGCCGCGGCGCTGCCGCGCTCCTGCCCTGCGCTGCGCTGCCTGCTGCCCGGCCTCCCCGCCTCAATGGTGCCTTTGTTCGGAAAGAATGCGAGCAAAATCCCTGCTGTCTGAAAAGGGCCAGCTCATCGTTTGCAGCTCTGACATGGGCTGGAAAATAACTTTTTCTCCTTCCCTCTTGCACTGATGGCATTCTGCCTTTCGCTTTTCGAGAATAATTGGATTGTGATTTAGCGACGGGAGAGGGATCTTTACAAAACCTTGGCAGGGGCTCGAGGAGATGTAAAGTGATATATAACTGGGTGCAGTGATTATGGATTTAAAATACCCTGTTCTGCTGTCACAAGTCCCGAGTCTTCACTAAGACATTCATGTCTTTCATCTGAGAGCAATGGAGAAACTCAGAACTGATGAGCAAATAGTTCTGCTTTCACCAGGACCTTCAGGTATGTGACCTTACCCAAACGGAACCGGAATGCTTTGTTGAGAGCAGTAGCAATAACCACTGCTGATACAGAGACTTAAGAGCTTGATTTCAGTGGCCTGGTGCACAAGTCTGACGTTTCAGCTCCCAGAACCCTTCCTGGGCTGCATGTAGTGGTTCATCGTTGAAGCACTTTACATTGGCGAGGCAGAAGCGTCGGTATCTCTGTAACAGCAGGTTCTGCTTGTGCGTACTGTGAGGTCTGGCAATGGCACTGCTCAGGCCTTGGTACCGCAAGGCTCGTAACCAAAAGAATCCGTAAGTAGCTTCCGTCTTTGGAAATCCCTGAGTTCGGTTCTTGGTCAGTCCTAGGCCCGTGCGTTGCTCGAAGCAGCCAGTGCTTGAAATTCCCAGGAGTGAGCCAGGAAGCCTGGATGGGCTGAGAGGAGACTTCGTTATTAAACTGTGCTAAGGCATAACAAACACTTCCAAATTTTTATTTGAGAAGGTAGCATTGTCTTGAGGGTGCAGTAGGCTGGTCGTATAGGTCCAGGCTTTTCTGTGAATTCCAGCTTGCCCTATTGAATTTGATGAATATCTTATCAACACTTAAGGAAATAATTTCATGCTCATCTTTAATTCATTAGTTCTGTCATTATCCTCCTGTGATAGTATTACGTCTGTTCTGCATGCCATTCAATTTTTATGCCTGTTACCATCTTGAACTCTTTCCTGAACTGTAATGTTACTGGAAGCTCCCGTACCTGTAATGAGCTTTCTCCGAAGCCTTTTCTTTCTGCCGGGACGACGGATCTGGGGGCTTCTCTGGACAGGCCTAGGAGTGAATGGGCATCACAGCCATGCAGAAGTCTCATTTTTCCGGTCTGCTAAAACTAACCTGAAAGTACTCGTGGGCAAGTAGTCATTGCTATTTATAACATTTGTTCTGTTATGAAAGCTGAACTAGCATTGCCTTGTAATTGGAGTGGAAGCTGAGTATGACATGGAATTAGAGGTTTATTTTATCCCCAAATACTAGAGTTAGCTAAATCCCTCTGTGCAGAGAAGAATTAATTTGTTTGGGTAGGTTAATAGCTCGCTTTATCTTAACACACGCACAAAGTGGCTGTCAAACATCCTGCTTTATCTGGGCAGAACCTGAAAGCGAGTGTCACTGGGTAAAATACCTTTATTTAAGATCTTTTGGCAAATGCCGTGGGCGTTTGTTTGATACTACAGATAGCGTTGCTGTGGAGCGCTACATCAGCCAGCAGCTTGGCTAAACACGGCCCAACGCGGGGACGGTTAAAACCGTGGCTAAACTCTACTTTGAGTCACTCAGCGGGTTTATTTTTCAAGCCAAATACATGTGATACTAGCTGTATGGCTTCGCAGATTTAACTTAACGTGAGTGATGAGGTGCTGCTTGCCTAACGGGGAAGAAAACGTCACACGTACCCGAAACTGAAGGGTCCAGCCCCGGGCTGGCATCCTAGAGCTGGTGAACGGCTTCTGCCTTTAGTCGTGGTACTGCGTTCAATCTCTGCAAACGGGGCGTTGTGCCCCTTTCCGCCCCTCCTGGAGCCCACGAAGGACCTGACGAGCGTTCTTGCGACCTGCGTGGGGAACTGCCTTCAGTATGCCTGCAGGGGCTCCGCTCCGGCCCTGGGGACGCTTTTCCTCCGTTCGCAGAGGGGCTCTGGCACCCTCGCTGCTGGGTGGAAGCAATGCGCTGGTAAGTGTTGCGGTGTCGAGATGAAGCGCGGTGCATTGGGATGAAAGGAGCTGGGCTTGGCAGGGCTTAAAGACTTCCCATGCGGCCTCGTTATGTAACGGTGTGCTTTTTAAATTCTGCTTAATCTTGGCATGAAGTGACCTTGTGGATTTTGGAGGGAAGTTTGTGATTGCAGCTGCTGCCTTTTCGTAAGTCTAAATATAAGCAGATTTTTGGAAAGCATGAAAAATTATCGGCGCTGCTTCTGTGATCCGAACGGAGAGCCAGACCTCTGGCGTCTCGCTGCGCCGTGGGAGGACTGCTGGGCGCAGCCGGTGCCGCCGATTGTCCCGGGCACCCCGGGAAGGGGCAGCTTGAACGAGCCGCGTCCTCGGGCCCCTTCTGTCCTGGTCCCGGCCCGCCCCATGCTGCCTCCGCTTCCCTCCGAGCCCTGGTGCAGGGAGGAGCCGTTGGTTTGTGCGCGTTGCAGAAGTGAGCTTTCACCGGCGTCTAGCGCAGCGACGTGCGCGCCTCCCTGTCCCGGATGGAAGTTCCGCAGCAGGTGCGTGCAAGGTTGTATTTGCTTGTTCTAGCAAATATTTTGGGTTGCCTCTGTGGGTTCGTAGTTACTCTGTGAAGGTGAAGTGGTCGCCTGTTGGCTGTCGGTCTGTCCTCTGTTTGTGGTGTAAAAACAGCTCCTGGTTCACAGAAGGAATTCTTCGTTAGCAGGCGTGTAATGTTACGTTTTGCACTGCTGACAGCTACCCCTTGTTTTTATTGGGTCTTCAGGATTATTGATTTCTTATTTTAATTGTCCTCTCTCCTCTGCCTCTCACCCCTGTGAGCAGTATACAATTTGTGAGCAGCAGACAATTTGTGACACCAGAATTAATAATGAAAACATTAAATCCTGGTTTCAGTACTGATCTCAGCCAGCGACCCGTCGGCACTGTGACAGTTTCTCCTCCCATGGGTCTTTTCAGGACAGCCATCCTTCGTCTCCTCGCCGCCAGTCCTGGCAGCCCCCCAGCTACCCAACTTCCTTGCAATCCCACTTCAGCTTGTGCCATGACTGAACGCGCGAGTTACTGGGTGTGAGTTGGGACTGAAGGCAAAACCTTCTCCGGGCTCTGTCGAGACGGTCTGCGCTGCCACGGGGTTTTGCAGGCCGCGGTTGCGCGCTTGCCACATTGCAACTGTGCTTGTGCCCGGCCGGAGCAGGGATGGGCTGGAGGAGCCACGGGCTTGGTCTTGCTGAAGCTCTGCTCGCTGGCCCGGACCTGAGAGCGGCTCTTTGTGGACCGTGCAGGAGGCAGCCCGGGGCGCCGGCCGCTTGCTGCGGCGGTGTGAGAGGCAGGGCGACTGCGTTCAGTAGTCCGGGGCCTGGCCGCGTGCTCTGCTTCAGGCTCTCGCGCTGACTGCTCCGAGTTGTGCTGAGCAGCGGCAAGCACCGAGGTTTTCGTGGTTAGCGTTACTCTTACGGGTAGGTTACAGATTCACAGAATTGTACGGGTTGGAAGGGACCTCCAGAGATCATCGGGTCCAAGCCCCCTGCCACAGCAGGTTCCCTAGAGCAGGCTGCACAGGTAGGCATCCAGACGGGTCTTGAATATCTCCAGAGAAGGAGACTCCACAACCTCCCTGGGCAGCCTGCTCCAGTGCTCCGTCACCCTCACCGTGAAGAAGTTCCTTCGCATGTTGGTGCGGAACTTCCGCGCTTCTTACTTGCACAAGTTCAGTAGAATAATCTTAGGAAAAAAGGCAGGTCTTCTGAGAGGCGGTTGCTGGAGTGGTGGTAACACGAGGGTTAGGCATAAAAGTTTAAAAAGAAAAAAAAAATCTCCACGTTATCTCATGTAATTTTTCAGCATATGCAAAATATTGTGGCTTAATCGTTGTGGGGAAAACAAGAAGAAAGCTTGCTGTTTCAGTGAGGATTTTAAAACAGACTCCCAAATTTCCTCCTTTAGGAAGTTCTCCAAAAAAAATGCAAAAAAATGGATGTTTTTCTTTCTTAGAAATGAGCAAGAAATGTGAAAGCTTTGCAAACCAGACTGTCTTAGCAGTGTTACCCAGAGGCATCCGTTGGCCGGCTGCGGACCCTCTGAGGCCCGGTGCCGTCGGTGGGCGCGCGCTTGCACCCGGCTCCGCGGGCACCCTTGGTTTACCTGGCGATGCAGCAGCCGAAGAAAAAAGCTGCTCTCGTGTCTGGAGCTGCTCTGAGCTGACATGGATTTGCTTTTTTGTAAATAAATACCAATTGTTTGTGTTTGTTTGTTTTTAGGGATAGACTTCAAGATTAAAACTGTTGAATTACAAGGAAAGAAGATCAAGCTACAGATATGGTGAGTACGGACCCAAGAAGCTGCGCGGTGGCATCCTTCTGGGCGGTTTCCTTCAGAAGTGGGAAGAGTTTACTCTTTCCAAGATTACATTCAGGAATCTAACTGTGTTGGTGTTGATATTTTCAGAAGTGGTGAAGCTCCAAGTGTAAAGCTCCCCGAACCTTTTTTCAAGAAATAGGGAGGAGATCTGTGTTGCATTTATAGTCACTGCTACGGGGCTGCTCCGTTGGGCAGGCTGCTGGCAAGTCCCCTGTTTGGGAAGTCAGGACCCTACTAGTCTGTGATTTAGTGGGAAGTGTTTAAAACTGGAATTTTTAAATTAGGAGTTGCCTCAAATCTGGGACTTTAAATTGACTAGTAGCCTTCCTTTGCACCAGCATGAAAGTGCAATCCACCGCAGCACTTATTTGATATTTTTCCATAGTAAACCAGGGAGTTTCTCAGCTGGCTGAAAATGTGGCTGCTGTGGGTGCTGTGGAAAGTCTAACATGAAGCAAGACTTGCACTGCTTTCCTGCACGTCTAACTAGAGATTTGCTTTTTTCCCATTTTAACAGCCCCGTGACAAGTCGGGTCAGGAAAGTTAATGGCTTCTCCTAGCCTGTGTTTTTGTTTAAACTCCCTCTTCAGCCGAGTTTGTGTATTGCTGATGCGTTCTCTAGCTGTACTGAGAGTTCAGAACTTGAATTTGCTCCTTTTGTCCCCCACTAATAAAAAATCCTGTAGTGCCTGAGGGCATGGATGTCTGTGGATACAGAGCTCTCAGCACTCTGCAGGGTGAGCAGTTGCTCCGGTGCTCAAGGACTACGTTCATCGGGAAGGATAATCGTTCAGCTCTTCTGAATCCACCCCGTCACCAAGTGTGCACCTTTTCTCTCAGTAGTTTCTCATATCCCAGTCCTGCCTGCACCTCTTTAGCAGAAACTGGACAACTTAGTTATTTTGGTTTGTATCCTGCAAGAGAAAGAGTTGCCAAAGTTGATTTTGCTGTATGAACTGCGCAGCTGGTCGATAAAGAAGCACTTGGCTGGTGAAGTATCTCTGTGCTGGAATGCTTCATCAGGGAGCCACAAAGGGTAACCATCTTCACGAGGGCAACGTTTCAGATTGAGATGTCTGCAGAAAGATGGGTATAGATCAACTGGGAGCTGAAAGCAGCAGTGAAAGGGAAGGGGCTGAGAGCATTAGCTAAAGAGGCAGTCAGGTGTAATAGAGCTTCATCGATCGACTTGCTGGGCGTCTCTCGCTATGATATTAGCTCATTAGACTGCGTTCAGATTTTCAACCCAGATCAAAGCACAACTTCTAACAATTATTCGGCATGTCTTACTTTTTACCACAGCAGTCTAGGTGTTGTGAATTACACGGCTTTGCTGTGGGTAGAGCAAAACATTGGAATGACTTAAAAGGATCCTTAAAAGGAAGTCTGAAACTAAACATTGGAAGGAGTTGTCGTGAAATGTAAAAACAGAAAATATGGAATACTGAGGATGTGGAATGTGTGTATAGACAGAAGCAAACCGTAATGAAGCTGTAAGCACTGTGGGTTTTAGTGGCTTAGAGAAAGGAAAAGAGGGGTTTGGATGAGCCAAGTTTTACGAAATTGCAACCTTTAAATGTTGCGAAGATGGGAGGGTGTTGTCTGAATCTAGAGGCAAGCTTCTTGTTCCTGCTAGTTTAAAATTTCATGTTTGACATGAAACTTGGAAAGCAGAAAATAAAGTTCCTATGGCATGCACTCATGATTCCAAAACAACAACAACAAAACCCAACAAAACACCTCGCCTCTGCCTGAGACACCGTAGTCTCCAGCCTTGCTTGTACAAGGAGTTTTGCCCGACAGTAGCTTGGCGGCTCCCCCAGCAGTGTGCTTTGGTGAAGATGCTTTGTGCAACGCATATATATTTAACTACCACTTCCTGCATTTAAACTCGCCCCGCACTTCTAGGAGTTGGGTAACGTATTTCCAGAATTACACTGCACTCCCGCTGCAGTAGTTTGCAAGGGATGCATTTAGTGGAACATTTCCCATGTAAACTTGAGGCTGTACTGATAGCTTTTCTTGGGCACAGAGTATGGGTCGTGCTTTTATAACTGAAGTAAGCGCCCAGGAGCTAATGTAGCTGAATCAAAACAAAACTTGTCTTCTGAGCTATAGGTAGAGCTTCCTCTGGGACACAGCTCCGTACTTGAATAAGCTCATCAGCAGATAAGGAAAGACCGACTGAAAAGAAAGCAGTCCGTTTCAGTTAGGGGCAGGAGAAAAGACACCCGGCACCTCTGTGTGTTCACCTGGTATCGTGTTGCAGGTGTGCTGCTGCGTCAGGTACGGTTTATGCAGCATATCCATCCCCAGAAGTTAGAGGAGGAATGACCGCCGCTTCGTTTGTGATTTCTCCCCTTTCCCTGAAAACTGTGGCCCCGTTGGGTCACTTTGCCCATACGCACGGCCGAGCTGCCTCTGGTCGCTTACAAAGGCGGGCAGCGGGGTGCCGTGCCCTCGGCCCAGCCGCAGCACTGAGCCCAGCCGTTGCTCCCCAAAGTGCCACCAGCCTTTCTTGATGCCGCTTTCTTGCTTGACCACCCGCTTTACTCTTAAACGTCTTGGGCAGCAAAGGCAGGTTTGTCCTCTCGTTATATTTTTTATTACTACTATTTTCATCATCATTATTATTAATGGTGCTTATTCAGACTGATACCTAACATGAGTTTTTTTGGTACTTGATATTCTTATTTTTTTTTTTGTTGGACTAGTGATACTGAACTAGTCGATGATGACAGCATTTTGTACCTTAAAGAACATGGTATGTTATCCGTTTCCCAAATTTGAAGGAGTTTCTTTACATAAAGTTGCTCAGTGTTTACGAAGGCACTGTGTTTAATGAGCCATCACTGGCGAAAGTGAACAGAACGAGGTTTCTACATCAGAGGGGGTGATTGAGTACTCGATTATGCAGCATTTGTTATTTACATAGGTGAGGAGCGTAGTTCTTTTCCCATACAGGAAACAATAGAAATAAGCTGTTCCTCAGTTTCGAATTACTATATCAACCTGTCTCTCACTGATGCATGTAATCCTCCATCGCCCATGTATTAAATCCTTCTCCTGCTGCTCACTGCCTGCCTGCAAAGCTGTGTCGTTGTGTTTTACTGCCCTGCAACGTCCTCAGAACCCTTGGCACTTGCAGTACAAGTGACTAGTGCTGGCTTTTGTACTCCTTGGGGCGGAGGTGCAGTCTCAATGGACAATTAGTTTTACAGTAAACAGATAAAAATGGCACTTTCTAATACAGCTCGGTTCCTTTTTCTGCAAGGCAGGATAGCGACCTTCTTCATCTCAGGTATGGAAAACGAGCAGACATGGCAGTACCTCAGTCATGCCTTGACCTCTAAAACATATATACAGGAGTAAAGCAAGAACAGCAAGGTCAAGCTGAGTCAAAGCTTGCCAGAGGTGATAAGCAACTTGATACCTCATTGCTATTAAAAGTGAGGTTGCTGTTCAGTAAGGATCAAGCTAGGATTAAAGTGTGTTCGCATTGCTCCAAATGAAAGTGTCTCTGTTGCAAAACAAGACTGAAAAGGGGAGGTTGGGACAAGAGGAAGCAGGGAATGTGGGCCTGGCTAGCACACAGGGATGTGTCTGGATGCTGGGGGGTGCTGGGTGGCCTGAGTTAGGCCAGGCAGGCCCGGAGGAGCACTCGGGCTGCAAGCAAGGAGGATGGGATGGAGCTCTCCGGACTTGCCTTCCGCAGGAACGGGCTTGTTCAGGGCAGGTGCAACAGGAGGGGTCGAGGTGTGGCAAATTCTGGGTGGTGGCAATTGACAGGAGAATCGAGGATCTTCTTGGTTGGGCTGTTGTACTATTGTCTGTTTAGAAATATCACTATCTTAAAGTCTGTGATACGGTGCCATATGGAAAGTCACCAGCAGCGGGCCGAATACAGGGTGGGAGTGGGAGTATGTGTGCTGGGTGGGGCCTGAAGGTCTGCCGCTGATGAATGTCTTGAAAAATGTTAATATTCTTGGTAATTATCGCAGTACAGAGAAGGGAGGGAAAACAAAGGTGCCAAAATAAGAGAGAGCACTGCTGCAGGAAAAGGTGGTGGTGGTGGTGTAAAAGGGATGAAATGCTTTTGAGGAATAAAGTAGTAGAGCTAAAAATTCAGCTATTAAGAACGTCATAACACCCTCTCCAGGACTTGGGTAGAATTGTTTTGAAATGGAAGCTGCAAGGCTTAGGCGTACTGTAATTTCACTAAACTTATTAGTGTAGTGTAGCAATTGAAAAATGAAAGGTGATTTTTCTGCTACAGTGGGTGAGGTGGTTTCCAGTGGGCAGGGAAGTGTCACAGCCTAACGTAAGTGCAGTTTTGATCAGCATGCCTTAGAAAGAGGCAAGCAGGATGACAGAGGGGTGTTATAGCTGTTTTAGGAAGACCTGGGAAAGATTCGGATTCTTTGGGCTGTGACAGAAGTGACCAAAGCACATTTTTAAAATTCTGGGTATGCTGGAAAAGGTAGGCTGAGGCTGATTTAGCTTACTGCCTTTTCCAGTCCAAGAGCATTAGTTCTGGCATAGGGCTGGAAGGTGGCACGTGCGAAATGTCAGGACGTGAAGTTAAGCTGTGGAACTCCTTATCACAAGATGTTGGGATAGCTGCAGAGGTACACGGGTTCACAAGGGAATTCACAAAGGAACAGCTTGTTTTCGACTGTTAAATGCACAAATGTGGTCTCTGGCTCCAGAATTCCTTGATCTGCAAAGCTGGAAGCTGGAAAACCTCTGGCCTGACCAGGTATGGCAGCTATGTGCTTGTAAGAACACACGTGAGTCAGATCTAGGGTTTTCATCCTGGTGAAATGAAGGAAATGAAGGCTGAAAGGAAGTACTGCTGTCATCCAAAAATACATAGCGATAGCAGACGCTGAAGAGGAGGAAGGACTCTTTAGGGTCAAGGACAGTGGAAATCAAAGTTGCTGGAAATTCACCAGCAGGAGTGAGAGACTTGGAGAAGATCCCGTTCAGTGTAATAGGGAGGAGGTAGAGAAAGGAGAACGTGGAGGGGGAAAATAAAAAAACAAACCCAGATCCACCAGGTATTTCAGAACAGAACTGGATAAATGAGAGGATCGTGATGTACCCTGTTTTGCTATGGCAGAAGAATTTTGCACAGGAGCCTTCTTTCCAGTTATTCAAGAATATTCTGTGAAAATTGCTTGCAGAAAATACAACCACTTTCTGGTTTCTCTGTTCACAGACTCCGGAGTCTGGAAAAACAGCTACAAGTTGTAAGACCTAATCCTAAATGTGGATTTACAGGATGTTGATATTGGGAGAGTGGATTAAAAAAGCAGGAAACCAAACACCCTGATGCTGATGGTGTGGAATGCTGGAGGGATGGGGTTCAAGACACAACTACAGTATTTAGGTATAGGTTTCTTGGGATTATAAGCAGAGTGGGGTTCTGTGAGTAGTGGGTGAGTGACTAACCTTTACAGGAAATCTACATTTGCTTTTACAAGTGAGAGTAGTTAGCAATACCAAGGTTCCTTAAGCAGCCACATGGCATATACACCTCTAGTCTTAAACTGTCCTAAATTGGTCTTAAACTGGCCTTAAACAAGGACTAACCAAAATATATGGACTAGAATAGAATGGTTTCAGTTGGAAGGGACCTACAAAGATCGAGTCCAACTGTCAGGCTAATTTGGGGCTGACCCACAGCTAAAACCTACCATTACGAGTTACCCAAACGCCTCCTGGACACGGCCAGGCACGGGGCACAGCCACCTCTCGGGGAAGCCTGTGCCAGCCTCTGGCTGCCCTCCCGGTGTGTAATTGTTTCCTAACGCCTGCTCGAACCTCCCCTGGTGCAGCTTTGTGCCGTCCCCACGCACCTGTATGGATGGATCTGTGCAAAGAGTTCGTTCTGGAGGGACTCGTGGGGACTAACAGTTGCCGATTCCTCACCTGTGAATTTGCCTTTTGCCAGTTTTCACGCAGATTGCTTTCCTGGCCGCGTGTGTTGTGGAGCCAGAGCAGGGGACGCCGGAGGTACTGGTAGCGCGGAGCTGCAGCGTGTCCGAGCAGGTTGTTGTCGTGCCCCGACGTGCATCGGCAAGGCCAGAAAGTTGAGATCTGAAGGGCTGGAGCTGCAGACCTCCCAGGGCTGAGGAAGGGAAAGGGTCGGGTTCTGTTAACGGGGAGGTTCTCTCCAGTGGTGTATGAAGCAGTTACACTGGTAGTGTTGTGTTAATGTGGAAGCAGTATGATGACAGTTGCTTCTGTAGAAAAAAAACATCTTAGAGAATTGAAGACATCTAAATTTTTCTTTTTTTTCCCCCTACTTACCTGCTACTCTCATCCCTCCTGTCTTTACATAAAGCTCGTCTATCAGTGTACTTTCCTACAGTTTTTTGACTGATTCCGAATTTTAGAAGTAGCGTTATTTTCATAATATGCAGTTCTTAATTGTTTAGAAGAGCATAAAGTAAATTTTTTCCATCCATGCATCTTCACTGGGAACATATTTATGGCTAGGAAAGGTTCTGCAGAATTTTGTTTTGTTCAGGAATGAGCTCATTGCAAAAATAACCATCCAGCTTGGAACACCTCTCAAGTGAAGGAAATGTGCACTAGCATAGCTAACTGAAATAGTTACGTGAGGAAATTCCCTATCAAACACAGGAATTTGCATACAACAAGGACAGTGGTGTCCAGCCAAAGCTGCAGACAGCTCCACTAACTAGGGTACGATCAGTCTCATTAATTTTTGCCTAGGAATGTCTAAAAGTTAACTCTTGCTGCTGACACCTTTTGAGGCCATTCACCATGTGCATAGCTCGAGGTGGAAGAGCGTATTTTGGTATTTGTCTGACTTCCTATAAAACAATTAGATACTTCACTAATTATAGATCTCTGTGTAATTTTTTTTTCTGGCTGAATATCATTTCAGAAAACCTGAAATTTCCAGTAATGAAGTGTCTAAGGGATGTTCCTTTGTGAAGAAGAGTCTTTGACACAGTTGCTAAAGCTTCCAAAGTGTACCCGATACCAGCGGTACAGTTTCTTCAATGCTGTATTCTGCTGTGTAGTTTACAAAATATTGCAAGAAGAAACAGTGGGACAGTAATAAAATTCTTAAGGTTATTTTGCTGGAAATTGCTTGGCTTGGTACATTGAAGGCCATTATTTCAAGCTGTGCCGACAAGGGATCTTCACAGATCATCAGATACAATCTCTCGTTGTTGCATCTGTGTAAACCTTTCGTAAACAAATCATAGTACATTTTAAGGTTTCTTTAGTCTCTGCTAGGTCAGCTGGAAAGCTGTCCCAGAAATTCCTTTCTCTGTTGGTTAGACTTCTAATATGGTACAGTTTATGCATACTTCAATGTTGGCATGAGAATAATTTAAATAGATTTTTCACTTTCCTTGTGCTTCTCCTTTCCCGATTCCCACAGGGCAGCCTTCTTTGTCTTCATTCTGCAGCTAAACAAACCAAGTTCTCTGTTTCCTCTTGTGCAGGAGGGCCTCATTTTCTTTGGCTATCTTCATAGTTCTTGTCTACATTTATTTTAGCTCGGAGAGCTAGCTGGCTTCCACAAATATTTTACCTACATCAAGGATTTAATGCACACCCATCGTTTCAGAGCATATTCTTGCATCCTAGAGGTTTGAACAAAAGAATGGAAACCCAGGGCAGCGAACAAGACATGCGGCCTCCGATTGCGCTGTGCCATTTACTCAGGGCGGCTTCATCAGTCTTAGACAGTTTGAAAACCATAACTCACTTCCTCTGTTTGCTTCACTCAGTTCTCTAATCTCACATCCATTAAGAGTTATCTTTGAATAATGAATGGAGAGATCCATTAAGGAGGGGAAAGGGCAAATACAGTACTTAAAAAATAATAATAATAGTAATAAAATCCCAGGTTCTTTGCCTTTTCCCTCCCCAGCTTGCTTTTCATCCATTAGCTTAGCTTCAATTGCCAGAAAAAATACTGTGGGAGTGAGCTGAGCAAGTTAGTTGTAGGTGTGTAGGACTTGACAAGCAGTGAGTAACAACTAAGCGTTGCCAGAGCCAAACGGTGCAAAAATCAATCTGCATTCTCAGTGTGGCGGTTACTGGCCTTGTCAGTAGAGGAGAAATTGCAGATGCCATTTATCTTGATAGTTTTGGTAAGGCTTTTCTGAGACTGTCCTGCTTGATGGAAGCAAGTTACGGGGAAATGAATTAGGTGAAGGTTCTATCACGTGGATGCAAAACGCATGAGGAGAGAAAATAAACTATGTGTAAGTAAGAGCTCTGTTGAGTTATTTTGCTATTTTGTCTGTCCCAAGTTTCATGCTAGGCAATGTTTTCTTTAGGGGGTTCGGTGAAGGAAGAGAGAACATGGTTATTGTATTAAAGCTAAGCAGGGAAAGATGAAGTTGCAAAGTATAAATAGTGTAGAGGACTGGATTATAATTCAGATTGCTTTTGACCGATTGGAGAAATGTCATTGGAAAAAGCTCTGTGAAATTCAGTAGAGACAAATGCAGAGTTCTGAAGTTCAGTATGTATAATTAATTACTCAGATGTCAGAAAAATCTGCGTAATCATGAGGGAAGGGAGTGGGATGCGTGAATAGACATGCCGAAGTCTTCTAGAATATTTTCCTGTGTGATGCTGGATTATTGTCCTGGTTTTTCCACCACAGTTAGACATGGGTAAATCAGAGGTAATCCAGAGAGCGTAATAGGTGAGGCTGTGTGTTTTAGACCTTTGGCCAGTGAATAAAGTCTAAAGAACTTGGAGTGGCTTGAGAAAATTCAGGGAGGATGCAAGAGCTGTGTTTGAATATGTAATCGTGGAAAGAAGGGAAATAAACTCCAGTTACCTCTGTGCAGTATGACAAGGACCGACAGCCTCGACTTGCGGTAAGGGAAACCTCAGCATGCCATCGGGAGCAACTTCCAAATGGGACAGACAGGAAGTAAGAGAGGGATTCGGCGCCGTTCAAGCCAGCCGTTGTCAGAGGTCCTCGGTGGAGCACCAGGCGTCTCTCCGGGGTGACGTGGGTACCCCTGGCATTCCGTGGCACGGGGAACGGACGGGATCGCCTCCCGGGGCTCCTGCAGCAGCCGTAGCTCCGCGCAGCACCGGCTGGGAAACGTCTCTGAGCGAAGCAGTGTGCGGGGGTAGGACCTGCCCACGTCCCTTCTTCTCTGCTGTTTGCCCTCTTCCCGCTGTTCGTCATCTTCAAGGAGGAGGTAAAAGGAGGAGAGCAACCGGCCTCTCGGGCTGCTATCGTGTGTGCTGGGACAGAGAGCTGGGGTCCAAGCCAAACAGAGCCTCTAAGACTCTTTGAGAAGAAACTTTGCGGAGCGCTGGCCCTGCATCTCAGGAACTTTTCCTCCCTGGCTTCTTGGGGGCTTTTGATGTACTCCCCATTAGTCAGCTGATACGTGGCCGGAAATCTGACGTGTCCTTAAACAAACAAACTTTGGCAACTGCAGTCAGCGTCTGTTGGTTCAGCTGGAGGTGACACGGCGCTGGGGAGAGCCGGGTTTTCGGCAGCCGTGGTGCTGGTGGCGTCCGTGTTCCGCCAGGGAGTTCGCTGTGACCTCAAGCAGCTGAAAGGGAAGCGAGTTGAACTAGTTTAACTTGGTGATCTCCTCGGAGGTTACTGGTGTCCGAGCGAGGACATGTGTGTCTGTGGGTCAGCTGGGGAATGCTGCGCGTGGCTGAAGGCAGCGCGTCATTTCAGCTTAGGTCGGTTCAGATTCGGAGACACCTTTGATTCTACCTTGTGCAAATAGTGTCACTGAAAACTGTCTGTAAACATGCAGCGTTAGGTTTATGTCCTCTGAAAGACACTACAGAATATGCACTTAAATTCTAATTCTCAGCTTAATGGCATGCGAGTTTGTTTAACCAAATCTCATGCATCCCATTAAAGATCTCAGAATTAGATGGGAAAGTAGATGCTTTCATTAATCTTTCATGATCAGTTTTCAGCATCTTCCTTACAGAAATAGACATCTTAATGTTACAATTATAGTACATCTCCTAGATTTATTTTTCATACACTTTGATGTACAATTTCAGGAGTATAAGTTTGTAAGATCAAGTTAAGCTTTATAAAACTGATCAGAAAACAAAAATCGTCTTGGTTTTAAGTCTGAGTTCTAGAAACTGTTGCCTGTTTGTCTTTGTGGCTGCTCAGCAGCTGCTGAATTGGAAGGGGATTTACTCCGGTGCTGTTGACTGAGAAGTTGGGTGAAGTCACCCCTGCTCCCACTTCCAGTCTGTCCTGATGTTGAGAGTGGCTCTGCCACACAACCCGCAGCATTTTGGGAACTTCATACAGAAACCAGAGTACTGAATCTGCTGACTTTGTGCCGTGCCTAACCAGGCTGCTCAGTGGTTATGGTATTTCACCTAAAATTTGTAGCTGGAGTTTTCAAGTGGCTATTTTTTATGTTCATTTCGAAAGAGCTGGTCAGTAAAAGGAGAGAGAGTTTGGGACAAGGCTGTGGCTGGGGTAATTCAGACACTAACGCTGCTGCTCACAGTCCTGTCCAAGTGGTGTAAGAGCATTTCTTGCTCCCAGTTGCTGTGTTCCACTGAGGCTCGGAAGTCTTTGGGATGCTGTCCTGAGATGAGACTTAGAAATAAAAGTTTCTTCTTTTGGTTGGAAGTTTGGAGTTGTCAATAAAAAAAACAAAGTTTAAAATTAACAAATTTCTGCCATGGCTTGATATCGGGTTTGTTTATTGTGGTAAGATACCAGAAGACCCACCGTGACTTACCGCTTTGCTGTTCAGTAGATCGCTAAGAAGGCAGAAGATGAAGCTGTGTAAACCCAGTTAAGCAGTCCAATGTCTTTCGTCTCTGTCATAGTTTTTTCTGAAATGTGTTTAAAAACAATCGCCTTCAAAGTAAAATCCAGAGGATTCCTATGTTTCTGTGGCTTACTGAAGCTTGCCTTTTTTGTTCTCTGAATGCTCAGCTGCACCTGGGAGGCAATGGGCCTTCCTTGCTGCTGCCGCTGCCCATCGCAGCCTGTCCTGCCGCTTGTCGGAACCGCAGCACGTCCGTCAGCGGTGGTGTGATGAGGCGCGTACTGGGCCGTGCACGCTTGTCTCATAGGTAAACCCTGCTGGTTTCTTTAGAGCCTGCCTCTGACACGCACTCTTACCTGTTTTTCGCAGGGACACAGCGGGGCAGGAGCGATTTCACACCATCACCACCTCCTATTACAGAGGTGCCATGGGAATCATGCTAGTGTATGACATCACCAATGCCAAGAGCTTTGAAAACATCAGCAAGTGGCTCAGAAACATAGACGAGGTGAGTAGCGTCTGTGCGATCCCAAACTGAGCTGTTTGTTGTGACCTGTAGAGCGTGTGATGTGTTCCACGTGATGGCCCCAGCTTCTGGGAGTGCAGCTTCTGCTTCCATGCCCGCGCAAGGTGCGGTGCGTAACACGGCGGGGGTTTGGGTGCTGTTCTTAACCTGGCCCTTCTCCTGCGTTCCCTCCCTCAACTCCCCCCTCAGTGGCAGGGAGGGTTGCACTGCTGCACGGGGGCTGACGGTGTCCTGAAATGTCAAATTTGTGCATGAACAAACTGTTTCTGTGCTGGACAATACTCGGAGGTAAGGAATCCATCTTCTGGGAACTGGGAATTGCTGTTTTTGGGAGGAGCTGCCACCACAAGGTGGTGTGCAAAGGAGCAACACTAAGCTGCAAGCTGTGGGGTAGCTATAGAGTGTATCACCTCTAACACTAACCTGTTTTATTAGGCTGACTGGGTAGTCCTCAAAGATAATTAAATGTGACCACCTCCACTCCCTCAAAACTTATGTCGCGATATATTTGCAGGTTTATCGTTGCTGTTACAAGTAGTATTGCAAACTGCTCTTGCTGAATGTTAGCAGATTACTCAAACCTGTGTAGCCAACTTTTGTTTTTGTTAGGGGAGTACCAAACAAGGCAAAATGGTTTTACCTCATTTTACCACACAAAGTTGGTAAAATTTCAAGTGAGGACACGTGAAGCAGAAGAAACTGATATGGAAGCATTCAGTGCCTGGATCCCTAGGAGTTTGTTCTCAGGGAGTTCTGAAATGTTAGAGAGCAGCACAACTGTTAGTTCTTACTTCTGTTATGATGTCCTCTAATGGAATAAATGTTTGGGCTTCCAGCTTCATTATTTTCCTAGAAAGCACGAAGATGGCCCTGTACAACTGAGTGTTGTCAGGCACTGCTGCTTGAAGCACTGAGGCTGGCGAAAGGTTGTAACAGAGCAAAAATGTCGGGACTGTAATTTTCCTAGCAGAGAAATGGGAAACTGCACTGTTTATGGAAAGGCACAGATTGAGGTGTGTACGGAAGTAAGAGGGGGAAGGAGTGGGGTAGGACGGGAAGAGACTCAGCAGTGAGACGAATGGAAACTTGAAGCCAAGGCCGTCAGATTCTGCAGTTGCTTTGTGTAAAAAACTTCATAGTATCCGGGATGCTGAGTAATGCATGTCATTCATGCCGTTGTGTCTGAGGTGGCGAGGTTTTCTGCTGACCTCATGTTTTCAAATCCGTGTTGCCCAAACCTCTGCAGCTGATTTCAGGTGAACGGTGAAGGCCGCACCTGGAACCCTGAGGTTCCGGCTCCAGCATTTGGGCTTCTTGCTAAGACGTGACAGGTGCTGTCCCCTCATTTACAGGGTTACTTCAAATGACGGTTGCAAATGAAGCAGTTAAGTGGTTCTGGTTTACGAGGACTTAATACTGTCAAGGATATTCTCTCAATAGTGAGAATTTTCAATAAGAAAGCTTGTGTTCTGAATTGCAATTCAGTGCAAAGAGGCTCTTCTACAGGATACCTAAGCCCAGATTGTGAAATAACCAGGAAAGCTAGAAATGTGTAACAGTGTTGCACCTTCATCCTTGCTAAATACTTAATTATTTAAAGGTCCCAAATTCTGCAGAGGAACACCACGCCATGCACTTTTGCTTCAGGCTAGTAGGAGTTAGTTGAGTTGTTCGAGTGCTCGGTTTTGTGCATGGGGGCTGGCTGTGCTTGAGAGATGTCTACTGCTGTGTAAGCAGTTCTGTGGGCATGAAAAATCAACATTTTTGGTGTCTTAATCTACACGGTATCTTTGCCATCTGGTTGCTCTTCCTCCTTATGACCTGAAGGAAAAAAATGGGAGTGATTCTCCTGAGGAATGTGAAATGGGTTATTACTATAAGCAGGAGTACTGGATACGTGAATGTCTTGCCTCTGTAGTTCTGTTAGTAATTCTGCTGTAAAGTAGCATGAAGACTGTTGGAATGAAGGTAAATTCAGATTAGACTTTCCAAGCAGCTTCTCATGTCAGGCTTCAAAGTACTTTAGTTATCCACTTAAGTGATACTTTGTGCCGTGGCTGCTGGAACTTCTCTGCTAGTCTGATGGATATCCTTGGCATATTCTTTCCTATTATGATGGATATTGGCAGTATTTCAATAAACCATTGGTAGTCTGTTTTGCCTTACAGGGCTGATTCCCTATGTATGGGGTCCTGCTTTTCATTGGATCTTGAGCATTGACATGGTGCTGAGTTCAGTTTTCCCTCTGTGATGTACTGTTTTATGTGCACTTGGTATAGAGTCAGTGCCGTTTCACTGCGCGAAGTACTTAGCAGATAGAGCTAAAGCACAAGGCATGCAGCCTTGCTCCAGTGATAGCAGCATGATGCTAGAGAGCTGTGCTTTCCCATTGTTGTTTAACCCAGTAACTCCTCAAAAAAACACCAGAGGTAAAATATTTTTCCTTTTTTTTTTTTCCTAACTTACTGGTTGTTTGGCTTTGCAGTGGTTGAAAGCACTGTTGGAGTTGTTAGGGAGACTTACCTGTCTGGGGTAAAACTATGCAGAGGATCATTTTAAATGCCAAAAAAGTAATAGTGTCCGCTGGAGCCATTGCAGTGCATGGGGTTTGATTGTTGACAGCTGTAGTTTTGGGATTCGTTTTGGTCTTCGTAGCACTTCTATAAATGTGTGTGTCTAGCACATGTAAAACCTAACACCTCTAAGTGCCAGGCAGGAAGCTGATTCTTTTCCCACCTCACTGAATGCAACCCAACCAGGATTTGGTAGGCTAGTGTTGGTAACTGGAAGAATCTGCATTGCAAAACAGCACGCAATCCTTTTCAGAAAGGAAGATTTCACACTTAGACTACACAAATAAAAAGGAAGGGGAAAAATAACTGACGTTGGGATGGTGGTAGTCCTGTCTCAATGCTGTTGTCGTTGTCTCATTCCCCTTCCCGGATATATGAGTTCTTTAGTCTAAGGGTAGGGTCTGAAGAATGACTTCAAGCAGTCTTTGTTAGGACTTAGGAAACTGTAGGTCAGCTAGACCTGTAAGTGTTAGCCTGGACTTCAGATAGTCTGGAAATCCAAAAGTACAGTAGATATTTGCTGCTTGATGGGGGAGATGTGTAACCTGTCTGTTATCTCATTTTAGCATGCCAATGAAGATGTGGAGAGGATGCTGTTAGGAAACAAGTGTGACATGGAAGATAAAAGAGTTGTTCCTAAAGCAAAAGGTGAACAGGTAGGTGTTGGACAAAAACTTGCTTCTCCAAGTAAGCAAATCAGTGCCAAGACTTCCTGCTGTTGTCAGGTGGTTTAGATGCCGCAGTGGGGTTTGCCAGGGAACAAACAAGATAGCTGGAGTTGCTGATGGTCTGTAAGCCCAAGGAATGTTTTCTCAGAAGTTGCATTGTGAACAACTGCCATGAATGGAATGAGTTCAGCTGCAGTTTCTTTTTTGGATAGCTAAAATTCTGCAAGCATCCTTTAAGTTATTTATCATGTGACCGATTTGGAAGGTATCTGTCCTCTTATGTTCAGGCATCGACTTTAATTTAATACACTTTAATTGCTGTTTCTGATTTGTTAAGTTCTGAATCTTCTTTTATGACACTGCTTAGCTAGTACTTCTTCTGATGCCTGCTACGCTGAAAGAATATTACGTGCTTATAAATGTTACTAATCCCAAAGTTATAGCAGCATCAATTGAATAACCCTACAGTAATGCTAACCTTCTTTTTTCTTTTTTTGGTTTAGATTGCTAGGGAGCATGGTATTAGGTTTTTCGAAACTAGTGCAAAAGCAAATATAAACATTGAGAAGGCATTCCTCACATTAGCAGAAGACATTCTTCGAAAGGTAGGTGATTACAGGATTTGTTTGGGAAAAAAAAAATCCTAAAATGTCAGCTCCTATCGCTTTTGATGTTTACCTGAACTGTTGCGGCTTTTTACTTTGCTATGCTAAGACAAACAAGTCCCTGAAGGAGGACTGTTGTACATCTAAAGCTTCTAAGCTTCTAAAGCTTGTTTGATGTTTCATTATTGTACAGGCACTATCTAGAGGGAGTAGCATACATCAAAGTGCCGAGGAACTCCTAGTTGTTTGGTCCTTAAACTCAGTTGTATCACACATGTGCTTGCAGTTAAAACATTTAAATTAATTTGGAAGAGAATTGTCCTTTCCCTGCCACCTTCATTCTTTCCTGCTTTGTAGAGAAGGAACGTGGATGTTTATCACTTCCTCTCTCAGATGCCTGAAGTTATTTTAATCCTGAGGAGACCCAAGTCACTGGAACTCGTAGGGATGAGCCCTGGTGTTGCTTTCCTCTATTGACTGTCTTTCCGGTCTCTGTGAGGTGGGCCACAGGACGTCCTCAGATTTCTCATCTGACTAGACTGTGTCCCTCGGTAAAACTACGGCCAAAGGATTGTACAGCTTGCAGCAACGGAGAATCCATCGGGACCTCAATAAACTCTTCTGGTGGCTGTACTTCAAAACTTAGTGTTTCAAAACATGAACTTTATTTCTGGTGTGCCAGAATATACTTCGCTATATAGTTGTTGAATCGTGTGAGGATCTTTTTGCTCAAATAAAGGAATCCTCTGTCTTTTCCCCTCTTCTGCCCTGCCACATTAGCATTTGCCTTTTTTTTTTTTTTTTCAGCTATGCCTTTAACCATTTCTGTAAGTACACAATATTGTCTAAAAACTCTTAATTAAGTATCTGCCAGGAAGTGTTTAGATGTGGTCGGTAGAACAGGAGGAGTAGACCTGGCACTTCCTACCTTGTTTCAGTGATTAGCCCTCCAAGCCTCCACGTTTCATTGGAAGCCTTGACTGGAAGGTTCAGTTGCAGCTGAGAGAAGAACATGGGTCACCAGGGCTAACTGGTGGTCGGTTCTCCCTCCTGAGATGTGCGGTGTACCATAAAGAGGGCTGTCTTTCCTGAGTCATGTACCTGGATCTTTGTATGCCCAGAGCTACAAGATGCTGCTGTACGTGTATCCCTGCTATCTTTCATAAGTCGAGAATGGATTGGCTTCCAATAGCTGCCACTGTTTTGCTGCTGGATTGAGCTGAGCTGGACACACAGGTGGCTCCAGGGCTGATTTTCAGTTAGCGTTCTGCCATAGCCAAGGACTTGATTAAACCCTGTGCTAGCGCGTTCCTGCTGATGATCAGGCCATGTCTCCAGCACTGAAACTCTGTGGAGCTTGAGAGGCATGGGTTGGTTAACTCCAGCGTATGTGCTTTGTTCTAAATGTTTGCATATTTTTTCTGTGTTCCATCTCAGCAGTAGGGACAGTATTATCTTCTGCCACGTGAATGCTGTCAATAACATCGTCCGAATTTATTGGTTGGAAATTTAGTGCAAGGTCACTGCTGAATCTTTTCTCAACCCTTTTGAATACACCTCTGCTCAGCAGCGCCTTGGTCGTAGCTGTAGTTCTGAGTTGTTTCTGAATCAGTTTTTGACAAGCTTTATGTGAGAAAGCGACTGAAAAACCCTGGCCTTTGGTGAACAGGAGGCCAGCCCGACAGGTCCTGCTCAGCCTCCCGGCCTTTACATTTCTACTTTGGGCCTCAGTGCGTTTCTCTGAAGAGGGGGCAGGGCAGAAGACAACGTGCTGTTGCAAGGCTGGGAAGTAGAGAAAAGAAAAGGAATGTAGGGACTAAACTGCTGTAGTCTCATGACTGTTTAGATTAGTTTCTAAACAGCTGAAAATAGATGCTAGCGTCTGATCAAAACCAGTAGGCTTCACGTTTCGTTTTGGTCTAACCAAGTTTACGTCCCGTGATGCAGACGAGCCTGTTTTGTGCACTGCCTCAGAAAGTGGTGTCCTGATTAACTGGAAGACAGATGCTTTTGAACAGCCCTTCTTTATCCATAAATTACTCTGTCATTTTTAAGGTCATTAGTTCACATAATTTAACTTCAGCTTGTGTTAGTTGTATGCTGTGATTTATTCCACCAAAGTCCAAAAGCAGGATCTGGAAATACTTCTTGTTTACTTCAGGGTGGTCCTAGTTTGAAAGCTTTTCCCAGATTTCCAATCACCGTTGATTTAAAATTTAAACAGCCACAAAAAAAGCCCTTAGACCGGTTTTGCACACTTGTGCCGGCAAGGGGAGGAGGATTCCCTACATTTCTGTAGAGCTGTTTGTCCACAGGTTACTGGGGATATTATTTGGTGGTGTCAGTCTTTTTGTAAGCCTCTACCTCTTCAGCTCTGGGTACTTCTCCTTCAGAATGTCTCCGGAGTTATCTAACCAGTTATCTAACCTTCTTGCTTGTTTCGTTGCAGACCCCTGTAAAAGAGCCCAACAGTGAAAATGTAGATATCAGCAGTGGAGGTGGGGTGACAGGCTGGAAGAGCAAGTGTTGCTGAACGTTCTCCTATATCACCAATCGCCATCCACCGCCCCTTTTTTCTCGCTGCAAAACAAACCACTCTGCCCGTTTTTAACCTTAAGCCAATGTTTTGTTCCTCATCTTAACAAGCTCCCGTCTCCCTTTGTTTTTCTGTTTAGGACAGCTTGCGTACTATAATTTCCTCAACATGTATAGGAAAATCATCTCTGTGACTTCATTTTTTAATGTACCTGCTCAACTTACCACTACGTTTTGGTTGTATTATAGTCCCGTTCCTCCTGACATTAAAACATATAGCAATCATATTCAACTCTATTCTGCAAATTGTATAAGAATAAAAGTTAGAATTAACAATTTATTTTGTACAACAGTGGAATTTTCTGTCATGGATAATGTGCTTGAGTCACCATGTTCTCTAGAAGCATCAGCAAAAGAGCCAGGAAAACACTCATTTTCGCCTTGAGTATGTGAATGGGGTTTATTTTGTCCTGTGCCTTATGTGGAAAGGAACTTTTATTTTCACTTTTATTTCTCTTCTGGTGGAAGCATGTGCAGGAGACATACCATCCATACTTGACCATTTTAAAATACTGAACTCTTTTGTGATTGCTTTCTGTAATTGTTGGTGTAATGCATCGAGGACAAAGGGTGGTGCAAAAAATATTACATTTAATCTGCTATGTCTCCTTTTTGGTGATCTACCCATTCGGAACTGTTCCTGCTGCCATTTTTTTCTCACTCGCAGCTCTTTCCTTTTGCCTGCATGCTGCTTTTATTTGCTTTTCTTCATGGTGTGATGTGTTAATTAAAAGGATGGCAACGTGGTATGTTTGCCAAAAATTTAATACAAAGCACTGATTTAGCTTTCAAGGTAAAATGTTGACGATACCTACTAATTTCCCTCTAGCCAATGTCAGTTCACTAGTATATCTTCTCTCCTCCTGCATAGCCATTGGGTTTTATGATATGGAAGAGTTATTTGCATGCACTAGTTTTCTATGGAGGGTGATGTGGTTGTCTACTTTATGTGTATGAATATAACATGCGATCCCCAAACTGACAGCAGTTAACATGAACTTCTAAGTTCTCTCTCTTACTGTTAGCCGCTCCAACAAGTTGTTCGGTAGCCTAGCAAGAGGCTGAGTAAAACTAGATTAAAAAAGAAAAAAAGAAAAAAAAAAGGAAGAAAAAAGTCGGCAGTTTAATTTATTACCTCCCTGAAAACTTTCCACTTCCCAGTGTTACGAGCTCTGAGTCATTCGGGCCGCGCTCCCGGGGCACGGGCCGTGCCGCCGCGTCCCCCCCAGGCAGCTGCGCTCACGCGGTGGAGTGGCTTCGGTTTGGGAAGAGCAGGGTCAGCGGCTGCCAGCCCGACTTTCCCGACTGCTCCCGCCGAGCTGGGTGTGCAGGCGGCAGGAGCAGTCGCGCGTTCGCTTGCCTTGTATTTAAACACCGCACAGGAGCGCTGCTCCGGCCCAGGACAGACCGATGCTCCAACCAGCCGCTGCCCCCGCGCCTGCGTTCGCTGAAGCTGGACGAGCTCACGCCTCGCTCCTGTCCGCTTGGGTTTTGGACTTTCTCCAGTAAATAAAGTAGTTACTAATGCTGATTTAACTTCAACGAAATGACAATGTTTTAACACTGAAATTCTAGTTTTGAACTGCTCCCCGTGTAGTCATGCGGCTGGCGCATCTCCCTCTTCCCCGTGTCCCGGCACCGTGCCCTGCGGTAGCGCTGCTGGGTCAGGCGCTGCGCCTGGGGGCAGCGTTGTACGTAGAGTACGGCTCCCTTCTGGTCAAACCTGCACTTTCGAACGTTATCAAAAAGGGAAAATGGAGAAATAGACATCAATTTCTTTTGTATAACCTTTGTTTTAAACGTGAGCTTTTTATTTGCTTCTGGGGGCTCGGCTCCTGCTGTGTCCATCTGTCGGGTCCCTTGTAGCCGCTGTGCTGGTTGCCCCCGGGCCGGCAGGAGCAGCCTGCTCCCTGGGGCCGCCGCACCGCAGCCCCCCTCCCTGCCAGGTCACTGAACGGAAACGTTTCCGATGCCTCCTTCTGTCCCTATAAAGGCGCGCATCCTAACCGTGGGGCTTGGCTTTGTTTTGGTTTGTGGAGTGCAAGGCCCAGCTGAGGAGGAGTGAGCAACAAGAGCCGAGTCAGATGCTAAAAAGTAATAACAATAATAATAATAATAGTCATGTTGGAGGAATTTGCAGTAACTTGATTCCTGCCGGTATCTAAATGTTCCGCTCGCTAGCGCACTAACTGCTTGTGGCACCTGTACGTGGAAGGCCCCCCTGGCCCTGGGGGGATTAGAGCCGAAGCCCGCCCGGCCAGCAGCCCAAAGCTGCTCGAGTCGCCCGGGTGCCTCCGCGGGCTCTCGCGTCCCCGGCCGGCAGCGGAAACCCCGGTGCTACCTTTTGTCATGGCAAAAATGTAACAATTAAATTGGTAATGATGAACTAAAACCCGAAGTTGCATCTATTGTATAAGCGTGTTAAGCGTTTTGTATCCAGCACTCTGGTGTAGCCGGGGCGGTGCGGGGCCGAGGTAAAAGCCGCGCTTCGTACGATTGGACTTGGATGGTGGAAAAACGGCATCGACTTCAGGTCTAGGATTAATTCCCACGCCTACAATTTTTTACTTAATCTTTTAATATTTTTGCTACTCCACTCTGGCTTTTTATTTAAAACACATTCTTTTGTACCACTTACTGTATCAAATTGTATAAAAGATCACTGTCCCATTCTTGGTCATACCAAGAGCAAATAAAAGCTTTTATAAACTTGCACTGGTTCCTTCCTGGGCCCCCGTACCGGCGCCTTCCCTCGCTTCCTGCCCCGCGGCTCAGGGCAGGACAGGCTTCGCCGCCGGTGGTGGCTGCAGCCGCGCTTGGACCTGGTGCCCGTGGCCGCCCGGACACATTAGTGAACCATGGAGAGCCGCTCCAGGCGTTCAGAAACTGAGTTTTGATGCAGCTGATGCTTTGTGTTTTACACAGGAGAGCTTCAGCCTTACTTCTCGAGGCCAGGGCTGCAACGCGGAGCCCTGGGGGCAAGCCGGGCGCTCGGGGCAAGACTGCAGAGCCCCGGTTCCTTGGCGAGGCGGCGGCGAGCTTTTGCAAAGACTTTTAACAGGAGCAGCCTCCCTCCGGGCACCCGCGGCTGTGGGTGCGAGGGTCTGGTACGGGCGGGTTTGCTGCCTTTGGAGGAGCCGTGCGTGCCTCCGTGAGCTGCTTGCTGCAGCTTCTCCATGCTTGATGTCCCCACCTCTGCAACCGCTGTCCCCTGTCCTGGCCGTAGGCAGCCCTGGGGCCCCCTGGCCACGCTTTGTGCTCGCCAGCCCCATCTCTGCCGGCGGACGTCGGCTCCGTATCCCGTGTGCTGCGGGGAGTGGGTGCCCCAAGCCGTGCCCGGGCTGGGGACATTGCCTGTCCCTGTCCCCCTGGCACAGGGGGCCCTGTTCGGCCTTGTTTCCTCCCGCTGCTGTGGTGTCGGTAACCGGAGAGGGGTTTTTGTGCTGCTGCCAGGGGTGCAGCGTCCGGCCGCTCCTGGGGTCCCAGCTGCAGGTGCCATCCCCGGCCGTGAGCTTTCACCTTCCTCCTGCCGCTGTCATCCCTGTTCCTGCTCCGTCCCCATCCCTGTGCTGTCCCCATCTCTGCTCTGTCTCCATTCTTGCTCCGTTCCCATCCGTGCTCCATGTTCTCCATCCCCATCCCTGTGCTGTCCCCATCTCTGCTCTGTCTCCATTCTTGCTCCGTTCCCATCCGTGCTCCATGTTCTCCATCCCCATCCCTGCCCCATCCCCATCTCAGCTCTGTCCCTCCTCCGTCCCCATGCCTGCTCCCCACTTGCTCCAGCAAATTCGGAGTTGGTCCAAGCAAGTTTGTCTTGTTCGTCCTGAGGGCCCTGCTGCTGCTGCCCCGATGGGGCCCTTGCCCCCCCCAACCCATCCTATTGCCATGGGGCTCCAGCAGCTCTGCCCGGGGGTGCCAGGGGGGGACAGCTGGTGGCGGAGCCCCACTCGCAGTGATGTGGCTGCAGCACCGGGCACCAACCCATCCACGCTCGCTGCTTCCTTTGCCCCCCCGGACGCCCCCTCCCAACCCCCCCAGGGGTTTGTGGCTGGGGGAGCGGCGCCT
>VXAA01005107.1:0-22340 GCA_013399115.1 Anseranas semipalmata
TCTAAATTAAGCCCTCAGGCTCTGAGGAGCAGCTGCTCAGAGAATTATGCTAGGTAATGGCTAGAGACCAGGCGCCGCAGTCCCAGGGGTTATTGAATATTTTATGATTCAGTTATTAAAAACATGTGTATCAGACATCTATTGGTTTGGGTATCCATAAACCTGGCTGCTCCCAGGGAGCTGAGGGAGGATATTAGCAAAAAAGATATTTCAGGACTGCAGGAGTCTGTCTCCAATAAGCCAATACTTCAGTGCGGCAAGGGACTCTGCTGGATATTCTTGTTGCTGTCAGTTAGACAGGGGGCTGCCTCTCTCTCTGCTGCAGTAAATAGCCATAACAGGTTATTCAGGTGCAAACAGCCCTGTGGATGTCCCTGGGCTCCTGGGGCCAGGGCAGGGCAGGGAAGGGTCTGGGCAGGCACCTGAGAACAACCATCTCTTGTACACACGGCATCGGAGACTTCTGTGAGCCTGGACCTGAACCAGAGGGGAAAAGCTTTTGGGAAAGAGACTGGCTGCAGGGAGCTAGACACAGTGAGGAAAGGCTTTAACAGACAGCTCAGGGTACAGCTGTGATTTTAGCAGTCAGTTTGTCCAAACTGAATCAGGCTATTTCCAACAAAGCCTTGGAGGTATTGCCATTAAAGAGCTGCTGGATAATAATCTACTTCAAAATTAGCATCAACAATAGCACAGTTTCATAGCAGTTCTTCAAAACAATAGGCAAATCATTGTTAATTATTTAAGGATTGATAAAGCCTGCTATGATATGCTATGCCTTTCTATTCAGAAATGCCAACCAGTTTATTATTTCTCAGGCTCTGGATGAGAATAGCAATGATTACTTGATTGATTCTACTCCTAGCCTAGCTGATCCAAGATGAATAGCAAAGATTTGGAAACTGAAGTCTATATTTACCCCCAGAAAGTTACAAAGCCTTTAATTACAAAAGCTGTTGAATTTTTACTGTTTTATTCATTGTACCTCTTGTATAAATGTTTTATAAGACAATTAAAGATTTCACATGTAGATGGATGTAGTCAAAGACATTATTTATACAAAAGCAAAAAGTACACAAATACTTGGTGTTATCATAGAGTGGTAGAGTGCTTCTGATTTCTTTCCAAAGCTGACTCAGTGAAAATAGACGTCTTTGGAATAAATATCACAAGAATGACTATGAACTCCACCTTGAGATGGTCTGCAGGAAAACCCCATGTTCCACAGAAAGGTGATTTAGACTGTAATACAATGGCCTGCACTAAACCAAGAGTGACAGTGGCAGTGTTAAAAAGACCTTATTATTTGGTAATGTTTGCCTGTCCTGATTTTCAGTTCTGCTCAGGGACACTTACAGCAAGCACTGATGCTCTGGAAATTATGGCTAGAAGGAATTAATCAAACTGAGCAGCAGTATACTGACAGTAGACATTGTTTTCTTCAAGTCATGCTATAAAAGAAAGGAATCTGTCACAGCATCTTTATTATAAATCATATGGTAGTAATACCATGTATTATATTTGAATCAAATGTATCATCACAACATTGCAGTCATCCTTGTAACTGCATTGTACTATGTTGTACCTGAAAGGCAAAAGGCAGAGAAAGCAAATGGGTTCAGATTCTGCTCCCTAGTGCCCTACTTCGGAACCAGTTTTGGTTCGTTACGTTTACCAACATCCAGTCCTATGAAGACGAAGTGCTTTTAACTACCAAAGAAAGCGTTCACACAAGCCCTGCAGTGCTAGTTCAGCTGGATGTTGTGTCCACCTCCCATGTAATAAAGCAAAAACAATGTGAACAGAAACAGTGGTAGTCCTGGTCAGCTCTCTCTGTAAATCAGTGTGTAGGTAGAAAGTAAAATTAAACATGCTCCCTGTACATACCCCGAACAAGCCAGTCCCACGTAGCCACCAGACTTCACACCTTTTTCAGACAACGGGCACCCCTGCACATCCTTTCCAGCATAGCTGGGGGCCACCTGGGACCGGTTCCTGGCCTTCTGCTGGAGATCCAGGAGAAGAGGTGAGCCAAGAGGCTCCCTGCACCACCCAACACTCGGGGAAAGTGTACATTTTAAACTGTATTTTCGAGGTCAGTCACTACAATTCCTGTGAGCAAGTCCTGGATGTCAGAACTCATCCTCCAGAAAGTAGTCCTTTACTGGCCTCCCTTGGTACCAGTTGCTGCCCTCACATAAGTTCCCTGGCTGCTCTGGCTGGCTGGGATGAGACAGATAACTCAGCCATCTGGAAGCCATCTGCCTCTCAGGAGTACCAAGTCATGCCAGTGAGGGCTGAAGAGACTCCCTCCATGCTGTCATGTGAAGCATCTGCACAGGCAAAGAAAATTCCTCTGTCTGCTGCAAGGACATCAAATGTTTTGTCCAAAATCTCTGTTGCAACCCATGGTGTTACACTGACTTGGAGCACCTGGGGGGGTCTTGTCCCATGTTTGCAGAATTTCAAGGAATTCCATATTTTTGATGTAGTTCAACAAGTACATCTCAGCCTGATTACAGGCTGGTTGCAGTGAAGCAGGTCCTGGTCTGCTTCATGACTGACAGGTAAAAAGGGGATTTGTTCATTTGTCAGATGGAAAAAAGTGATAATGAGCCTCTCTTATGGTCTCTGAGGAGTTAAAGAGGTAGTGCATGCTGTTAATTATAGCCTCCAGACTGGATCATTACCTGGGAAGCAGAGAGCAGGAACATATACATGTATTCATCAGTCCTTCTTACAGTGATTCTGCCTGGGTCTTCATGGAGAGAAAAACCAAGTAAAAGGAAAAACTAGGAAACGTGGGGACACTGTACATTTTACTCTCTGTAGCCTGCATTCCATTGTGTATCGGATGCACAAAAGCCTCTTGGAAAGGGTTTCCAGTGAAACGTCTCTCTCTCAACTGTCATTTGACATCTCATTGCTGCGAGGCCTCTCTCCATGTCACACAGCAGGGCTGATGGCCCCGGCCACCCTGCACAGCACAAGCACTAGCCTGAAGTCTTAACCTGACCCAGTGAGGGGAGGAGAGAATAAAAGAGAAATCAGAAATGAGCGCATCTGGACAGTCTGGGTATTTTCAGCTGACTGCATTAAGGAAAATGAAATGTTTTGCAAGAATATTTTTAAAGCTTGTTTTCATTAAAAATAAAAACATCTGCGATCTTTTAAAGGGTAGTGGTAGTGTGGTAGACATAATACTGGTCAATAACTGCAATGACAAAACAGAGTCTCAGTAAATGCCATGAATCATTTAAATCAACATTAAAAAATAGCATTATAGCAACACTTCCTACTTCTGGAAATATTAATGAGGAAGGAACTTAAAGTGCAGTTAACTGTCTGCTGGATTGTAGTCAGGGTGCCTCGTACTCCTGGCACAGAAATTAATCAAACTTCTGCCCATACCTTCTGCAGGCTTTGCAATCACTGCAAAATGGCTCTGCACATCACAGTCATTCCCTGGCTTTGTTAGACAACCTGGATAGCATCTAACTCATCTAATTTCATCCATCTATAAGTTAGGGATGCAGCCTGAGCTGATGTGTGTGAACTTTGTCAGTCAGTGGAAAGAAGTAGGCACTTCGGGAAGGCAATTCAGCTTACTACAGGCAACCAAATCAAGATAGGATGATACATCCTGTGGAGATACTTCCTTCTGATTGTAGGACCTAGATGCTCCACTTGACTTTAAAGGGGAGAGAAGAACTAGGTGAGGCAAGACCCCCTTGATAACCGTGCCAGACTGGGGGAGTCACAGGCCCAAAATGACAGCAGTTGTGCCCAGCTGGACAAGTTGTAGTTCAGTACCTTCTGTCTTGCTCTGGTTGCTCCTGCCAGCCCCAGGGTAGGCCCAAAAACTAAGCCACCAGCAGCGCTGTTCCATGATGCCTACAGAGCTTTCTCTCCTGTGGTTTCTCTCTTCTTGGCTAGTCTCTGGCCGTTTGTTCTGAGAGTCCCTCACTGAAATATACTGCATTGCAGAAGGAGAACTGAGCAGCTAGATGCTTTATGGGTTCCCTTGCCAAAGCCAAAACCTAAACAATCACCTTGGTGTTAAAAAAGTGCTCGTATATTTTTCTTAACAAACTGATTTACATGTGAGTAATTTCAATGTCAAAAATGTAAGAGCAAACTGAGGCTTTTTTTCCTCTTTTGCCATCCAAAAGTTCTTTCCACTTACAGGTTTCCTGTGTGCTCAGTGTAGCTTTCTCATGTTCAGGCTTCCCTAGGCAATACCTGCCTTCATGACCTCCGAGATCACTACCTTGCTGCCAAAACTGTCCAAAATCAGGAAAGGATTCGAAAGCTGCTAGGGAGAATGTGAGGGAAACATGGATACAAATACACACATGTGAGTACATCATTATTTAAGCCTTGTTTAATGTATTGTAAAGCAGGATAAATGTTCATTTCAAGAGGTCTAAATGAAATTCTGTCTCAGCACAGAAAATCTGAAATGCTGTAAATATGCAAATGAAACAACTGATTTTTAGTGGTTTTTTTTTTTTTTTTTTGAGACCATCACTTGATGGTCCTAAAAATGGAAATAATCTGACATTATTTTTTGAGTTCAAATATTCATTTTTTCAGAAGGAAAGAAAAGTGGAAGATCTGAGAAGTCTTCTTTTAGTTCTAGCTTCTGTCGTGTTCTCTTACCTTAATTGCTTTTTCAGAAAGAATGCTACGGTCCTGCACAAGCCATCCCACCCACTCCGAACAAAAAGGCCATGTCCCACAGACCCATTCCTACAATTATTCTACAGCTGGCCTCAATCAAATGCCCCCACACACAGCAGGGACACAGAAATGCATTTCACTTAGGACTTGATGTCCAGGTTTACAGCAGAGAATTACATTCATGAGAAAAGATAGCAAGTCAGAAAAAAAGATTCTGAACATGCCCCAAGAAGTCAGGTCTCTTTACTGTACCAGCTACATATATACTGTATGTGATCTCCATACTAAGTGTATATATCTGCCTCACAATTGTCATCCGCTGCCTGCTCATACATATGTCCAGTGCCCATGTCAATGGTTTCATTATGCATATGTTACATATGAATGGGCAAATTAGTCAATGACATTGTTGTTTAGAACTAAGTTTATAGCAAGATTGGAAAAATGTTTTTTTCCCATATAAAACTTTCCCCTTTCTGTGCTTAGACTGCAAGTGACTTTCATTATTGTGATCTATAACCAAGACTTAATTATTTTGACAGCTCTTTCTTATTAATGTATTAAATTACTGTGCTATTATTTCATTTTCTCTAGCTCCTACCTGACTAGGTTCCAGAAATACGAACACTTCTGGTTATTTGAGTGTGCACTGTTGAGCAGGACAGGATGGGAAGAAGATAACAACCCCAATTTTCTGCTCTATTTCAGAAAGTGCTGGTGCCCTTTCTTCCCCTCTTCCTGCTGACTGGTAAGAAACAATGATAACCCTCTTTAAATAGATTGGAAAGTGATTGCATTGCATTAAATATACCCTTCCTACCCCAGCTGCAGCTGTACCTGCAGCTAAATACTTGAACCATCTGTACTATACCAACTAAGAAAACGAAGACATGAAAAGACATGTTGACTAAATCAGCAGCTGCTCTTAGTGGGGCAGTTGTTTGCAGTCTCTGACTGTTCTTGAAAGATAAGCAAACCCTGGCATTTTCACTAGTACAAACACCGTTCAAGAATATGTACCAGACACATTTCTAGCTATTATTATATTTTGCCATTTATTATTAGATCTACAGTGTTGGGCATCTGGTCCAGAAGTCTTTGCTGTTCTGAAATATGTGGGTGAGAGCTGCTAAACATTATCTTCATAGCCTATGATACGGTGGTAACACTGCTCTCAGCAAAATGTTTGGACAGCAGATTGCCGCTGTTACCTGGAATAGATATATTTGCCGCATATAACTCACTTGCAAATAATGATCTCAGAAGATTGAATTTACAGGGGCGATGTCATAAAAACAATAATAACAATATCAAATAGAAACAATTAGTGGAGAAATTGCTTACAAGTTTATCTCTCTGATATAAAAAAAAAAAAAAAGAAGAAGAAAAGTTTTGGTCAGAAGACTTGCTGGAAATATTTCCTCAAAGGAGATTTTGGTGTAGTTACTCAAAACTGTAATAGCTACACGTCAATCTGGTGTTTGAAGAATATAAATATTTTCCTGTAGATTTGTTATCTTACCTAGATCTACTATCCATTCTACTGAGTTAACCCACGTTTCTGTTTGAGGCGTATGCCAAAGTCATCCTTGGAGCCACACCACACTGATCAGCTGGAAGTGAAAAAACCTTCAACCAGTTCTGGGGAGAGAGAGAATTAGACTCTTAATCTTCAGCAAAAAATGAATTTATATAGATGTGCAGTGACCCCATTTCACCTGTGTGAAAAGAAGACTGTCTGTGATTAATGAATGCTGCAGTCAGCAATAGTTACTTTGAAATTCTTAATTTTTGAGAGTTTACTGGAACGGTTCCTACAAATAATAAAACATTTTACATTATTTGGGCAACCTATTCCAGTACTCAAGACACCCACACAGTAAAGAAGTGCTTCCTGGTGTTCAGAGGGAACCTCCTGTGTGTGTGCCCATTGCCTCTTGTCCTGGCACTGGGCACCACTGAACAGAGCCTGGCTCCATCATATTTGCACCTTCCCTTCTGTTATTTATAGATATGGATGAGATCTCCCTGATCCTTCTCTTCTCCAGACTGAATAGTCCCAGCTCTCTCAGCCATTCCTCATAGGAGAGGTGCTCCAGTCCCTTCATCATTTTCACAGCCCCTTGTTGTACTCTCCCCAGTAGCTCCATGTTTCTCTTGTGCTCGGAAGCCTAGAACTGTTCCCAGCACTCCAGGTGTGGTCTCGCCAGTGCTGAGTAGGGAGGAAAAAAATCACCTCCCTTGACCTAGTATGTTGTCTAATGCAGCCCAGGATACCATTAGCTTTTTTTGCAGCAAGGACACATTGCTGACTCATATTCAACTTGGTGTCTACCAGGACTGCCAGGTCCTTTTCTACAGAGTTGCTTTCCAGCTGGTTGGCCCCCAGCACGTGTTGGTGCCCGGGGTTGTTCCTCCCTAGGTGCAGGATGAAGAGGAGAAACTTCATCTTTGTCACCACATCACTGCCACTAACAGACATCTCTTTAACCTGCACACAAACATGTGGTGAAACATCTGTGTTCATGTGGAGTCTCACAGTTATTGCCAGGCTCAATGCAAAGGTCTCTACAGGCAGAGGCCTTTGAGATTTGATTCTGCAGGACTTCACTGGCTCAAAAAGCCTAAGAATACCAGTGGGAATTTTGTACGTTGACAGCTTGAAGGTCAGGTTTCATATGAATAAATATAAGCAAAACCTATAACCGACATACAGTTTAGATGTACTTGTCGTGATTTCCATGCCAACACTGTGATTTAAACCAACAAATAAACTAGCAATTCTGCATTTGGATGACATACTCAACTAATGATGATAACATTATATTTTTTGCCAGTGAATAAATAAAGGTCAACTATATTTAACAAGTTGAGTGGCTTTGAACAAGTAGTTCAGAGCCCCAAAGGATTTGAAAGCCATTTGGAAGAATGTCCTGTCTGCATGATGGAGCCCAGCTCCTGAATAGACACAATGCATGTTTGGCTCCAGCTCCTGAACAAATGCAATAAATGTTTGGCTCCAGCTCCTGACTGCATATTAAATGTCTGCAAAAATCTGGAGCTGTTTGAGGGGAAAAAAGACGAAGAAAATTACAAGGGATGAAACAAAAAATACCTTCAGATCTCCTCTTTTCTCCCTTATTTTTTTGATTCCAGAGACAGATCTCTCAATATATTTCCATATGACATGGAGACCCTCCACATGCCTGGCTCACAGCAGCTTCCTTTGGTTAAGGCTCTTTTCAGGATACAGAAGGGCCAGGAGGCCCCACAGCTCTGTCCTCTGGGCAGCCCCCCAGGCTCCTTCCGCTGGGCAAGTTTGCAGAGATGTGCAGGAGATCAGCAGCCACCACCCAGTGGGAGAACAGCCATGCTGCTACACCATGGAGGAGTGACACACAGGCATCCTTCTGCTGGCTGTGAAAATATCTGTTGATAAGACTCCTGCCATTTTTGATTCAACTGCAAGTTTTCTTCTGAAATTATTACTAGCTCTATGTTTGTTTGTTTGTTTGTTTGTTTTTTCCTGGTACTTGTTTTCCTTTTCTAAGCAGCATTTTGGACTGTTGACTTTGCTTCTGAAAAATCAAATGCAATATGTCATTAACAGGTTGCTTCAAGAAATGGTTTCATATTCATTTTCTGTTAAAAAGCCTTTTCAGACAAACAAAACTCATTAATAAGGTTATTCTAACTTACTGTGTTTTCTGAAACCTGATCTCTTTCCATCTTTTTTTTTTTTTTGTCAGAGAAGTATATGAGATTTTTGACTTCATCCAAGCATTTAGGGGAGTGGGTAAAACAAGCCAGTACTACTCAGTAGCACAGAACAGTGACAGGTCAAGAATTGTGTGTATGCAACAATGTTATTTGTCTGAACAGTCATGACAGCACTTCCAGGAAAAAAACAACTTTCTAAGCATTGAAGGACATAAGTAGAAGACAAAAGAGCACGTTGTTTGATTGACACAGCAGTGGTAGGAGGCCAGGTAAATCACCAAAGCACTGGCTTCATCACACACGTCTGTACACGTTGTGCTTCCTCAGCACTCTGAGCATTGCACAACATGGTTTGTTGAACATATTTTTGCCTGGAAGATTGCTTAAAAAAAATGACAGTTCAACTTCTCAAGAGCTAAAACCAAGATGAACAATGCAAGAAGGCCTTTCTGTAAACCAGGACCAGAGGAGCCCTGCTAACTAGAAGAGTTATAATAGCCATGAGTTGTTATGACCTGTGGTACATGTATTAATATGAATTTCCTCATAGCAATCCCCTTGTCAGATGCCACCATCCAGTGTTTCTGATTAACTGAGCAGGTCCAGCTGCAGCATGGCCATTGAGGAAATGCAAGAAGTACTGGATTTAAACCCTGTGGGATTTTAGTTGTAACCCAGTGGAAGTCACTATTTGTGCAGGACCTGCAGCCTGGGTGGTGAAAGTCTCAGCCACTCCCCAGGCAAGGAGCTTGTGAAAAGCCTTGGTGACAGCAGGGCACAAACCCTCTGTGAAAGGCAGGAGCCTCAGCGTCTCCTGGCTGCACCTCGGTGGCACTGGCTGGCCAGCTGCAGTAGGGGAAGAAAGCCTAGATCAGTCCCTCGACAGGAGGGGGCTTCCTTCTTCAGCTGTTTGCAGAATGGCTCCAGTCAAAAGCAAACATCTCTGCTGCCCCTGGGTTCTGTTTCCAAGCTTTTCTCCACTACTTCAGTGATAAAAAAATGGCTTTTTTTGTTACCAAATATTTAAATGATGCTATATACTGCTGAAGTGAGACACCAACCAGAAATTCATTCATCCAGACTGGCTTGTTCATTAGTAAGCAATGTCAGGTGTTTTACATAGAATATTTTCCCATAAACTTAACAAAAAATGGAAATTTGGGTAATAGTATGAGCTATGATGGGCTCTGCTTTTTGGAAAAAAAACTCCATATTGGTTGTACATATTAAATATTATAATAGTATAGAAAAAGGAAAGAGTACATTTAGCATTCTTCAGCCCAGCACTAAAAGACAGAGAAGGGAATGACCAGGGACAAACTGACATCAAGTGCAAATGAATAGCTCAGTTGTGTTTTTTTTTTTTTTAATTATTATTATTATTTTTTTTAATAATGTAGATGCTACTGTCATTTTTTTTTCGGTTTTAATGCAGATCTCAGGATTTGATTTTTTTTTTTTTTATCATGACTCATCTCTTCAAAACAATCATTCTGACCTTTTATCTTCTTAAGTACAAGGTATTTTCCCATGAAAATTGTAGGGATTTTTTTTTTTTTTTACTAGAAAAGTACCTTAGAAAACTCATTTAGGAAGCAGAAGGCAAAGGAAGAAAAACAACAACAACAAAAAAATACAGTCTATAACATAACTGTCATTTTCCTGATTTTTGAGAGCTTAACAGACTTCTCAGCACTTGGGGCTAACAACATAAATTTATCACTATTTGCAGTATGTGCTTACATTTATGCACAGGAAAACCCTGTGTGGTCCATTTTTCATTACATAGGTCCTGCATTTGCAAGGCTGAAGATAAACTGTGTCTGGGCTGAAGAGGCACCAGTGCCTGATGCCTTCAAGCACACCAGGGTGTGATGACTTGCACTGGTGCATCCCTGCAGCACTGAGATGTGCAGGGCTCCAGAGGTGAGGCTGGTGTTTTCTGCACTCTGCAGTTAGCACAGGTGCATCTTATGCCGTTTATTTGACTTGTGTTTTGCAGCTGCTTTCATCTGAGTTATCCCATTTGCTTGCACGAGCAAGAGTTGACTGCACTCCTTCGACTCAATAAAAAAAGTAATTTCCATATTTGACCAGGAGAGGGCAATATTACGTCACCTAAAAGACAGAAAGTTAATGAGAGAAATTCATTCTATGAAATAAAGGAAAGAAATTAACGGTTGATACCAATATAACATGATGTTTCTGCTCCATTTTTTAGCTATTTTGAATTTCACTGCTTAGGTCACAAGTGGCTCAGCTCCCATCACGATGCCTCAGCCTGCAGATTGAAACCTCCACCTGAAAGTCTGAAGTGCAATTATTTGTCCTCAGAGAGCAGGGGTTAATTTAAAGCATATGCGCAAGTACACTTGAAGAAAGGCAGGAACAAGAAAATAAAATTATTTCAGCTTTTTAAAAGTTCAGAGAAGGTAAAAGAACTGTCTGTGTAGATTTCAGCTCTCATACTGCTGCTCTGGCATTGCAAACCTGTGTGTGTGCGAGACATAGTGGCCACGTGCATGCAGACAGCATAACATTCCATGCATCTTCCTCATCTCTGCTTTCTGCCTGTCCGTCTTTCTATCCTCCATTTCCAACCAGTGTGTCCTACTGGTCTTACTGTCGCAGTCCTGTGCACACTGTGGGTGCACTTCTAGAGGTGCCATTGTCTGCTTCTCCGTGTTCCCTGTGAACTTTAAATCTGTGGACAAAGGGGAAGCTTACTGGTCCATGTGTCTCCCTGCCCCTTGTTCTGCCACCCTGCCTCAGAGTTTTGGGGCAAATATCTCCTGCACCCAATCTGAGGACCAGGCTCTGAGCCATAAAGCCACCCTGGAAGGGGTTGGGGGGAGGTCCTCTTAAAGGTTTTTCTCAAATCTTCTGGATGGTATCAATACATCATTTTATGAGAACTTTTGGCAGCTCAGAAAATCTCCATTCGTAGAACAAGGAAAGTAAGTAAGGTAATTTCTATTCCTATTCTCGGTGCTTTTCCAGTAAGATGAGATCCAAGGAGAGTGGAACTAGGGGGTCAGGGACACTGCTCAGTGGCACGGACAGGCATGGATGCCTCACACCCAAGTATTTCTTTGGAAGCACCTCATGTTCAGAGAACTTCTGCCACGAACTTATGTGGCAAGTTTCTTGGCAGACTGTGCCAGTTTCCATCTAACATTCACCCAGATATCCTTATCATGAAGATCACCCCAGGGCACTGCAGACAGACAGCATCCTCCAAACAATCTGCTGATTTCGGTCTATTTTTTCATATCAAAAAGTCAAATCTTGCACAATTTGACAGTTCCTGCAGAAACGTTGCTTGCTGACTAATTGTAAGCAAAGCACTGTGGCTAGATTCTTCTAAATAGTTTCATATGATCTTCAGTTGTCTTGAATAGTAAGAGACCAAGTAGCACACACTTAGAGAAACACAGTAGACCATAGTAGTCATGGCTTGAAGTAATTAGCAGTTTGTGTGCTTCAAAGAGCTCAGAAGGAGTTTTACAAACATTAAACGGTTAAGCACAACTACTCTTCTGGTTAATATAGGCACTTGCCATGGAATAACACTACAGAATTTAAACTGTCAGTGAAGTAAGGTCACACATCATCATTTGTTCCTTTGTCCCTCCAGTACTCCCAGGAATGCCTTCACACTTTCAGTTGTAACTTGACAGCATTCTCCTGACAACACATTTGGAGTAGACTGCCCAAGAGGAGACATCTCCTGGGAATGGTCCTGACATCATCACCACAGCAGAGTCATGTGCTGGTGCTAGCAATTGAAGGTTGAACAGTCTGCTGGTCGTTCTGGTAGACAAGCCCACAACAGCCTACACACCTTTCATTATTTCCAGTGTGCCAAGAGTTGTGGTGTCCTGGATCCACGCAGTTACACAGTCATATAAAAATTTTCAGGCTGTTGGCAAGAAAAAAATACTTGATCACTAAGCAGAGATAGTAATCTGTCCATAGCAGTGTCTGTCTATCTGTCAGTCCTTTCACTTCTAGTGATGTCTGAACTTCTTTGTCAATTGTACTTGCAGCTGAGAGAGGTAAAGGCCTCAAATATTTTACATTGCTGCAATTTCCATGTGAACTGTTGTGTGAATAGAGGGGAAAGACCCCAGCCCTTGCTCCCACAGAAGGAAAGACAGCTCCTGACCAAGCAGAGGTACAGAACTTGCCCAGTGAGCAGGGATGCGGTGTGGCAACAACAGGGCAGGGGCGATGGGACAGGTCACCGCAGCAGTGGGTGCAGAAGATTGGAAGGCACAGGTCACACCTCCACTGGAAAGGAAGCTTAACATTATTTATACCACTTCTCTGCCCCCAGGGACCCTGGGACACAGTCATTTTGCTTCTGTCTAATCCAATTTACACATTTTTTACTGGTTTCTTGTATTTTGCTTTCCTTATCCTGACATCCAGCACCTGAAATCTACTTCACTGGGTTTTATCTCCTAGTGCAATAAACCCCTATTAAATTTAGTGGAATCATGACAGAATTTAAGTTTACCCAAACTCTACCATCTTTCTAACTATTTTGAGACTGTTTTGTGCCTTTATATGTATGAGCTAGACAGCCATATTGACACAACTCTGTGCAACTCAGTGGTACACTGACTATTTTCAGGGCTTTGATAGGCAAAGATAACACTTTGTATGCAGCACAGATGCTCCTTACCACTAATTGCTATTTTTCTGGTTGGAAACATTTATATTTTCCTACCTGTAGATTTAGAACTGGGAAATCATTAGTTTTCCTCAAATGGTTCTATAATTTTGAGTCAGTCAAAGCAATCATAAAACTCCAGTATCCTGACCACTGCGTAGGACCTTGGCAGTAGCTTATTGCCATGAAATGTTTGGCAATAGGGAGTTACTATGACTCCCTCTGCTGTACATCATGACTGCTCACTCCTTAAGGCAGCATCCACTTCAGGGACCCAGCAAATATTAAATGACAATTTCTTTGCACCTGATACAGAGAAGCTATCTCCATACAGATGTGTAACTGAAAGCAAGTTGGTTTACTGATAGCAGATGGACTGTTATACTATAAGCCCTTTAGGACAAACATACTTGTGCAAGAAAAAAAATCATTAAGACTCAACTAGTTTGCTGCAGTACTGGGATAATATTGTAACTTTAGCAATTATAGGATGAAATATTCTAAGCAAAATTGGCTAAATCAATGAAGGCCAATTCCTTGCCCCCCCACCCTTTTTATTAATTTTCTACATATATATAAATAAAGATACAAAACTACTGTTTTATCATGGCATAATAGCCATGACATCTGATAAGTCATTTCATGGATTGAAAAAAAAAGTATTTTTGTGAGAGATCCGGGTGTAGTGGTTTGTGGGAGCCAGGAAAGTGCTAATTCCAATCACACAAAGCCATTGACCAACTTCTGCGGTCAGATCACTTGACCTTCTTGTTCTTCAGTCATCCTAGCTGAAAAGTGTATTAAATGCAACTCTCCTGGAAAATGACAACATGCGTTCATGCATTAATGTGTTTTGCTCTATATAAGATATTGTACTTCTCCTTCCCTTTCAGGTTGTAGTTTCTGGTTTCCTAAAGTGTTATGCAGAATCCTGTGCAAGTGATGTTGTACATTTCCTAAACGTTTTATATCCTTGAAGTTTGAGAAATTAGATAGTATTAGCTTTCCTCTCTTGGATTTCTACAGACATTTCAGGCTTGTCTTTTATCTAAATCATTTTATGGCCCATTAATTGAATAGATAGTGTTTCTCAGCAAAGACTGAAGGGTCATTTAGCATTTTCAGCATGACTACAACATGAACATTCACGTATTTTCAGCCAGAAGGCTTTTGTTTTGTTGTTGTTGTTATTTTTTGTGACAGAGCTTTAACACCCAGCAAGTGAGCCAGCCTTTGGTACCCACTGTTCTTAATAACTAAGTCTTTCAGATGAAATTTAAGAAAAAAATAGGTTTTTGGTTAAGATGTTATGGCCTCTAATGCCATGTTGAAAATTGTGGAAGGGCAAGGGAGGAGAGAACTACTGTTTTTAACAAAACAGAAAAAATCCAAAAAAGGCCTACCCACAATCTCCCATTAAACTTGGAGAAAAATTTCATGTGTGAGGTAGTAAAATATGTGTTTTTAAAGAAAATCCACATAAGTATCACTCACATCATCTCAAAATTAGTTTTGTAAGCCAGTTTACTCTCTGCTAAAGGGTTTTGTTAATCATCCAGATGAAAGTCCTGCTCAAGGAACCACTGCCATTAGCGGTGTGGTTGCACAAACAACCTTATGTCCTTATGTTACGTAGGGTCGTAACAAGTCAAACAGGTAAAGTCAAACTTCTTGTAATTATTGGTGGTATTCTAAGTACTGGGTAGTATTCAAACCAGTCAACCTAATCTGTGTTGAGACTGTTGGGCCAAGTTGTACCATGTGCCAGGGAAAAGGGAACATGCCCCCTCCTTGGTGTTCTTCTGCCCTTGCAAACTGGGGCCCCATCCTGTAAGGTCTTGGAAATGTGTTGAGCTGCACACACCATTTTCAGACAGATATGGATGGATAAAATCCACATGGTTGACTAACTGGCCATTTGCCTTTGGAGTCTATAAGATTTCTTGGCTTTTTGGAAAACAGGAGGAGTTGAGTAATTTGCTGTGGGTCTTTAACTTCTTATTTTTTCAGCAGTTATTTGTGTGGAGGATAATTTTTAATGAGGTTGCACTGGAGAGGGAGGAAAGGAGTTGATCATTCATACATAAATACCTGTAACAGATAGTTAACGGGTACTTTAAATCTTCAGTGGTCACATTCAACAACAACTGCCTAAGAGTATGGCAGATCATAGTCCATTGTACAATTTAAAGTAGTGAAATCTTTGAGGTGTGTTTTAATAGACTATGTTGTCTTAATGAATAGTAAGTAACTATACTCAATTTCTAGAATTAGACATTATTGCTTCAAATCAAGAAGAGATTGTAATTCTCTACTCACATATTACTCCTTATAATAAAATTAGCTTTTTTAAACTATCACATGATGCAATTTTCGTTCTGAGAATTCCCTGAACATCTAAACAACCATTGCGCAGTAAATAACAAAGATTTCACATATAAAAATAATAAGTAAGGCACGACTTTCCGAATACAGTCTGTAGCCAAATTCCAAGCAGATAGATACTTCCCAGTAGGGGACACATAAAAAGTCAAAGGATGGACTATAGGAGAATGGGGGGTGGGGCGTTTAAAAAAGAGGAACATCCACAGACTCCTACACCTATTGTACAAGCAGTAGAAAATATGATGCACCTTACTTATATTACATGATGTGGGGTAAAACTAGGATTCAGGCAGTAGAAGGAATTGCAAAAGCAGCCAAAGCAGGAGTCATTGAACATTCAGAGACATCTTTACAGCTGTGTGCATATTTTCACTTCTTTCTGCTGATTGACTGTCTATTCTAATCCTCTCTCTCTCACTCCCTCATTTTCTGTACTTCTGCTTTGCCCACCCCAAGTCACTGTAGCTAACAATGGCTGCTGCCATCCCACAGCTCACTGCACTTCCTTTTCCTTTTCCTCCTTCTGCACTTATCTCATGCATTTGCATTGAAAGGTCTCTGGGACAAGGGACACTCAAATAGTGTGTTTTCACAGTGCCTTTAGGCCAACTCTGGTTCCTGAACTGATTTATAATACAGTGCTAACCTACTCACTATAAGAAGCCACAGAGTATCTTAACAGATAGCACTTCTACAATAGATTATGCCCACTTGCTGCGAAGCCTGAGAGCAAGATAACACTCTATGTCTACTTTTTGTGATATTCATGAGAGCACCAGTAGGGTACCTTTTAAATACTAAAATAAAACAAGCTATATCTCATCATTTCTTGTACTCATTTCTCCAGAGAATCCCAAAATTCTTGCAATGGTCATAGAGGACTGAAGTCCTTGCAGGTGGATGTTATTTCTACTGTGAAATTAAATTCCCTCTGTTTTTCATCAAGCACGTTAGCAAAGTGTCCATGTGCACTTTCTCAAAATTTAAATAGATAGATGGTTTATTGGTAGTGAGATAAAAGCTTGTAACTGAACATTAAAGGTTTTGGTGGGAGAAAAGTTGTGAGACAAATCTGAATCAACCTACTGAGAACTTGGATGGAACTTGTTGCTTCCTGGTGAATATCCAGTGATCTCCTGGTCCGAGTGGAAGCAGGAAGATCCTAACTAAATTAGAGATGAAAAGCAGATAAAATAGATGAGAGACAGTCTGTGCAATAAGTGATTTTAAAGAAGCAAGTCTAGCCCATTAAGAATGTGAAAGAAAAACATATGATGTCAAAGACACCTTCCTTGCTAAGGATAAATCTAGGCTGCAATCAGAATTATGTTTGCAACACACATAGACCTTTACCTTTAAACTAGCCTGTTCAGATGTTGATATCCATGGAGGCCAGTAGGAGCCACCAAATACCCAGGACAACACTGAGTTCACCATTCATTCACTACACTAGTGGTCTAAGCTAACACAGCACTGAGTACACCATTCATTTGTTACGTCAGTGGTCCAAGATAACACAGTTATCTATATCTAAAAGGTTTGACATACTGTGATGATATCCTAGAGGCTCTTTAGATTCCTTCATTGGCCCCAAAGACAGAAGATGACAGCAAAGAAGGAATGGACCGGAAGCGTAGTTGCACAATTTATGTGAAACCATAAATATAGTTATAGCACCATTTTCTCTAGTAGCAAAAGGGCTTGAGAAGTTCCCAGTTCTCATTTTTTCACCCCTTCTGTCCTCACACTATTCACTTCCCATACTGCAGATGACAGCCCACAAAGCTGTGCACATGCAACACTCTGCAAGCAATGCTGCAAACAACATCACTGTGAGAGGAGGAATTCCAGTGGGAACACAAGCAGGGAACTTCCCAAACTAGTTTTGCCTGCAGAGAAAGCAAAGTACCTCTCCTACCAGAATATTTGCATTCATATTAATGGGATTTAAAATGGATCAGCTTTTATGTTACTGTGGGAGCCAGGGCAGAAATCTTGATCCCAAAATTAGACCGTTGTTGTAGATGAACTTAACTTCTATAGTCTTATTTGTGCTTATCTTAACAAAGCTAACAAGCTCACGCTTGCCTGTCTTATTTTTCCCAATCTGTGAATGGCAATAACAACATTTATCAGAGAACAATGTATTAGGAGAAATCAACTGAGACCTTGTGAAGTATATTAGTACCCATGCATGCAAAATTCCATAACATGATATTTCATCCTTTGGTTCACCAAAAAAAGGTGAAATAAACAAGATATCTGCACACGCACACACACTTTTATATTTAAAATACATTCTTGTTATTTATTATTTGTACTTCTATACTACTGTTTGACCATAGCTTCTGACACCTGGAAGCTAGATTTGCATAAGCCTATGTGACCAAAATTTTGTCTCACTTATATTTATATAACTTTGATAACAAAGATTTTTTAAGGCATGCAAATAAGTCTGTTGTGTAAAGTTGGACCATATACAAGCTTTAGGATGAAATCATTTGTGTTGTGTCCTTATTTAGATTTCCATATTTACTTAACAAAAGGTTTCGCTGGGGCTTTTCAGTCCATATTTACATAGATCCATCAAAGATGGCATAGTTAGACGCAGGATGTAGTTGAAAGTAGACAATAGCACAGCAGGGTTAAGGTATTGGGCTGCGGCTAAAGTGTTTTGTTAGGAAGATCTGATAAGTGCTTAGACTTTTTGCTAAAATAAAGACCCTAACAACAGTGGGAATTCAACGGGGTAATCACACTTAATGCAGACTGTTTAGAGCAATTAGAGTTGATTGGCAGTGTCTTAAAGCCCTTAAACAGAAACAACATATAAAAAGAACTGACCTCAATTGGATTTCAGCTTCATTGCCAGTTTCAGTCTAATGCATTATATCAACTGGTTTAATGCACTTAAGAGTTAAAGTATTTTTTTTATTGGTCCTGTGGCTGTAAAGTATTGTTACTAAGACCTCCTATCACAGAAATATTACAACACTTCACATAGTATGCAGATGTATCAGTAGACACTGCAAATAAAGTGTTTGTACTTGCCAAGGGATAGATCTCTCTTCCGAGCTGTCCATGAGGTATTTGTCAATGAATGGATCAGGAATGCCGAAGGGATGGTAGAGAGACAGTGACAGATGATCCAATAGCAGAACGGACTGCAAACACAAAGTTTGTGAAGGCTCATTTTTAAACAACTGTGGTTTTGTACCTATAAATAACACAAGAGAGATTTAAACTACAGTGGATGCAATACTCTTGATTTAAATCTATGCAGACATACTGAAGTCACCAAAATAAGGCTGGCTTTTCTTTTCCCGAGGATGTAGCTCATAGCTCTTAGTGGTACTAGAAAATGCAATGAGCTGCTAGGGCAGTAACACACAGCTTTGGAACTTTGACAAGGTATATTTCTGTGATAGTGTCTTTGGGCCCAAATTTGTTAAGGCACCCACTGATGTCACCAAATTTTGAGTAGTAGTGTGTCCTGGGCAGAGGAGCTATTTAAAATGACTGAGTCATGCTTATCCGGTCCTTAGGGTACAGACAGGGTTTGGTCAGAAACACAAACCAATCTACCTGGAGCGGTTGAAATGATGGCAATCCAAGTCAAAACTTCCACACCTTCATCTGAAATGCAGGGCTAGACTATCTGATGCTCCTAAGTTGTTGTAGTGCAGAACTTAAGTAGTTTAAAACACAACCATTTAGGAGACAGTAACTTTTTAAACCATGCTGTCCCAGTCACTTTTGAATGTCTAATCCTTCCAAAATATTCTATGCATTTTATATATTTATATTTATACAATACCTAAGTATTGATATAAAGACATCTTGTGTTGGTCTGACATTCACTTCTCAACAGTATATTAGTACACTATAAACATTGCAACAATATATTTGTGACTAGGGGTGCTGTGAAGAGATGCAGAGAGGGAATGCAGCCACAAGCAGGCTGCCATGGCAGTCACTCCAGCCAGTGCTTTTTGGGCTTCAGGGGTAGGGGACAATGCTGAAATCCACAGCTGGACACAGTGCTTTGGCAGCAGAGTTTATGCAGTATAACTCACATCCTTCCACAAGTTCAAAATAATGACCAAAGGGAATAATCATCTGCCAGTTTGAATGCATTGTGGGATGAGTATATGCAAAAAGCCTTTTGGATAAAATCTACTAGGGGCCTTCATTTGCATGAAGCTTCACCAACAGATTTTGCTTTATGACAGACAGCAAAGAAAGTTGCTGTTTAAACTCTCCTAATCGAAGTCTTAGTTTTTATCAGTAGTCGTAATGATCCCATCTACACAAGGGTGGGAATCGCCTCACCAATTCAGCACCCAGCAGATAAGCTGCTAGTCTGACCCACTCACTCAGGCTCCCTCCGTGGTCAGTAGAGACAGAATAGGCACCTTCACAGAGATATTCCTCCCACCCCGAGACAGGTATGTAAAACAGGTGGGACAGGAAGGTGTCTACAGTGACTATCTACAAGAAGCAACTCAGGCCAGGAACTTACCTTTAGCTTAGCTTTCAGTGATAAAAGTTTAGATAAATGTTTGCAAGAGGTGTCTAGCACAGTCCAGATGTCAGCAGAATTGTGCCCCTCTTCAGCGAAAAGATCAGCGGAGATCTGACCCAGGAGATCCCTCATGCTTCCACTTCAGCTACAGATGCAGAAAAGTTTGTCATCTGCTTTCAAATCCAGTAGGATTGGAGTTTTCTTTTGCCATTTTACACAAACTGTCCTGTACAAATGGGTAACTCCTGAGCTGTTTGCTTGCTCCACTTTGTTCCATACTGGTCATAAGCCACAAGTCTCAAATCTCTGCTTAAGCACACATTTCACCAAGAACAACACAGGTAAATGGCATTTCATATAGTTTCTATGTCTCACTACCTTAGGAAAACAGAAAAAGTGAGATTAAAATAATCTTATGCTCCCAAAGGCAAACTCAAAAATTAAGAAACTTCATGGTTGTTTGGCTAGTAACATAATTTTGAGGCTTTTTGCCACACAAACAGATTTTCTCTAAGTTCTGTTTTCATTTTTATAACATTAGCTAGAGGCTTGTGGCTACTTAGAGTGTTAGTTAATTAAAAAAACATTAAATTAACATCCTTTCCCTTGCCATGGGTAGCACACAGCCAGAGGATAATGAGTTTTATTAACTCTCATAATGTCAGTGTTGATTGCATCCAAATATTGGATCCATTATTTGTCAGTCCCCAAAGAACCACCTACAGAAGCAAACGGGTCAAGGATTAATTGATCGGTGCAAGGTTCTCTCCTTCCAGTCATGGTTTTACTATAGTGCCATTTATGTGTGCAGGATGAGAGAGCTGAGCTTTGAGACGGGGTTATTTCTGCACAGCACCTATGAGAGTACCACCTTCCATCTGCCAGGGTTCTCAGATAGTCATGACATTACTACAGCTTTTCAGCAGCTGCCAGATACTGTTACAACAAACACTGGTCTCATGTGGAACCTATGGAGGAGTTCTCCAACAAAAGGTTTTTTTTGTTTGTTTGTTTGTTTGTTTTGTTTTAAACCCAATGCTAATTTCTGGAGATGGTGACATTACCTGAGAATGCACATCCCTCCAGGAAATTCTCACCAGGAAAGGACTCTCCAGCACTGGAATTTGGAGAGACATCTCCACCCCATACTAAGGAATAGATTAGTGATTAGGATACTTGCCCGGGATGAGGAAGACCTCTTCTTCCTCTGCCAGCTTTGCACTCAGCTCAGCAAGTAGCCTTGGGCTACTGCAGAAAGAATTTTCCCCAGGCACCTCTGAGGGGTGCATGACAAAAACTGTGTTGTTTCATAACACAGCCAAATTTACCAAATATCTAGTTGTTATCCCTATATCTCCCAAGCAGACTTTTCCTCAAATTCCCTCTTGACTGCACTATCAGTGACATCTGTCTGGCTCCATGTCTGAGGGTAAGACAGGCAAGTCTACAAAAAGGGGGAAAAATAAAAAGAAATCTGCTCCCTAAGTTGCCTCTTTGTGGAGGATCCAAGAAGCACCAGTAGCAGCACAAAGGAAAAGGAACACAACCAGGAAAGAAGGAAAAAAAACTGTTTTGCCCTGTTGGGTAGCAGGTAGCCTTTAGTTCATGTTCGTTAAGTTATCAAGTCACCTCTTCACATTTCTTCTTCTGCTTTGTTCAACACCCCCCCTCCCTTTATTTTTATTTTTTTATAAATCCAGCATTTATTACAAGCAACCCTCGGTTGGAAAACAGTGGTAAATCCCCACGACAACCCCATTGGTTAGATCTCAGTGATATTTTCTAACCTGTACATAGCAGAGAACCCTGCAAACTTTAAAAACTCCCCAGATATAGAGGAAGCGGGTAAAAGCAATTGCTTCCATGGTGCACTCCTGTCAGCAGTGGGTGAATTTTCAGGAATCTGCCTCATTGCCCACATCAGGCCCAGCCATCTCCATTGTTCACATGTTGACTCACCCTGTGACTCTACTCTGTACTGTGCCAGCGGGCTCTGTAGCCAGGGCTAAGAGGTCCTTAGGGGGCTGTCCCATCTTTCTGAAGATAAACATAAACACAGTATTTCTTACCCCTTAAACTGTCCATAAAGTGGATTGCATTTTGGATTTAGCTCATGTTCAGAGGAAGTTTGAGAAGCAGAACTGGTTGACAGAAAAAAAAAAAAAAANTAAAAAAAAAAAAAAAAAAAAAAAAAAAAAGATGTTTAGATGGTATTTTTCAATTACAAACCCACATACCAGTCAGCATTTCTTAGTTTTTTAACAGAACACTGGTAAAAGTGATATTGAAGCATTTCAACACTTTAGATATATCAAGAACTGAAATGCTCTGTTCCCAAAAGGCATCAGC
>VXAA01005107.1:22354-34994 GCA_013399115.1 Anseranas semipalmata
AAACACCACTTGAAAAAAAAAAAAAAAAAAAAAAAAAAAAACCCTATAAATTTAATAATATATTTTAAAAAATGCATAAAAACCTTCGGAAGGAGCTAAGTACAAGACTCATTTGGATCACTGAAAATTGTAGTGCTTTGCAGTGTGTTTAAAGTCTTAGCTCCTGCAGAACTCTGGTGGCAGAGCTAAACACAGGTTTTCAAGAAATACATGTTACTTGTACATCTAATAAAAACAATTCTGTCTGAACAACATGGTAATACAATTCCTGAAATATCTTAAATGTAAACCTTTCTGAAGCCCATTTCCAAAGGTCATTTTCCCTGTCCCTAAACAACGGTAGTTTAACCTCGACAATGTGAACGGGACATACTCTGTGCCTGCTTCAGAAAATTCAGCTCACTGGTTTCATGCAGCTATAGTAAATCCTCAATAGTAAGTAGTGACCCAGCAGTGGCTGGCAATAGCATTCGCAGCTCCACATTACTGGAAGGCAGGTGACGTACCATTACCAGATATCCTCACTGCTTCATTCATTCCTATTCCTATACAACGATATGCTGCTCTCTTACTTGATCTAATGAAGCTGCTCATGGGCACATCCTCTGAAGCAGACCAGAAAACTGACCCGATAAAAAGAAATTTTAAATGAAAACAAAAATTCTTAGAAAAATACGTCAAAAAGCACCCATAAACCAGCACCGTCAGTCTCAGTAACAGGAACATAGTAGAGGACAAGATAATGGGGTTTAATGCAGTCTGTAACAAACTTTGAGCTTGCTTATCTTGAGGGGCTCAACAAAGCTTCCACTTAATGCAGCAAGCCAACCTCTCCTTCAAATCAGTGATGTTGCTGGATATTAACACTGAAAACCATCTGCAGCTTGGAAAGCTGCATGTATTTTAGACAAGGCAAAGCCTCCAGGGTGGCCTTGTTTTGTTAAAATGGATAGAGAAGCAGGTTAAAGGGTATGAAGATAAATAATAAATGAGTGACAGCTCAAGACCACAATTAGGCCAAGGTTAATAAGCAGGAATTCCAAAGGATAAGGGATTTCTCTTTAGAAGTAACATCCATATAATAAATGTCTTACTGCAAACTTAACAGATAAAGCCACCTGGCATTACAATTGATTACAAAATAGGAAAAGGGTTATACATAGGAAGAGCATAAGTAAAAGTCGGATGACTTGTTTAATCTTTCATGAAGTCAGGCAGTGAGTTTTGTTTACCTTCTCCACCATACACTCTTCCAGTGCACCCAGTGAATGCTACATACACTTACAAAACACATCTACAAACATTATTCTCCCTTGTTTTTTCTCCCCTTGCACTGCCTCAGCAACAACCTTACACTGATATCCCTGGAGAAAAAATATCAGTGCATCTGTCTGTCCTTCTGTCTCACAATCCTAATCTTCAAGGAGGGGTTTTCCAGGAATAATTAGCTTTTCTCTGTGTGCTACTGGCATCACCAAGAGGGAAATCCCTTTCTGTAGCAACTTTAATTTTGATGACTAACAGGAACCATACTAAATACTGCTCAGCGTGTCATTTATTCACTGTATTGCACCTTCTAGACTCGTAGGTCTTCTCAAGGCAGCTGAAGCAACCTGAAGAAAATAACATTTCCCAAGCAAAAATGGTGAATTAAATGATTTTTTTTCCTTTTCTATTTTTTTTTTTTTCCTGCCTGTCTTCTCTTCTCCCTGTTTATTTGATCACACCATACCGAATAGCAAAACATCCATCTGATATGTCTGGCTCCTGCTGAGCATATTAACTTATCTGTCTCTTAATCCCATCTTTTACAAAACCAAATCCTGTGACAAATCACAGCATTTCATCCTGTTTTAAGTTCTTCAACTCTAAATGTCTCAATGTTATTTTACTTTTGTTAAAGGGCACAAGTCTCAGAAACAAGATACCGACAAGGTACAAATTTGTTACATGACATCAACATAACATCAGAAAAAATAGGGACTGGTAAGAAAAAGGACTTTAATAAGTGATTATAAGATGAGGACACAACCTCAGGAAACGGAGAAGGCTTTCAGAAATGAAGATGTAAATCACACTATTAGGACTGATCTTGCCCCATTGAGCCTGCAACAGTGGAAGTGTCACTTCTAATACATTAAAACACTTCAGGCATGTGCAAGTTTTCATTACACTGACTCCAAAAAATTGATTATGATAATAATAATAATAATAAAAACAATTCTGTGGTCCTGCCGCAACCCTAGTTTACCGTAAGTCAGTAAGAATTATCCTCCAAAGTTGCTTTTTGGGTCTAGCATGTATCAAGACAAATTTTTGACATGAAACATTAATGTTGGGAGGAATGGCTCCTAAAGTACGGGATGAAATCATTTACATGGGAATATAGCAGCACAAATATCCTCTTTTACTGATAGAAAATAGCTCTGCTTAAGTAACCTATTTTTTTTTTCAATCTAAGAGCCAGAAAGAGAGTTGGTGCATAGCCATAAAGATGTATTTGCTTAGAACATTTAGGATAAAAAGAATAAATAAGAGAACATGGCATTAACCTCTTAAGCAAAAGTAGCATTAGGAGTAGCATACACGTGACCAAGAGCTTTAACAGAAGAATATCCTCCTCCAGCTATCAAGAACTTAAGAGAAGAATATTTCTCTTACTGCTCGCCCCCCCCCCCCAAAAAAAAAGACTTCAAAGAAATGTCAAGCACTACATCAGCCCCAAAGTATTATAAAAATAATTTTCCTAAAAGTCGCTCAAGCAATCACTGTTGTAACACTTATTGTTTCAGCTGCAGAAACAATGAAGGAGATAGCAGAGGAGCTAATACACCTCTCTGAGTGAAAACAGTCTTGTCAAAGACCCAGCACAAAGCTGTTATCCTCCTGGCACCTCCAGAGAAGTACCAGGTGGTATCAACTCAGGTAATCAACATCAGCTGAGTGATTAAATGGATTATGGCCTCATCTCACAAACAAGAGGAGCGTTTACCCAGCATGAATGACTGAAAGAATTAAGTTTCCACTCTGTTAGAAGCCCAGTGGTTCTAAAATACAAACTAATACTGGAGATAAGAGATCTATTTTCTTACATATTTAAATGTAAAAATCTTCCCAGGGCAATAAATAATTACAGCATTTGCAACTGCCCTTTAAAAGTGGGTGTGAAATTTCATGTCACTTAAATGATCCCTCTCTCTGTGTTGAAAACTGGGAAGAACAAGCAGATACCATCACTAGACTAAGCATGAACAAACGAAAACCATTAACCCCATGCTATGTGCACTGGATATTCCTGAAGCAACAGGATACTGAGACAGTAGTAACTGGGTATAATTTTGAAAGTTTAACTCTCAAATTACTTTGGCAACAAACAATTGACATGGTCTATTAAAAACCTGCCTGATGTCAAATAGCTCTGCTTCCCACTTTTGTTACTTCTAAGTTTCCAATTTTCCTAGCTCACAATACCGTGCCCAGCCTGCCGGAGAGAGAAGACTGCAGTAATTATTGGTGATTACCGTGATAAACTCAGAATTAATGATGTATGGTGTCAGCTCTTATGTTCATGTATCACCTACCTATAGACACTGCACACTTCAAACAATGGTGATTATGTTAACGATTGATACATTTGTTTTGTATCCTTTTAGATCAATTCAAAAGGCATACACCTATTGGTCATCTTTATTATAAACCTGACAAATGAAAATGTTACAGGTGTTCACAAATCTTAATATATCCTCATGCTGTTTTGATTTTCTCTGCAAGGACGATTTGGTCCCACTTGAGAGGTCAAGTGGACTAAGAGCCTGTACATTAGGGTTACTCACCAGTGGATGAAACACCACCTTATGAAATCACTGGATAGTTCAGGGGATTTTTCAGTTCTGGATTACCAGCATCTAGAATATGATCCATGATGGCTCCGGGTGGCAGCTGTTCAGTGACCCATAAAAAATGAACTGGTAGTAGATGTCAAGTCCCTGGGGACCTGACATTCAGGCAGGAAGGGTAAGTGTTGATGGTCACAAAATCATCAGAGTCCATCTGAGTGAATACTGAGCACAAACTCCCGAAGTGGTCACTTCATGAGGCTACACTGCAAAGACATCGCTCTACTTCCAGTTAAAACCTTTAATTTTCCAGTGCTGCTGGAAACAAACATGTCCTGCTAATTATCTTCTAATTTATAGCTGATAAAAGGATTTTTGTTTGTTTGTTTGTTTTTTCTTGGAAGAGGGGGCATAAGCACAGGCACATTCAGGCCCATCCGGATATGAAACCTGGCAAAACCAAGCCAGTCTCATAAAACTTGGGCTTACCTTTGTGTAGCAACTGTGTCCTGAAACAAATCTTCCTGTTTGTTTCTAAAATTAAACTGTTAGGCAGAAGGTTTAGAAAACAGCAAATGACCTTCTCCAAAATGTTAACCAGTAGACTTTATGATGGACTTTTTCCAAAATACTAACCAGTAGAGCTGATATATTTTCTATTGACTTTCTCTGAAGAGCTAACCAGCAGAAGTATATAGGAATTAACAAACATAGGCAAATATATTTGAAGAAGTTTTCATTTTAATATTCTTTCCCCCCCCCTTCTATCTAGCACACAAGCCACTATTACCCTCTGGTTGATACAATGGTTTTCCTGGGCAAATGTATATGAGTGCACTTGTGTAGGACAGAAAGGGAGTCTTTAAAAACGTACCTTTACAGGCAAACAGTAAAGATCATTGAATTTTCCCTTTCAATTTCAGTAACATTTTAATTTTAATTTCAGTGACTCTGTGTTAACAGGCTCATTTTCATCTTACAGGCAACAAGTGTTAGAAGGCATGTTTCAAAATCACTCTGAAAAAGCCCCTCCAAAAGAAATACCATTCAGCCTAGGTTGCAAGTCCAGATGTGAAACACTGTGCACTGTTAGCCAGGATTTTTGCTGGCATCCTGAAGTCATAGTTCATGAGTGAAGTGGAGGGTAAAATCACACCTGGGTAGGGGACACAGGACAGTTTTGGGGAGGAGGGGAATGCTTTCTCTTTAATGAAGTCCTATGCTCATGGCTGTCAACTACTCATCAAAACACATAACTTAATATCAAAACTAACTTGACACATACACCACAGCTCTAGTATTTCACCCTTTCAGTTCCACCTGAAGACGAAGGCAAGATTACCTGCACACTTGTCCAGAACACTCACTGCAGGCTAAATTTATAAATCAATATCATTCATACATATGGATTTAATCCCCTGCTAGAGAACTAGGTACAGTCTGTTTTTGTCTTTCTCAAAAGCTGAAAAAAGAAAGACAAAAATATTAACATTGGAATCCCATGTCTCAGACCCTAGGTATAATTATAATTTGTATGCATGGACAGAATTTCATTTCTCAAACAGTACTATTCCAAAATGGATGTTTAAATATCACTACTGCTTAAGTGAAGCACACTTCATCTGGAATTACCTTCTAACTAACTAATCTTCTTAATTTTTCTTTGTTATCAATGTTTTACTACACTGGTTTGGGATTTTCTTTTTTTCTTTTTTCTTTCTTTTTTTTTTTTTTTTGCTAGCCATTTGTGAAATCAAAGTCCCTCTGGTAAGGACACAAGATGAGAATGTCAGCTCACAAAAATTCAAATGCTTCACCTACCCCTTTACTGTAGTCATTTCTTCAGTGCCAATTTCTTTAATTGCTTTTCTGAATTTTCCTCCAAAGGATTACTTTATTTCCTTTCATAATAAAAATGATTCAAATGTGAAATTTTTAGTTTTGAAAACAGAGTGAAAACAAACATAAGTTATTGAAAGAAAATATTTTTCTGAAATTTCCAGTAAAATAACACATAAATCAACACTGGATGCAAGCAAGCTGCTACTTCAGCTCACTGTGGATAGTTTGCACTAAACATTAGATTTCGTCAGTGACTGTACATGGGGAAGACACATTAAATGCTATTTTTAGGCCATTAGTGGTTATTTCTTGTGCGCCCTTTGATTAAAACAAACAAATGAAAAAAACACAACAGCAAAACAAAAATAAAACAAAAACAACAAAACAAATAAAACAAACAAACAACAACAACAAAAAACCACCTGCATTGTTGTTAATGTGAGAGAAACGAGCTGCAAAATACAATCAGAAAGACTATAAACTTTCTTCTTAATGAAACCACTAAGGTTTTTGTGGTATTCTGATTACTTGCAGCAAGGCAATTGTGTAAAGAAAGTTTAAGATTCAACCTTCTATAATAAACACTTAATAAGCCACAAAATAATGGTTCACATTAATTGGTTTTGCCTTAACAAAGACGTTTTCGTTATTAGGTTTGTAAGCCACCTCGCTTCATTCCACATTCAACCACCTTGGGGCAACTATCCCAGGCAGTAAGAGGCAGGCTGCAGGCCTCAATATTGCAAAGAAACAGCCACTATAAGCAAACAGATTTCTTGGCAATTAGACTAGCTGGACTAAATTCCGTTCTACTGTGATTTATAAATTCATCCAACTTAATTTGCTGATAGGAAGCTGAGCACTGTACCTGGGTCATTTGGCCTGATTTATACCAGAAAAACATACAAAAGAAAATGGAGGTTCTCTATCTTGTTCTTGTCCTCTCCTAGATTCCTGTTACTATATAACAGTCATCCTTTTCCTTTAATTACCTTCTTCATGGCTTGAGAGCTTTGATGACTTGATTAAACCTTGCAGTGCAGTTCCAGTCCCTACCCATCTGATTAATTAGCCCAAACCTTATTAACTTCCTAATTCTAATCAATAATGCACTGATGCTGAACTGTGCAAGGGCAAACTAAGGATAGCAATTTTATCTGAAGACACAGGGCCACAGACTTTTCTTTTAACCATAGTTCTCCACAGATGCAAAATTAAAGCTACAAGTTCATGAATATAATCATACAGTAATGCATTTTGGCACAACACCTGTCCTACCTTAACCACATCTGCAATAAAACTCACAGTGACATGGGCATATTGGTTACATCTCTGTGCTGAAGTGCCTTTTTTGGAATATTTAGCTGTTGCTGGTGGAGAATGGTACTGAGCATGCAGTGGCTGTAGTCTGTTGCACTTCCTGCAGGTGCCCTGCCCTCCCCAGTGCACCCTTCATCTGTCTGTGTACGGGCAGGGAGACCAAGTATTTTGCTTTATTTTAATGATGCCAGCAAAAATATTTATTTCCATGCTGAAGGGATATTTCAGTCAGCACAGCCAAAACAGCACCCAACAGAGTCAACGCAAGTTTTATGGGTGGCTCAAGTGTAAATGGGAGAGGGTGGCACTTCTCCCACAGCCTTCAACTCCTCTGCCCTAACTCTGTCTCCACACTGGTGCTGGAGGCCTATTCATTACCTAAGTCTTGGCAGAAGATCACTCATTTCATTCCCTGGCATCATCCGAATGTGCCAGCAGAGGATTCAGGCATGCCCAGAACAGCTGCAAAATGTATCAGGCAACTCTTGTTTCGCAACTCTTAGTTCTCAGGCTCCCACTTTCCCCCTCGATGATTGACCATTGCCAACACTGGGTGTATTTCAGTTACTAGTGTATGCTAGACCTAACTATTACAATCAGCAGTTGTGGGTTGTTGTTTTTTTTGTTTGTTTGTTTTAATTTTCATAGCAGCATTGACAGTGAAAATGACATTCAAAGTTCTCCAAAAGTCTGATTCAGCAGAGATTGCACATTAGATAGCTGTACTTGTTGTTATAAAAAACGTTGCTGTTGTTTTCAGTCAGTTCGTTTGAGGTGGTCTAGCCTTCTTCAAAGACAAGGAGGGCAAAACAAAAACAAACAAACAAACAAAAAAAACCACCCAAACCAACAAACAAAAAACAGCCAAACAAGAAAAACATCTCCTTTCCATTTCTCCCACCTATAGTAGGTAGTCCTACTGGCAACAGCAAAGACAGTAAAAGGTACAGCTTACAGCACACTCCTCACTAATGGAGACCACTTCTGGTTTGCATCTTTGGAATTTAGGATAAGGGTCGGTAAGTGAGGCTGATGTTTGCAGTTAACTATCCACCATTTATTCTCCAAATAGAAACAGACAACTTCCAGACCAAAAGCATCTGAATAACAGAGCTCATGAGCACTGTATTGTGCTGAGAATGTCTGCAAGCCAGGAGCAACACAGGTAGGGTAGCCAGTGGGAGAATGCAAGGGTTTGTAGTTAAATGACATTGTTATTCTTATTTTTACTGGGTTTTCATTTTCTGATCACATGAGCATCTTTTTTTTTTTTTTCCTCATCAATGTCTGCCTTTCTAAACAATCTATAGTACCAAGTACCTCCATTATGCTTTCTGCAGGCTACTGACAACAAACCACAATTCTCTATACACTACATTGTCTTGGAGGTTGCGGGTATCAAGGACTCTTAATAGTACTGTGGCGAGGATCAATTGTTCATCTCTATAGTGCAGGAGTGTCTCCTGAGCCTTCTGCCTTTGTGTACAGTCTCACAGATGGTGAGTGACATTTCTTTCTTAGGGAACCTTCCATTAGAGAGGCTACTTCCAGACAATTCCGGTGGTGGAGCATTTGGAAAACAAAGCATTGGCAGAAGTGGGCTTTTATCACAATTGATCATGTGATTGATAAGGAATCGGCCACTTCTTCCAGTACTCAATGGGAGACTTTAGGAAAGCATTTTAATTCCTGATGTATTACTATCAAAGCTATTCTGGATCATTTATCTGAAGTTTTGTATACAAATCCCTAACATCTCACTGTCAGGGTAAATTTCCCAGTACAGAACTTAAAAAAAAAAAAAAAATTCATTGATGACTACATTTTCTTGAAGGTATACATTAACAAGTAATATTTGGGTACTAATGACTTCAAGCTACCTCTTGAAGTTTCCTGAAGTTATGAAATTGCATGTTTTTCATTTGTCTATATTTTTAGCTCTCTGTGTTGAGATTTATACAGTGGGCAGAGTTAGGCCAGAGCAACACTTATGTAAGGGTTTTCTTGAAACAAAGCTGCAGAAGTTACAGATGAAGTTTCAGCCCCGTGAAAAACATGGCTACACTGCAAGCTGGTTTTGAACAACTCCTCCTATCATACATATGTAAAATCCTTGTGCATATGCACTTGTGAGTTTGGAGTCCAGCATCATGCTAGGAGTGTGAAATAAATCAGGAAAAATTCATTTCTACTGATGATGATCTGTAATGAAGAAGCAGAGTGTACTTTTTTTCTTTCATTAACACAGTCCAATGCTATCCCGCAAATCCTCTGTTCCCAGCCTTTCCTAGGATATTAGGAGAAATCAAGCTAGCTGGGGACAGGAATGGCTATGTGACATACACAACAGCTTATTTGCTAGTATTTTGAGTCACACTTCCACGGAAGTAACTTGTGAGGAGCTTAACATCACAGTGCTGGTGGCTAAGCACCGTGAGTTAGGAGGAAGCATCCATGTAACAGGACAAACAGCCTCTCTATGCCTGAGCTTCCCATCTGCAAGCTGGAAAGGAGTGAAAATGATGATAAACCTTAACAGAGCACTCTGAACCCCAAGAACAAGGGGGATAATGTAACTGGCAACTCCAAGAGTGAGGTAAGCAACATAACATGGCTTCTCTGGCACATGGTTTTGCGTAGCTAGAGAAGGTGAAAGTAAAAATAAGATTGTTGCAGCTTTACGGAAGTGGAATTATGTGTTAGCCCCAACTGTGAACACTTCTTCTCTCCTGCTAAGGTCCACTTTTGTGAATATTGCCTGCACTCAGAGATTTCAACCAAAACAAGACTGAAGGGCCAAATACCTGAGTCTAGATAGCTTTCCTGCAGGCACAGATTCATGAGAAACAGGTTTAAAGCAGCAAAACCAACTTAAGAAGTTCCTTGTAGCTTCCCTTCTCCCCCCCAGCTCTGAGAGAGCACATCTTCCCGTCCTTGCCATGGGGCTCGCCAAAGACCAGTCACTGGCATGGCTTTGGTTAAGATCAAGCTTCTAATGAGGGCAGAGAGGGATGGTGTGAACGCAAGAAAGTGTGTCCCTAAGCAGGAAGATTTTAAGCTAGTTCTGCCACTAACACCAGGGCTCTGTAGGGGAGCCCCATTGTGTCCTGTCGCCACCAGTGCAGCACCCCGAGGTGCAGGCCTCCCGAGGAGCAGGCCGTGCTCGCATTGCGCACTCTGGCTGGCAGGGGGAGGCAGGCTTTGCTGGTTAAGATAAGCATTTAAGCAGCTTGCAATAATCCTTTCATTCATCAAACCACACTAAGCAGATTTGCTTGGTCTTCAAAACAAAGTCAAACATGAGGAGAAAGGAAAGTGCACCTAAACTGGTTGCACAAAAGCAACATGGGTCCTTAGCACTCCTGTGCCCTGAAGGTCCCCTGTCCTGGGATGCAGGCAGACATGTGAAGGCTACCAGAGCAGTAGAGAAGTTCTTCTCCTCCAGCGTGGAATGGGGCTGCTCCCACCCTGGCCCAGCCAGCACATCTGTACTTGAACAGGACACCCAGGCTTAACGAGATTCCTTTCTCCCCTGTCACCAACAGGGCTCCAGAAGCAATGTAACTGCAGGGGGCTTGGCCCTTACAGCTTATAGAAAAGTACACAGCTCTTCAGACACTTTTGGCTTGCTGCTTTTCTACCGTACTCCAGGTCAGTGAAGAACTCCAGGCAGCCAAGGCCCAACATCTATCAAGTCTCCAACCCACCTGACCTGATGATTCCCACCACTCCGCTTCCCTTCTGTTTTCTCAGACATGGTCTTTGATTTGTCTTGTCCCTCTACCTTTCCTCTCCTCCTCCTTACATTGTCTTCTGTTTCCTCCCCACTCTCCATTACTCCCTTGACCTTTACCTTGCTCTGATAAGGTGCCTAAAAAGTCCAACCTCATTTTCACAGATATTCATGTGGTAACTGATACCTTCTACCTGTCCTTTTTTCTCACTACCTGTTCTTCTCCCTTCCGAACACCCCTCACCCCACTCAGAAACATTCAAGCCAGATAACCATCACAAGACACAAACAGCAATACAGCTGGCAGACACTACTGAAAGGGCAATCAGCTCCTGCTGCCAGGGTCTTACATATGCTGCAGAGCATTGTGTAGCTGAGCAAAACCGGCTACAGCCAGGGAAGAGGACAATGCAGTTTTGGTCAGGCATATAAAGACTACCATTTCTTCCCCTGACTCAGTGAGTTGCCATTTCATCATCTTCTTCCCTTCAGGCACCAGTTCTCTCTTTCTCCTAATACTGCCGTGAGCACGGTGGCCACCACTTTCTGACACTGGGACATATTGGTTCTTGTAGCAGCCATACTCTGAAGGACTATATGGTGATGCGCTCCTAATCATTGTCTGGCCATAAACTGCTGAATCTGAGCAAATATGTATGCATTTCCCTGCAATGCAAACCAGACTTGCTAGCATCCAGTGATCATAGAAAGGTTGTTATTTTGGGTAACATGAAGGGTTTCTATCCAGTGTAATGTGGGAAGGAAATGATCAAGAGAAGGCTTCAGGAACAGCCCATGGCTTCCCAGGGCAGAGGAGTTAGAATGGTAGGAACAGCGACATGGGGCCTGACTCTGCCAACCTGGACCTTCCTCTAGACACCTCTGGACTTTGTGACAATCTAAATAATTACTAATAGTGCTACACTACCTTTGTATCCCATTTGTTTTCTCAATGTTTTTATCACAGACCATGTATCCCATTTGAATCCATGTCATCCTGTTTCGGTAGTTGCTGTCGAAATTCTTCCCCATCTTCCCTTGAGACTGCAACAACAGGCTAGTTAAAACTTGCCTGGACCTCTAACACTAATGTTTCTCGTTGAATTATGCATTCTTAATTATGCATTCTTGTATCAGGTCGTTAGTTACCTGCCAAAGCATTCATAGCTTAAACAGGGTGAACCTGCTCATCAAGTACGGTAGCTCCATCACGTGTTACAATCTTTTTTTCTCTTCAGACATGCCCTGGGAAAAACAAAAAACAAACAAACAAAACAACCACAAACAAACCAAAATCAATCAATCAAACAAACAAACAAAAAAGATGGCTGTATATGAAAAAAGAAATATTGTTTTTCTATTTTCTTTCCTATATTTCTTCCAAGTATGTGGAATAGTTATTCTAGAACACAAACAAGGGATGACATTAAAAAAAATTGTAACGAGACAGAAAAATATGTTTAGGATGGTATCACCCTAAAAACAAATGAAATATTTCAGGTTAGGATCCATCTCACTTGGCATATATTTTAACAAAAGGATTGCAGTGTCCAGAGGACAGTGAAATTCCTCTGCTGCTGATATCCCAGGGGCCTGAGCTATAGCTTTCATTCTAGGGCATTAATGGAAGATTCCTAACCAGGCTGAGTTTACTAAAACAATGACAACTCAAGGTCACACTTCTTAGGATGAGATATGTTCAATAGGATCACTGAAAAGGGCATATATGCTGCACACAGACATACTTATAGATGTCAATCACATATGTTCTTACTTTTTGAAATGTGAAGTGTAATGGGAGTATATTTATGTTAAAAGGCATTAAGAAAAATCAAGAAATCAATTTCTAGTAAGAAGCCTTCATATGAGGAAGAGCAAATGTTCTAACCAGCACTTTTCGTCCTTTTTT
>VXAA01005107.1:35021-54545 GCA_013399115.1 Anseranas semipalmata
GGCTAACAGACATTGTGGTAAAGTACAGCAGGGGCTTTGTATCAGTTATCGATGAGGAGCAGCCAAGGACATCTGTGGTCTTGAAAACACACAATCAGGGCAGAAAAAAAACTCAGCCATGAAGTTAATTTTAAAAAGACCACAGAAAGCTCCAGTTAGCTCCTCCTGGTGTCTCCCATGGAAATGCTTCAAAAAGTTGCCTTTTTTTTTTTTTTTTTTTTCTGTTGGGATTTCCTGTATCAATAAGAAACCAGATGATCCTCTGGAGCCCAGAAGAATTTAACCTATTCCTTTGGTAAAACATGCCATGACTGGAGGAAGCACTAAAGCTCAAGTGTTGTGCCTGGAGCACTATTTCATAAGAAGAAGAGCAAAATTCTTCAGACATGGAGATGCTGGTCTCTCAGTTCTGTACCAGCCCCCGAAACTCCCACTGCAAAATTGACAAACATAGGAAACGTGTTCATGTAGGATTTACCCCTCAAAGTTGTGTTTTTCTCCAGAAGAAACCTGCACTGTCCTGAACAGTCATGGACAGAGAAAGATCATTTTCTTCACTTGCTTTTCGCAAAAAGATCAGAAACTGAAATGATCAGTATAAATGATGAGGATTAGCAGACAGAATGTCAGTTTGACTGCTGATTAAAACATACGATACTTTGATCTCCAAGGTTAGTGAAACAGTTTTTTTTTCCAAAAATAATCAAAATCCTGTGTATATACACATACACAACCACACCCTTCCAGTCTTTTAACTAAAGACTCAATATAATGGTGTCACAATAACTTAAAAAGAACAACATCAAATTTTTCTTAGATTTTCTTTATTTTCTACTTTATCAGAAATATAACACTACTGAAAGCTAATGTGTTGAGATTATCTTTAGTACAGTGAATGCACATGTTTCTAAATATTTATTAAAAGTTATCAAAGCATTTGTTTAGCCAACTAAATCCAACATATTGTAAAATATAGAGGAAAGCATGATATTCATTTCACTTCAGGCTTCATGTCAGAGGATGAGGACTTCAGGCATGTGATCTGTTATTTTGTAATTGCAAGTTTAGGTGTTTAAATAAAGTAATACAAAACGTTGTGTATTTTATGCACCTCCGGTAATCTGCAAACATGAAAATATATAACATTCTTTGACCTGTTTTCGGTGTGCTTACCTCAGCATGCCCTGCTAAATACACACATACATTTACACACAAATGTATTAAGAATTGAAATGGTCAGGAACAAATAAGAAGGAAATAGTGATTTTAGAGCATAGATTCTAGTATGACAAGTATTGAATACAGAAATAAAATAATGGGATAATAAATCTTTCCTCTTTTAAGGAATGTTATCTTTGTATCTTACACCACTGTTCTCAGGAAACGAATACTGAACAGACAGTTGTCTTCCGTTACCCTGTCCATAGTTATCATTTGAGACCAACCACTTCCATAAAACAAAGCTAAAGCTTTGTTCACTGGAATTAGAATTATTTGTTTTGTTCTTCTGTTTAATCTGTTTGGCTTCTTGCAGCACGTCTGTCATGATACAATCTGAGTATCCTCTAATATGATTTTTTTCTTCCAAGAAAATCTCTCCCCTCCATACACACCCCCACACCTGGGGGAAGGATGCCAGTTATGTGTGGATGTTCAGTAGTAAATATCATAGCAAGAAGGCTGGTTTTCAGGCCTTGGTTGAATTCATAATTCATCTAGAGGCATCATCCTATCTCAAGAGACTCATGTTCTACTTCTCATATTTTTACATCTGAAATATATAAAGCAATAAGTATAAAGCAACAGCACCTAATGGTTATACCTTCCTTTCCACCAGGCCCTTGAATATGAGCAGGATATGAAGGGAGCAGTTACTAAATATTGCTGAGGAAATAAGAGGTGGAACAAGCTGTAAGTATCTCAACATAAATACATTTTTTTTATGACCTGGTTAATAAAGGAGCAAATTCTAAGCAGTGTAATTGGTGTACCAGACAGTAGGGTTTTAATCAAGCAATACAGACATCTGTCTTTCTTCTAAAGAGCATGTATGTCTTAGATCTTTTCCCATATATGTGCTAATTATAATCTTGAAAGTTTTAAGTAGGTACAAAGTTGTGTCAATTTGTTCACTATTTAAAATAACAAAAGGGCTTCAACTCCGAGGAGAAAGTCTGCACAATGGAAATTCAGCAATGCAGAAGAAGTAAATTCCAAGTATACCTAAGTGCCTGTAACAAATAAATAACTTCATTATGGAGGGAGAGAAATGGAACTCAAGGATATGTGCCTAGGATATTCTGAACAGCTACTAGAGCCCCTGCTACAGCGAGGATAGATGCCCTACACTAACAAATACCAAAGGAGGGAGAGTTATTAGCTTAGTGGACTATTACATGAGTTTCTGAGCTTGGTTACAGAGGCACATATACAATAATCTAGCAAAAGGCATTGTCGGGCACGTAAATGAAAGCTCTGCCCTTGGGAAGTCCAAAGGAACTGAACAAATGGGATTAGGAAGATACATGCAGCAGGACAAAGACAAGGACCTGGCAGAGACCAGCACACTGAAATGTTCAAGAGGGAAACTTGTTTTGGGCAGAGCTAAAGAAGAAATAGTAAATACTGGTTACAGATGTGTTGATCTGCTACTTAAGACACTGAAATTTAGACTAGCTCACTTGTATTATGGTGGTCCTTTACTGCCTTTTGTCCCCACACACTAGGAGAAGCAATGTGTTGCAGAGCACACAGAGCAAAGGCTGGCCCCAAGCAGCCTGTACAGCTGTCTACGTGTGCTGCAGCTCCCTTCCACACCACATGCACAGGCTCCTTCCCTTGGAAACTATGCCATGATGGGAGAAAGAGGCAAAGCTGGGTGTGGGGGTGCATGCTTGTATCTCACTTCTGTACAGTAATGCAGACATGAGCTCTATTTTTGCACCATCCAGTGTAGCACAAGGAAAATCATTTAGCTGGTCTGTGGCTCTTTTTTTTTTTTTTTTTCATTTGGAAATATAAGGATCGCTGTCCCCACACGGCTTTACAAACTCCTCTGAATATAAAGGCCAAAAATTGTGAGTGAATATCAAATTGGGACTTTAAATATACCCATCCCCCAAGTTTCTGACAGTGTCCATCAGCCCTGCTCCCATTTTCAGTGCCTTGAGAAGACCCTCAGAGAAATCACCGAGTAGCAGAAGGTGACCAAAATACCTCCAACACCTCCCTCTGCTGCAGGCTTCCACCTTGTCTTGGCTGCCTTGGCGAAGGTGCCTTGGAGACGGTGGCAGTCAGAAGTCAGCAGGACAGGGGCTTGGCAGAGCCCCAGAGCCACCCCCTGCCCCTGCGCAGCTGGGAGCCGCGGAGATGCTGCCAAGGCCAGCCCGGCCCGGCCAGAAAGCCCATGGCTGGGGACATTGTGCTGCAAAGGGTCCATTGTCGTGAAATCAATAGGGATGCTTTAAAACACCTTTACATATCAATTCCAGTGTCAGAAGCGAGCAGGTCAAAGAGGGCTGACCCTCAGAGCAGGTTAAACTCCTGAGGGTGGAGATAATCTCGCAGCAGGAAGGGAGGAAAGTGCTGGGCCCGCCTGGGCCAGGTTGCTTTCACACTCTCCACCGCCAGCTTTAGGCTACGGAGCCGGCCATTATCAGAGTCATTGTCATTATTATCTTTAAATCTACTGCCTGGCATTCAGGCATCTATCAGGAAAAGACCCAAGACCCTATTAGTGCAGGCAATAAGCCCTGAGAAGGAGGGGAGGAAGCTAGTTCAGGGATAAATTAATGCTCCTGCGGGCTACATTCCTATCAGCTCTGGTAATTCTGAGTGACATTTATTGCTAAATCAGATTTTAGCACCCTTTCCCATCAACAAACTGGACGAGTCTCCTCCCAGAGTTTTATTATCGCCCCACAGGAGGATTTGGCACGCACAAACACGCGTCTGCTGGCCAGGGGAGCCACGTACGGGCCCTCCGGTCCTGTGCCCCAAAGGCACAGTCCTGGTTGGGTGGGGGACATCTCCCCTGGGTGTGGGGCATCATATCACTCCCGTTGGGAAGTCTCCAGCTTCCCATCTCACATGGCTAGTCATTTGTGGAAGTACGGATGTCACTCCCTCCCAGAACGATGCTTCCAGAGAACAAGATGCCTAAATAATAATAAAAAAATCATTTTCCCAGAGAAGGTTCAGTGGCAAATGCATGGCAGAGATCTGAAAACAGTGATTGGAAATGCTGTGTATTTTACTGATACAAAAACGTGTTAGAAAATACATGAATAATAAGTCAAGTCCCGTTGAGAATTCCTCAAGATGATTCAGAGATGTTTTGCCCTGGTCTAGATGTCCAACCACAAAGAACAATATCTGACAGGTTTTCCTTAGTAATTTTAGGTTAATTAGCGACTGCGTGGAATACAAAATAAATAAATAAATAAATAAATAAATAAATAAATAAATAAATATACATTTTCCCCATCTTAGCTATTCCTTTTGGGAAAGTAAATACTAGATCATAATAGAATCTTTAAATGTCTGAATAGGAAAAAAACACACACACACACACAAAACCATAATTATTTTATCGATATATTGCTATCCAAGAGAATGGAGGTGGGTGGAAACTCGCAACAATCCTACAACTGTTTAAGGCAAAAAAAAGTGGAGGGGGGGGGCGCCTACTGTCTAATTTACATACAGCTTTAAGTAAAACAGACTAAACTCATGAAATTGTGTGTGAAGAGCACGGTCTTTAAGGTGATGAATAGCACTGAAAGACCTGTTTGCCCCTTTGGAGGTAGTTAACCAACCGAGCTGACTGCTTCTTCTTGTTTGACACTTCTAAATGCTGTGTTTAGCAAGGGAAAGATGGATTGAATTCATAAGATCTTGGTCCTTTTTCTCCTGCCATACATGAGTCCATTAAACCTTGGTCGGTCTTTCTTTCTTTCTTTCTTTCTTTCTTTCTTTCTTTCTTTCTTTCTTTCTTTCTTTCTTTCTTTCTTTCTTTCTTTCGTTTTGATTCCAAACCCTGCAAGTGATGTCGAAGAGAAAAGAGAGCAGTGAAGATGCCGATGCTGAATTAAAATGTTTAACTCTGTACCCTGCAAGGCAAAAGATGGGAGGCGGCAGCCTCCCGTAAGAATGGTTACAATAGCAGGTTAAAGGTTCTTTTTTTAAGCCCCCCCCCGGGAATAGATATGCATATAAGCAACATATAATGCTTCTGGATGCCGCTGAATTGCCAGCTGAGGAAGGGACAAGGGACGTAGCTGCTCACCAGGAGAGGTGGACAACTGCATCTTTTTGGACTTTGCAGGTTAAACTTCTCAGGAGTTTTTAATGCCTACAAAAGGTTCCCTTTGGCCTTCAGTGTTATAACTATTTATGAGCTTGACCCTTTGATTATTCTTGCATGTAGAAACCTTTGAAAATATGTCTTGAAAAGTTGACAAATACAGACTGCATAGCCCAGCTCAATACCAATACAATAACACTACAAAGTGGAGCAGCTCCACAAAAGCAGATACTAAAATGTATTCCCAGCAAAGCTCCTTCAAAGGACTTGCACCTTCAGCTGGGCAGTGTCAGCTCTTTCATTATTACAGAAGGGTCTTGGAAATGCAAAAAATACAAGGAATACCAATATCAACTCAACACAGAGATTGAGAAGGGTAAGAACCACTGGGGCCCAAGGGAAACACGGCTGTAATCAGCAGTACAGCAAGAGTGTCTGACATCTGCCATTGCTGTAAGGTCGTCTGCTCCCCCTCTGTCCAGACTGGGCTGGGAAATAAACTGGTGATGTTGAGTACCTAGTTTTGGTCACAGCATTTCTTGAAAAGAAGCTCTAGCCCACTCAGTATCTTTTGCAGTGATAATGCCACCCAAATGACAAATAAAACTGAGTGGACATTCATTAGTTCTATATTTGGTTTACTTGAATATTCAGTAGTGCTTGATTTTTTTAAATGGACTTTTTAAATAGACGTTATACATATGCACAGGTATACCTACATGTACACAAATGCACATATATGTGCATATACATACACATGAATACGAAACAAGCAATCATTAATATTCTGTTAGGGATGGTAAGTATGATTGGAAAATACATACACACCGTAGAGGAGGGGGTTATTGATAAAACTATATGGTTATATAAACAGAAGGACATAGGAATCTTGTAATCCAGAATACATCACTTTGATTTTAACACACTTAGTATAACGTTATTATTATCTGCAAGTTTAGTACCTTGTGTCATGAGTACTATGGAAGGAAGTGTTTTTTTCCTATGACAATAATTAAAAGCTCAAACCTGTATAAACACAACATGCTTTATCTTTGGTCATCGCTGTACATTTTACAAAGCTGTAATTTGTTCTAAACAGACATAATTCTACTGCTAGCAGGATGAGTCCCAAAGACTCAAGAAATAGTAAAGATAAGATTTTAAATATTTTATAATTATTTTGATTTCCTTACTGCTGCCAGGAAAAAAAAAAAAAAAAAAAAGGGGATCCATCTACCAGATAAATATAATTAAAGAAAGAGAAAAAAAAAAAAAAAAAGTGTCACTGAGCAAAAAGTTCCAGAGATTTTTGGAGAAGTTTTAAAAGGTACCAGTCACTTCAGTTTCCCTTTTCTTCTGAATTTCTCCAAACTTACATGATTTTCTGTTATTTGCAAGAACAACTGCTCTCCCTTAACCTTTCCATAGAACCTTTTTGTCATAATAACATTCCAGCCAAAACAGCTCCCACAGGACGAAATCAATCAAAGCCATAAAAGAAGAATGCTTTTGTCATGCCAGGCCCTACTGCTCCTGGCTTACAGTTACAAAACTGACAGCAACAGAACTGGATTACGCAGAACATCTGAAGAGATCTGCCCACTTACTCTAACCAAAATCAACATACTTTTCAATTTGAATATTATACTCTTTTTCTATTTTTTTCTTCTTTTTTAAAACATACAGAAGCAAGCTGTGTTAACATTGTGGTTGTGGTGTGATAGCAGGATAGAAACACAAAACCAGTTTAAAAGCCCTAAGTCCAGGCAGCCTTTCCCACACTGAATTAAGCTCAGAGTCTCCTTTCTCAAACCTCCAAAATGTTTGGCTGACAGCTCCCTTGGGAAAGGGTCTGGAGAACAGGTAAAGAGCTCAGATCCTTGGGCAAATAACCAACTGTGTCTTTTCCCAGAATTTTCCCTTTTGCTGACATGTTTTTCATGCTGATTTATTTATTTATTTATTTATTTGTGTCTACTAGAGTAACTGTGCAAGAGAATCCCTCTATTTCTAAAACTAACGGAAAAAGACTTAGGAGAGAAGTAGGGCAACAAACACGGTAATATCTGCATGGTTTCATACCACCCTGGTCCATTAAAGTCAACAGAAAAACTCATTTTGACTAGCAGATCAGCCTCATTACACTGTAGGGAGCAAAGACAGCCAGCACAGGCCTGTCTCAGATCCCTGACCTGAGAATCGTGGTGTGGAGCCTTCCTTTAGAGTCAGCATGGGAAGGAAGCGCTAGAGAGGAGCCTGTAGGCACAGCAGGAGAGCAAGACAGAAAAGCTCCCTCATGAAAGCTTGCCATCCCTGCTGCAGCCACCATGCTTACAAGTGTCGCACACATGAAAATGCAAGACTGGGACCCCAGAAAAGCCTGGGCCTTGCCACCCTCCGGGCCAGGCCTGTCTCTCTTTCAACACTGCACATGGCTTATGCAGGGGAAAGCCCGCAGCTCCCACCAGAGTCCTTCAGCGCTGCCATCCCCCAGCGCTCGCTGGTCCTGCTTTGCCCGTTCCCATTAGCAGCGACAGCAGGATGCTGCCAGCCTGCTTCCCCCTGCACCGCTCACTGATGGGTGCCTTGGTGGGGAGCAGCCACGCTACAGGCTTTGGGGGCTGGGGGGAGGTTTGAGAATGTGAACGGATTTCCCCATCAGTTGTTTCCTTGGGGTTTTCATGACCCTGGGAAAAAAAAAATCCACTTTTCATTAAAAGAGTCGTTTGAGGATGTTGTTGAAACTGATACTGCAGAAATAGATGTTGCTGTGTGCTGCCTTCCTGCTCTGTAATGGCTCTTGCATTAGGGACTGGAGGCGGGGGAGCTGCTGTTGTCCATTTACTTCAGTAAAGATTGCTATTGAATGAAACCTTTAATGGGGTGCTTATGATCCCACTCGGCTAAGAGCTCAGGGCCTGTGGCAGAGTAGTCTTTCTCTCCACCTTGACAGCTATTAGGGGATCAATACAGGTAATCCCTCAGCTGGCGGTCAGCCCTGGCCGGCTGTGGGGCTGCCCTGGCCACTGTGGTGGCCACTTCGCCAGCCTGCGGGTCACTTGTGGGAAGGCAAGACCTCTCTGGGGAGTGCTCCAGCCCCATCCGCCTGCCACCACATCCCCATCCCTACCACCACACCAGTGCTCTCCAAACCACTCGCAGTGCCACAGCACTGAAGGGGACTCCACCAACTCCACTCAGACTAAGCCAAAGGATGGATCTGGGGACATATTCTCTGCTACTGCACTTCTATTAATGATCAAGGTGTCTGCTGCTGCCTCTGCTCAAGTCCCTGAAGCCAAAGGGGGAGAAATTGGATTATCTCACTGCTCCTTTACAGGTTGATAATGCCATAGTTACCACGCCCTGGTACTCTCCTACAGTGCTCCCCAATACTTCCAGCTGCCAACACCTCGAATGGACTGGCTTTTCAGAAAAGGCATTCACCTGTGGAGATCAAGCCTTTCTAAAGCTTGAGCCAAACACCCTAAAAATCACAGACATAAGCATTTCACATGAGGTCAAAAAAGAAGGAAAGCAGAGAGCAAAGCCTGACACCCTGTGGGATGTGCATTAAGGGACAGTGTAAGGGGATGGTGTCCATAAGTGTAAACCAGACCCCAGCACACCCTGTGGTGGCTGGGGACCCTGAGACACTGCTTCCTGGAGGATGGAGCCACCAGTCAGGGCTCTCTTGGTGAACAATCTCCCTCGTTTAACAGACAGTGTGGCACTAATCACTATTTGCTTGTGCCATTACTGTCAATGCACTGAGCTCCTGGCTGCTCCTCGCCTGCCCTGGGTGGGTAACCACCTCCCCCAGGGAGGGCAGCAGGAGAGGGGCAGGGGGATGGGGCCGAGGCATTTGAACATCTGGGAGATGCTGGGGGCAGCAGATGTCACTGGACAGGCCTTTGTTCCTTTGCACTTGCCAGCCTGAGCTGTGGGACCACCTTTTTGTTTTGGTCTCACCATTGTCATTCACCAGGTGCCTTTTCAGGAGTTATCCTCACAGACGCTCATCTCTCTCTCACCAGGCCAACAAAAGAGCTGAGATTGCCCTCATCCCCTGGTTTCTATTTAGATCACTTTCCATTTAACATTAAAAAAAAAAACCAAACATTAAAGTTAATGTGAAGCACTTGGAACTAGCTTGTGTCTGATTCACCCCATCGACTGCCTTGCTGCTCCCCTTGGCAGGCACATTTTTAGTCATAGCGAGGAGAAAGAAGAGGCAGGGTGCAGCGTGAGGCACAGCTCCTGGTCTCCTTCACCTTGGCTCAGGGGGTGCTCCCTTCCATTGACCCAACAGTGCAGCTCCCTCGCACAAGTGGCTGAAGCACGCAGCCACGCATCCTGGGCAGCTGCCAGGCAAAATCCATCCCTCCCTCCTCCCCCTTCTTGTGCATGGGTACAAATACATGAAATTCCGCTTGAGCCAGCCAGAGCTGTTCATTCACCAGGCTCCAGGCAGCATTACCACAGAAGGTGCTCGTAAATGTGCTTCTACCGGTCAAATCCCTCGGGAGGAAAACATCAGCTCATCGGATGCAGCAGGATGCATGTACAGAGGCATTCCCTAATCTAAATCTAATCTCTCTTAAACCCAGTCTGGCAAGAACATCAGCATGTTTGTACTGACAGTCCCTGTGTTTTCCTTGCAGAATACAACTTCGATCCCGCTGCTTGAGGGCTGTGAAATGTGCTGGCCAAGTCCACCCCCACCGCCCCCCCCCGGCCCCATGCCACCTGAGGGGAGCAGCAGGCACAGCTGGGGCTCTCCATTGAGACCAGGACGCTGTGGGGCAGTTAAATGCTTTTTAGTGCTCCATCAGGATTCATCATGTTGCTTCCAAGTGGGAGTGAACTTGGTCCAAAAGTGAATGGCCTCAGTGTTCATCAGCTACTAGGACACTTATGGCCCAATCCATCAAGGCACTGGGTGTATTCGGCTACTGATGCAGTCAGCTGCTACCCAGCAGGAGAACTGTAATTCCCAGAAAAAGGCAGTTTGATGCTGTAATGACTTACATATAACACGGAAAACACCCTTCATCCATTTGTTAGTACCTCAAATACACAACTCCAATGCACTGGGCAGAAAACAGCTTGTAGCCCATTCATGTATACCAGAGCCTCATATAATTTATTTTCATCTTTCCTGTGAATCTCAAAGTAATAGCCTCATTAATTAGAATAAAACATTTACATATACAAGTTTAATGTGCAAGACAACCAGTACCTTCAGTCACAAGTACAAGTGAAACCCTTCACATACTCTTTTACAGACAACTCATCAGACAATACCATAGAAGAGTGCTACTTCAGGACAAGATATTTGGGGGTTCTTTATGCAGAAGAAAATGCACACAGCCAAAAGCACTACAGAAGATGCACCACTTAAATAAATAACCCTCATTTGCGAGAAACAACAAGATTACTTACATCCGAAGCTAACTATGCATGGCATGGCACTCCTAGCCCATTCCTAGTCATAACTTTTGTTTCATTACAAAGCAGCTGACGATTTCACCAAATCCAGAGTTATTTATGGGGTTGAACCAGCAAAGCCTTCACACATAGAATTCACATTTCTGTTGGCTGGGGTTCTGTACGCATGGAAAAAAACACCTCCATGTGGGCAGCAGCTGTAAGTAAGGTTCAGGTCCCCCAGCTGTACTTATGGCTTGCTTATTGCAGATGCTGCCTAGTGCTGGGCCTCGATATTTTACTTATTTGTAAGTGGTTCTATAAATATTTTTCATATTTTCACCACGAAAACAATGAGGACAAAGAAACTCACAGTACAATAAACCATGTAAAAATTAGTGCAAATCAATATATATATTTATAGATACAGTATTTGCAAGATATAATTAAATGTGCAAGTAACACTTTTTTCTAGTTCTATACTGTATTTAAAGAGATATTAAGGTTGTTAGGCACAAAATACACTTTTATCTTCTGTACTTATGCTCAAAGTCCTTGTTAATCCTAGCTGACCTCGGATATTAAAAGAGAACCTTATCATTCCAACCAAAAACTCTCTGCATTAATGAATCAGATGGATGCAATGCAGAGCCCCCTGCCCATCACACTGGTTATTCAGTGACAAATAGAGGCCTCTGTACCAGTTGCGACACTCCTATGAGCAGTGGTCCATCAGCACAGACCTCCATGTGAGCTGAGATTTCACACTGCCAGCAAATGCCACGTTGTTAAGGATTCTTAGACAGCTTCATCTGGGTCAGTTTGTTGGTAGGAAAGGACAGGATGCCTGAGGTGTTATTCCAAGTCTCTCTCCAAGTCAAGAGTAAAAAAGAAACAAAACCAGTTTTCAAGAAAAGGACTCCAGACTAAATATTCACCCACAGCTAAATGGGTAGCTTTTTCTGTAGAAAACAAATGGCATTTTTATGAGCAAAGATTTCCTTTTTGCTAAAAAGAAATCAACAGAAAGCCCCACGCATCAGTTCCAACCTGCTTGCATTTTGCATGGTCAGGGAGAAATGGAGGGTGAAACCTTCCAGCCCTCCCACAAAGGAGAAGGCATTCCCGTGGTCTGGGGAAGGAATTTCACATGCAGAGAGCTTTTGGAGTTGAGAAGTCCTGGGAATGTCTATCATACACACCACATCTTAAACTGAAGATGGGGGGAGAGTTTTCCCCCTCCCTAAATAGAGGTACCACAGAGCTGATTTTAAAACCTTTGTGCCTTGAGACTTAGATGGAAGAGCCCATGGGTGGGATCGTGCCTATTCCTGGCCTGTGCCTAGCCCAGTGCAAAGCCTCTGTGAGACCACTGGAGTGCTGGTGACCCACCTAGGAGCTCGCTGCTGCTTGGGAACAGCTTCAGGCTTGGTCTTCTGCACAGCGAGGAGGCAGAGCCACCACCCCACAACAGTGCTGCAGCCAGCAGGACAGGCCTGCAGCCATTTCATTATACCCTGCCCCTGTCTCCTGCGGCTAAGGAAGAGTCGGTGTCACTGACCCAGGGTGGTGTCACTACCCCAGAGCGGGGTCGCTGCCCTGGAGCTCCCTGTTGTCAGCTCACCTGGCCCTGCAGCCACACAGAATTAAATACCCCTGCGCTGCTCCCACAGCATTCACATTTAAATAGGGAGTCACTAAAAGACTTGCACAATACAGGGAAATAGACCCCACACCTGGTCACGTGCCAAAATAAAACAGGTTAAATTGGCTTTGGTAAACACACTTGCCAAAAAAATCCCTCAAACGAGCTTTGGCATGGACAGCACCAGGCAGTCCATAGACGTGGTGCATTAGAGGTATGGTAACATCCATCACAGTGATATTGACACACAAAAGGTTCGTGGGAGGTGACGTTCACTCCTGGCTGTGAAAATGAGAGTGCAGCAAGAGAGGAAGGGGAGGAAGGGTTAGTGCATGCTGGAGTTCACCCCAGTGTGGAGTCAGGGTACCCAGGTGAGATAAGCCAGTGCCTGCACTTAAAGGGGAGCTTGGGACCCACGCTGCGAGGGTAAATGTCACCTCCTGCAGTGTGCACACAACCAACACACATGCACATACACAGATACACACATGAAGCTGGTCCAGGACTTGGCCACCAGGCCCTTGACTAATGAGCAAAAAGGCTCTTCATGTGGAAGTGGTAATCCTCCTGCTCCGGGAAGTGCTGGCTGCACACCGAGCAAGTGCCGCCCCTGTCCTTGCTGTGCGTGCGCCGCATGTGGCTGTCGTGGGCGGCGTGCGAGGCGAAGGCTTTGCCGCAGTGCTTGCACTTGAAGGGCTTCTCTCCCGAGTGCTGGCGGATGTGCGTGCGCAGGATGCTGGAGGCTGTGAATGCCTGAAACGGCAGGGGTGGGAAGGCAGGGGAGAAGGAGTTCAGAGGACTCTATTTTCTCATACCTAATCCCCACTTTCAGATAACCCAGAGCCTGTCAGAAGCACTGCAGCCTGAAAATAAGCCCTCAGATAGCTGACATCCTCAGGAAGAAAAAAAAAAAAAGGCAAAAAAAAAAAAAAAAAAGCTCCCAGCAACAGGGAACCTGAACAAGGAACAGCTATCACCTCCACCTATACAGATATGGCTGAGTTCATGGAGTTGGATGAAGCTCAGAGAAAGAAAGATTTCTGACCACAGACAGCAGTAAATATCTTCTACATGTCAAAGGATGAGAAGTCAAGTCAATACTGTCCTAATTAGCTTTGCAGTTCCTTTGTATAGGGGAAATATAATGCAGTTTTTCCTTTCAGTGTTTATTTTCAAAGTTAAACCTTTTCATGTTCACATATACTGGCTTGGAATTCAGCTGCCAGAATTAAGCCATGTGGTCCGCATCCATCTTTTGGGCTTTCATCTCCCCATTCCATCATTCTCTGCTGTGCCTTCAGTCAGACCTCACAGCCCATTTTTCCCCCTCACTTGACTGTCCCCATCAAAGATTTCTGCACATTTGGGGAGAAAACCCTCTAAGACTAAGACTTAAGCAGATGTGTTGCAAAATAGCCCATGTTTTTTCCCCAGTAGAGACACTTTCAGACCCTTTACTATTTGCAGACCACACAAAATCACTGCGGCTACTGTCCCTGCTACCATCAGAAACCTGAGAAATATGCTACACTGGAAGCTGAAATGATACTGGTGTAGGCAGGTAAAACTGTCACCCACAGAGCCTCTTTAGTGCCATTATGTTGCTGAACCACCACAAGTTTTCACAGCAAAGAGTAACACACCTCAGGTACCACACATCCTAGATTGATCTGTTCACAGAGCAACCTGTAAAGCTCTCCAATCTGTTGCTGTTATCAGAAGATTAAAGGATGACATTTCATCCTGAACACTGCCTACAAGGTGTTCAGGATGTCTAGGAAATAGTAATAAAAAAATCAATAAAAATTAAAATCAATAAAATATAGTAATAACACAACAAAACAAAGAAACGTCTTCTAAGGTTCCTTACTACAGGACACTTCAGCTATGTCTTAGTCCTGCCATAAACAAGACATTTCTCTCTACAAAATCAGGAGCACCTTACTGCACACTTAAGAGTGCTTCTGCATGGCACGGACACCAGGGCTCATAGCACCCGGAGCCATCCCAGCATCCATCCAAAATCAGTATGCACATCTGCTCTCTGCCGCTCAGGAGAGCTGTCAGTGCTCTCCCAGGGAGAGCTCACCTGAATCATCCCTGCTGTGAGGAGCAGGAGCAGCTGAGCAAATTTTTTATCAGTGCCGTATTGCTTTTCTCACTTTCTTTTTGAAATGAAACCTCTGTGCCCTGTTGCAGTACTGTTCCCATAAATTGCCCTGTTACTTCAAGGTAAGCATGCACAAAGTCATATTGTGGAGGTTCAGCTTTTGGGCCAAATCTGCTCACCACACTCCAGAAGCAGTGTCAGTAAGATCAAAAAGCATTCATCTGATGAAAAAGGGGAATTTTTCACCCAGCTGAGTGCCTTGGATAGCAACTGAAATACTCAAGCATTCCCAGACATTATCCCTGCAGCAGCTCTCTGAGCTGGGAATTAACACAAATTCTACATCAGATGCAGAGCAGAAGCACAGAGGCCTGACCCTGTTTCTTCAGTGCCAACCACTTGTATAAATTGAAAGCAGATTTGTGTAAAGAACATGATTCCAGAGTTGGGACTTTCATAGAATCATTTAGGTTGGAAAAGACCCTTAAGATCATCAAGTCCAACCATCAACCTAGCACTACCAAACCCACTGCTAAACCATGTCCTTTAGTGCCATGTCCATGAGTCTCTTAAATACCTCCAGGGGTGGTGACCCCACCACTTTCCTGGGCGACCAATTCCAATGCCTAACCATGTGAAGAAATTCTTCCCGATACCCAACCTAAACCTTCCTTGGTGCGACTTGAGGCCATTTCCTCGTGTCCGATAGAAGCCTCTCTCACTTCCACTTCATCCCTTCCTCCCACTACAACTCACAGCCGCGCCCAGAATATACCCCACTCATCCGGATATCAACTTAAAGAGAAGGCATTTTCTGTTTTCCTAGATTGAAAAAGAAGATGGAGCATGACAAGAGACACCACCCTCAGGCGTGCTGTGATGCTGGGTGCAGCAGAGGACAGACAGACCGACAGGCTGGGAGCCGGGGCTGAGCTGGGGAGTTGCCTGACCTTGTTGCAGTAGACGCATTTGTAGGGGCGCTCCCCAGAGTGAACCCTCATGTGTTTGTTCAGGCTGGAGGACTGAGAGAAGCTCTTCCCGCACACCGAGCACTGAAAAGCAAGTGAGAAAGTTAACAGGAAGCACACAACAGCACAGCTGCAAAGAACTGTTAGGTATGGGGATGACACATATATATTTTGTTACATATATTTACATACAAACATATCCGTAATTTAAGTAGGAACAATTTGAAATATAACCAGAATCTTAATGTATTCTTAATAACAGATTTCTTTTAAAAAGGGAAATCATTGCAAAATTTCAAAGCTTTTTTGTGTGTACAGTTAAAATTGCTTCACTAAAAATTGTCCTTCACAACATTAACAGAATGTACTGACCATCAGTAATTAAAGCCCAAAAATTTCTGTAAAATTCCCATTTTTCTTCAAAATGTAATTAAAGCTTCAGTTGCTGTTTTAATTTTTTACTCAACAAATAAGATAGATACAATTTCTATTTCCTAAAAAATTGTTTTAAGGGGACCCCTTAGAATAATCTTTCAGAAATGGCAGGTCAGTGACAGCACTTAGCCTCCAGCTTGATCTTTCAGAATTGCCTGTCCTTAGAGCAGTAAAACAAGCAGCACTTCGTCTTCTGATGGGATGAGCTGCTGCTGCCTTTGGCAGCTGCCAGCAACAGAATAAAACCCAATTCAGAGGGCACTGAAATCAGTTGAGAGATTTACATGGACTCGGGTGCAATTTGTACAAACCACAAATCATTTCTTCTGTTCTAAAATATTTCTTTCCTATGTGTTCAAAAAAATGCTCAAGGAAAGGAAAGGAAAGGAAAGGAAAGGAAAGGAAAGGAAAGGAAAGGAAAGGAAAGGAAAGGAAAGGAAAGGAAAGGAAAGGATTACATGATATTTCAAATCTCATATTTAATAGTATCATTATACCTCAAATAGAAACATATTTTAAATCTGTCATTATAATATTGCTGATTTAGTTGTAAAACTTTTTCCTGAAAAATTCACATTATTCCAAGACGATCTACAAAATAGGCATTTGGAGGACTTAAGACCAATTTAGCAGTGCCATTTCAAGCATTGTAACTTGCCCATCCCAAGCCTCTAGGAAAGTCTGATTTTCCCTTCGCAGTGCTCCCGGAGGAAACCAGTGCTACAGAGAGGTGCTTGGTGGAGCTGAGACAAGCATCTCAGCACGGACTTGCTTCTGTCAATTGAAAACCTGCTCCACGTTGAGCGTGAAACTTTTAACTCCCGTTGTGCCCAACCGCCTTAGTGCTTTGCAGGCAGAAAATGGAACTGGCGAGAGTGGGAGAACATCAGCATCTTACCTCGGCCAAAAAAGCTCCTTAATTATTCACCCTAGCAGAGCTGGGAGCTGCACACATAGCCAGGAGCAGGCTCACCTTGTGAGGTCTGTGTTTTTCGTGAACGTGGAGAATATGGATCCTCAGCCTGTCTCTTTTTTCAAAGGATCGGCTACAAAGGTGGCAAGGAAATTTTCTGTCCCCCTGGTCCACACAGCGAGTGTACTTGAGGTGCTTGTCCCGGTAGTACTTGTAGGCGAAGACTTTGCCGCACCGCTCGCACTTGAAGCTCTCCCCAGCATCTGCACACAGAAAGGAGGGTGCCGGCGCCCCATTACACCCCAGTAAAAGGGCTGAATTTCTAACCTGCTGCCTTTTCAGAGCTGGTGCCCGACTGACAACTGTAAGCCCCCGGAAAGGTAATAACGGTAAATGGATTCTGGCAATACGATTAACAAAATACCGTCGCATCTCAAGCAGACTCAATGCTCCTCTTGCCCCTCTATTTCCTTTCTAACGGAGGGGAGCGAACAAGAGCCCCGAGCCCAGGGAAATTACTGTGTTTAGCTACTGACTTCAGCAAAGACGCGATTTCGTCCTTGTGTCTCCACAGGCAGCGAGAAGAATATATGGAAAACCAATGCAGATTCCTGCAACATAAAAAGCTGTCTCCACGGGGAAACATTGCCAGGTGCTTAGCAATATTATCCACCACTATACTGCGCTTCCGTCCCAAAAAGAGTAATAAAATCTGTGTCTGCACCCTTTCTGTTGTTTTCAAAATGTTATCAAACAAAACCACATTTCTTTGGTTTTCTTTTGTATTTTAAATTGTTCTTAACCACTGAATTTAGGAACAATGCAGGAAAATTTTCAAACATTTACACGTCCCTTTCTGCTTTTAATTAAAGGTAGCAAAGATAACTTTGTCTTAAACCCCAAAATAAAATGCGGGGTCTGCCAGTTATCAGGACCAGGCACCTTAAGACAACAGCTACATTTCCATGCCCAATTTCCACACCAATTTGCCAAATGTTTCTCCCTTTCACTGCTGCCCCCAGCACAAGCATCCTCCACCCGCTCCAGCTTTGCCTGTGTTTGCACAAATCTTTTTTCTTCAAACGTAAGTTTTGCTTAGAAGAGCGTCACACTTGCTGCACGTTATAAGGACATTTCTTCCCGAATAAGTACGTTTGGTATTTCTTCTGCAAGGAATAGCAGCATTATCGGATTGGAACGACTTCACTCTGCCCCGTTTACTAAGAGTGTTAATTGCATAAAAAATGTCATCAAGTCAGGCATGTGCAATCGCGGATTAAAACGGGACCACAACAGGAATGCCTGAAAAAGTCCCTCCCCGTACTCCAAAAACACTGTCCCCCTCGGAAGGAGGGCTGCTGGGGAGCCGAGGGAAGCTCAGCCCCTTGCTCTTTGCTGGTCCCCAAAAGGCACCAGATGTTTTATAGTCGCCACATAAACGCTTCTTGCTCCCAGAGGAAACGCAAACCGGGAGCAAGCTGCCGGGGCGGCAAGGGGTGCCTGCCTTTTGCTCCGAGCTGCCAGCAGCACTCGGTGCAAACCCCCAGGCTGGCCGGTGCCGAGGGGAAGCCGCTGCTTTGGGGGCAGGGGGCTGCGAGGGCCCGGGACTGCCGNACGAAGCCAGAGTTCCTTTACCTCCCCTAATGAGAGTCCAGTCGCGGCCAGACACTGTCCTTGGGAATAAAGGGCTGTGCCCCTCGAGGGGCTGCTCTCGGCTCACCTTCGGGGTGCTGCGGGGGTCTCACCCCCTCCGGCATGCCCTTCAGGCTGATGGGGATGCCCAGAAACTGCACGTAGCAATCCCCGTACCACACCAGCAGCTCCTCCTTCGGTAAGATTTCCTTGCAGGTCTCGTAGAAGATTTGCCCCTGGCACTGGATAGCCGTCAAATTCTGCTCCTCGGGGAACCTGGCGCAGTTTACCAGGGACATCCAGTTGCCGGAGGCGCCCTTCCCGTCTATGAAGTGGCTCAGCTGCCCGTATTCAAAGATCTGGAGAGCAGAAAGAAGCGCATCAGGTGCGAACAGCCGGCCCGCTTGCACCGACCCCACCGCCCAGCCAGGGCCGAAGCTCAGGGCGGAGGGGAAGCCGAAAGCCTCTCCTCGCTGTAGCCCCTCTGCCGGGGCCGGGGCCCCGCACAGCCCGGCGTGCCCCCGCTACCTCCCACATCAGCGAGTTGTCGTCGTAAGTCTTGATCTCGGTGGTGTTGACCACTTTGCCTTGGAAAGGGCCGAAACGGACTCCTTTGGGGATGGGGTCTGTGCAGAAGACTCCGAGGTGAGAAAGGTCCCCGTACGCCACCCGCAGCACCGCCAGCCCTGTGGGGGACAGGGCGGGCTGAGAGGGGCTCAGCCGCGGCGCGGCGCGGGGCGCAGGCAGCGCCGTGCCCCTACCTTCGGGCAGCTGCAGCGAGTCCCTGTCGGGCGGCGGGGCCGACGAGGAGTGGGCAGCACCTGCGGAGAGGAGAGAGGGACCCCTTCTTCAGCGGGCCCCGCAGCCCCGTACGGCCCCGGCCCCGCTCTTCCCCGCCGTGGGCTCCAAAGGCGCGACAAGCACGGGGGAGGGATGCCCGACGTGCCCCCGGCACNCGTGCAGGCTGCCGGCCAGCTGGCTGCTGCGGAGCGCCCCGTACAGCACCGCGTTGAGCTCCTCCTCGGTGAAGCGGTACCTGCGGCTCTGCCCCGCCGCCTCGCCGCCCCCCGCCGGGCGGGCCGCCCG
>VXAA01005107.1:55231-84128 GCA_013399115.1 Anseranas semipalmata
CCGGGCCCGGCTCTGCCCTCAGCCCCGCCGAGCGGCCGCGGTCGGGCACGGTCGGCGCGATGCTCCGAGCCGCTGGCCTTGCTGCAGCCCGCCCGCAGGCCTCCCCGCTCCCCGCCGGGCCCCACAACCCCAGCGGGGTGCGTCGGGGCGCGCAGGTGTGGGGTTTGCTGTGGGAAGTCCAAATCCACCTCCTCAACCTCAGGGACCTGAACACACAGGCACGGGATGAGCAGAGCCCCCCCGGGAAGCTCCCTGCCGGTGCTCAGGCTGGGTGACGCTGTGTGGGCAGGTGGGGGCTGTGCTGTGTGGGCAAGAGCTCAGGGGGCTTGCACCCACCTGACTGTGGCAGAGCAAAGCTGCACGTTTAAATGCTTGGTTAGAGTGGTTATAGTGCGCACTAATAAATAACTAAATTACAAAGCTCTATGCATTCCTGTGTAAAACACTGCCTTCTTCCCACAGAAGGGACACATCAGGAATCACCTGAAGCAGCCACTGACAGAGAGACCAGGGCTCCAGACACAGTCACTGACTGCACTTGCAGAAGGTGAAGCCATCCTCCAAGTCCTGTTTTCTTACCTGGCCTGGCTGAAATGCTCTGAAATAGAGTTTGAGAAAGAATCACCAACTGCCCAGGGGAATGAGGGCATTCAGAGAGCAGGACCTTGGGCACTGCAGCTCCTACCCACCAAAGACGTTGGTTTCGAACCTCCCCTTAACTTTTCACTCAGAGCATAAGCACTAAGTCAGCAAACAAAACCACACAGCCCAACTGAGGAGACCCAGCACTGATCCAGTGAGCTCCCAAGGGGACGATCCAGTGAGCTCCCAAGTCCCCTTCTGCAGTCAGCTGAGCGTAGCTTTGCCCCAGAACCTGAGCCTGAACACTGATGCGCTTTGCATTAAATGTGTGGGGCTAATTCTCCTGCCTACAACCACATTCTCCATCCTAACAACTTCCCGTTTTGCAAGACAAAAGTAACTAAATACACCAGGGACAGCCAACACGCACACTAGGCTTAGGGAGAAGGTAAGAATGCAGCCTTCTGAAACTTAGTCTCTTAGCCTATATGGCCTGATTTTTTTGTTGTCTGTCTTTTTTACTTTCTCTGTGTTGTTCCAAACCTCTATTTGTAAGGCAGAACTGATGCTGCATTGCTTTAGGAAGTAGCTTCGGGCAGGCAGTTTAACTTGTTTTTAATTGATGCGGCATCAGTGGTACAAAAGAAGTACCATGGTTGATCAGGTTTACGGGAAGAAGCCTTTGAGCTCTGAAGTCAGAGAAAAAGTTTGATTTCCCCTTAGAAATGAAGTGCTGTCAGATAATCTGGAATCCCCTGGCTACCTTTACCTAGGTGTCACAGCACGGGAGGAAGAAAGGGGCTTGGGGGGGGGGGGCTTGCTTGCATCGGAGATTCAGAGAAATGAAGGCAAACAAAATGTGAGAACTTTAAATTCTCACCATTCATTAGATTGGTTTCTTTGACCAATTGCTACTCCTGTAGATATGCCCAGAGAGAAATTAAAACATTCCTTTTTGTAGAAGCCTGGTGACACAGAGCGCAGGAGAAGGAAAGGGCTTGCACCACAGTTAGGACTATTTGGCAGTTAACTGGTCGTGACTTCCATTCCCGAAGAGGTTAAATGCATTTACCATGGGTGGCATGGGGCTGTTCTGCCCCTCTGGGAGCAGCTCCCATGGCTGCTGCCCCTTTAGCGCCTGGCTCTGAGGCACCTTGGGGGTGTCCCCCAGGCCAAAGCCATGCACCCAAAGCCTACAGCTCCCTGCAGCCTCCCGCCTTCACCCACGCACCAGAGCTGAGAGCAGTGGCCAGCAGCCTACATGCGCCTGCGGCATCTGGCTTTTTGGCTGCTGAAGTGCTGCACAGGTTTTCAGTTGGGACTGGTGTGATTGTATGGCTCAGAAAATAATCACAGCAGGTTATCTGCCTCCTCCCGTAAAGATTTGAGAGGTATTCCTTTTCCACGCTGATGCAGGGATGCACACTAAAGGCAAGTACCGAGGGACGTCCCCGCAGGCTTGCTTGCGCTGCACTCAGTCTGCATAAGCGGCCTAACACGGACATGATCTCCTGGGATTGATCGAGATTTCTTGACAAAAAATGGCATCCCCAGCCCTCTCATTCCCCTCTCAGCTCGGGAATTGCAATTTAGATCGGGCCAGAGCAGCAGCAGTATATTGCTGTAGCTAGAGGAGGGGACACAGAGCAGCAGAGTGACAGCCCCTGCTGATGCGAACTGCATCCCTGCAGAGTGGCTACCGGGTTTGTGTACACAAAGACAGCGGACAGGACGCGAGCCGGATGTACCTGCTAACTGCACGAGGCCAGGCAACCACTCCAGGCTGGTCTGGATTCTGCTTTCTTCAGTGCAAGGACTGATTTACCATGGAGGTTACACCATGATTAGTGCTTCAGGACACAGGGTGAGACTGCAGCCAAGATGCCCACTCAGGCCCTCGTGTTTCTAACTTCCACGCTGCCCCATTTGAGACTTTCTGTCTCACCATTAATTTTGAATCCAAGGATGTGGCAGAAGGACCCTAGCTGCCTGACTGAGAACAGATCACAGCTTTGGGCCATGCTGTTCCTTCATCCACTCTTGACCCTTGTGCTTTACTTGATGATGATTTTTACACGTTTTAGTAATTCTTTATTGCCTTCAGCAACTGAGCAGTAATTAATTATTTATCATAGCAAGCCTCCTGAACTCTTCATTGTGTCCCTTCTCTAATTCCAATTCTAAGGGCATTTGCTTTACTTCATTGAGAGTTATTCTTTCAATTCCAGTTTCTAATTTCCTACAACTGAGTTTTAAACAACACAAAAACAATTTTACTATTACATAGACAACTACCTTAATTAATAAGAAAGTAATAACCTATTTTACCATTGACTTAAAATATTTCTAAACCATCTGCCAGTATTTGGTACCCAACCCCACCAATTACAAGGCTTTTTTTTTTTTTTCCTGCTGTTTTATATAAAATATGTAGTTGGTTTTGTATTTGATTTACATCTTTCTTTGTCCATATAGTTGCATTATTGCTCAATTCCCTGTAAATTGAGACCCACAAGTTGATTTTGGAATTGGTGTTTTATGGATACAGAGTCCAACTGTGGTTTGCTGGTGAACAGGGACAGCTTGTACCCAACAGGCAGGGATGTTAAACCATACTTGAATGCTGATAGTATTCTCTTGCAACCATATAGCATCAAGGGAAAAAGGTTGCTGATTATAGCTGCCTTCTGCCTGCTAGGGACCATGAACACAGCACCAGCAGTTGGTCTCGTGACCAGCAGTGGTGATAGCCTGCATCCATTGAAGAGTAGCATTGTTCTTCCCAACTATCAGCTTGTCCTAGTGCAAGGAGAAAACAAAGTATTTTTTACTGAGTGGTTAAATTTTAGGGTGCCAAAAGTAACTAATACAAACAAAGAGAATACAAACAATAGATACGATAATCCCTTGAGTCCCAATAGTTCTCTGTTGTTGCCTATGGGCTAGAATCATTGATCCCCTAAGGTCTTATTATATAGTAACTCTTATAAATTAGTATAAAATCAGTACTATAAAATCATATGCAAAATCTCAAATGAAGCTATGATTAAAAAAAAACAACAAAACCAAAGTGAATAAACTAATAAGAAGTTCAGGTGATGATAACTATAGGTTATCAGAGCCTATTTGTGAGGTTGTAGATTGTATGTTTGTTGCCATTGATCAAAGTAAGTTCATCCAGACCATTCAGCTCTGCTGTGACAGGTGACAGACACACTCTGCATTGTGTCTGAAGGTGGCGTGACCCTTCTACACTGGATCCAGTTGAGCAGGCCCTTGCATTTTACTGCAGTACTGGTAATTACCTGTACCTAATAAGGTCCCTTCCAGCATGGCTAAAGTGGTGTTCTCCCTGGTGTACCTTAATGCAGACCCAGTCTCCTGGTTTCAAGGAGTGACAGACTTTGGTGGTGGGTTCATGACAGGCTTCTTTCAGCTATATGTGGAAAGTCCTTACACATTTCATTACTGCCTAACAATATTTTAGAAGAGCATCATCTGTCAATGGTTGGCTTGCCTGTACAGTAGCTAGGGGTTCTGTGTAAATCAGTAGCAATCTGCCCTTGAAGATTTCATGAGGCAACAGCCAGTGCTTACTGCTTAGAGCATTCCCGATACACATTAATGCAGGGAGTAACGCATCGGGCCAATTTAAGCCACTTTTGGCACAAATGTTTGTCAATTTGGTTTTCAGTTTGAAGTTTTTCTCTCTACAGCCCCACTGGATTGGGGATGGTAGGTACAGGGAGAATTTTGTTTTATTTGTAAGGCTGGGCATATTTTCTGCATCACTTTTCCAGTAAAGTGAGTTTCCTGGTCACTATCTGGTATCAAGAGAATGCCAAACTGGGGAATGAATTCCTTTAAGAGCTTTTTCACAACTGTTATTGCATCTGCATGTTTACAAAGATATGCCTCTACACATCCTGAGAATATATCTAAAATCACAAGCACACGCTCAAAAATTACAGCATCTAGGATTTGAATAAAGTCAATATGCAAATTTACAAATGGTCCCCACACACAGTTTAGGTTGTGCAGCTTTTTGTCTTCTACTGCTATCCTAGATTATTTTGTTGAAAGGGTGTCCTAACAACATGAAGATTCAGGAATTAGAACAGTACTTTACTTGCAAGCTTCTATCTTTTGCACCTTAATTTCTGACAAAAAAAGAAAAAAAGAAAAAAAAGCCCCTTCTTGGTCAAGCTATAGAGTTATCTGATTAATTAAAAAAAAGTGTATATGTTGTACAAACCCTAAATTTATGTGGACTATTAAAAAAAAGGGAAAACACATATTAAAGTGCTTTATCTTCCCATCTCCAGTATTAGCTTTATCTTTAGATATAGCAGCATTTTAATGATGTAATCTTTAGCTCAGTGACTTCACTAAAGCCCTTGCCCTCATCCCGTTCCAAAATAACATTGGGCACTGACACATAACTGAAAAATACACACACGAGAAAAGTTTGGAGCAAGTCAATTCTGTTGCACAGCTTCAGTCATCTACCTCTTGCTGGTGCAGGCCACTGAATGAGCACATGAGGAAGGCAGGTTTATCTGTCACACTTCCCAAGCCATTTTTGCTGCAATTTGCAGGGAATTACTCCAGTCAGGTTCACGGCAGGTGCTCTCTGCCTCCTGGGTAACTGTGGTGCAATTAGTGTGCAGTGATGAAGTGAACTATAGCTTGGAACCAGGGTAGGAGAAAAGTTTTTTTCAGCAAAGGTAGAGTGTCCCTGCTTCTCCTTTACTGTCTTCTCAGGATATCTCCTGTGGAGAAATCCCTGGGCCCTGGACCCTGAGTAACCAACCCCACCTTCCCAGCAGCTGGATGTGGTTAGGGGTTGTCTCCATTTCAGTTGGTTGACCTCACCTTCATCTTTAAGCATCTCAGTCAGTGGTGGTTGAGCAATTAATCTAAAGCATGTTCTGTATGAAGTTATGGTCTGGTTATAAATTCATCACATTAGCAAAGGATCAGTCCCCTGTCACGTACACATAATTTCAGGAATACTCCCAACATGACTAGCTCCTGCTGGCTACAAAACTTAAAGGTTGTTAGGAGTGGTCACCTCCTCCAGCAGCTCGGGCCCAGGACCTCTCCTGCCCAGCCACTGGAGCCCAGCCCAGTGCCCTGGAGTCTCTGTCCTGGCTGAGGGATGCTGGTGCAGCTCAATGCACAAAACATACAGCACTCACACACTCGTCCCACAGGCACTCCACATTTCAGTCATATTCCAAAGCACATTTGCAAGATTTTGGGCAGAAAGCAAGCCATGGCCTGTTTCAGCCACTGCCAAGTGTTTTTCTAAACATCTCTTAAGATGCTTTACTTGACGTTTCAAATTTTTTTCTTGCAACTCTATCAAACTTCTGTTTGGGGATTCTGTTTTTCTTTTGGAGGCCTCTTCATATCAATCAAAAATACATCCCACTGAAATTGGGGTGCCTTAGGTGTTCTAGACTCCGAGGCATTCCTTAAGTGTGTTAGTTTATAGAGATCAAAGGTACTTTCTAGACGGAATTGTTTTGAAGGACCATTTTTTTGTCCAGAAATTCCAATCATCTAAATACCTGCAGATTTTCTAGTGCTGCATCTATATATAATACTCTGCAGTTCCCTTTGGGGGTAGGGGAACTTACGTTCTTTGATTGCACGGTTCCCATTTTTATTCCTTCAGGGGCAGCAAAGGCAAATCTGAGGGAGTCTACATCACTGGGATCCTCAATGAGGGAGTACAAACCTAAGGTCTATTCATGACAAAGGGACAAGATTTAATCCCGTCAAAGTAATCAACCAGTTTTTACACCCCCAAGGTGACTATCCAGAACCAGAAACCAAAGGGGAGGAGAGAAGGCACACGAAGGGTCACAAGGAGGCCATCACGCTGGTTGAGGTTGGGGTCATTGGCATCGACAAGTACCAAAGGAGGCTCACACTGGAATCAGAGACAGGAAACACGGGGTCAGGCAAACCGAGAGCTCACACTGCCATTGCCCTTGGCAGTGGGCAGCCGACAGATGCCCCAAGAGTCTGTTCCAAGGACTGCCATTCACACAGGTTCATTCATACTGTAATTCCAACCCTGACTTTTCCTGACCTAGCTCTCCCCTAAGGACGCTATCAAATTGTGATCGCTCTTCCCTCTTTTAGCCAACAGTTGGTCTCTGGACTGACCTTTACCAGAAGCTGGGATTCAGCAGTCCACACACGCCACAGGAGCCAGCAGACAGCCCTTGGCCAAAGCAGCAGTAGGAACTTCAGATGGTCCCATACCTTTCTGAGCAGCACCAAGGGGTTTTGGCAGGGAGCGGCCTGCGGTCGTGCCAGGCAAAGCAGGATGTGTGCCTCTGAGTCACAGCACCAGAGGCTGTTGCAGAAATGACAGGAATTGCAGTTTAGATCAGGTCAGAGTAGCAGTTTATGGCTACAGCTAGAGGAGACAACGCAGAGCAGCAGAGTGACAGTCTCTGCTGATGTGAGCTGTGTCCCTGCAAAGCTGATACATGGTTTATATACACTTAGAGATGCTACTCCAGAGCCAGCTAACAGGATGCAAGTCATACATACCTGCTACATGCACAAGCCCATGCAACTGCTCATGGCCGATCTGTGTTCTGTTTTCTTCAGCTAAAACATTAATTTACCATGATTATTGTTTCAGGAGACTAGGTAAGAGGTCAGCCAAGAAGCCCACTCAAGCCTTAGCATTTCTACTTCCACACTTCATGGTCTACTAGGCCAAGGCAGAGGGCAGATACCCCAGACTGCTGTCTTCCCTCGTCATAGTGTGACCCCAAGCACTGCTTGTTCTGCACAGTGAGACATGCAGCCTCCTCCCATACTGGATAAAACAAGTGGAGAAAAAGAAGCAGTGAGCAACAAGACTGGGAATAACTCAAAGCCCCTGGCTATCCTTGTTCTGTTCTTGTGAAAAGTCTTGTCTGCAAGATTCATAGAGTTTACCTAGATAAGGATCTCCAAAAGGCAATGCCACTTATCTCTTTTGTCATTATGTTAGGTTAGAGTAAGTTGCAAGGCTCTTGTTAGCTCACTATACGTTTAAACTGATGCCAGGAATTCTAGCTAAAACTGTTGTCAATAAATTATAAGGGGATAATCATGCTTATATTTAGAAAGGCAAAGTTCCAATAGGAAACATTTTTCCTCTTCCTATTCACAAGTGGTTTCTCTAGCACTTGTTTTTGACCTCACTAGGAAGAAGCATCCTCCTTTCTAGCCTTCCTGAGTGTGTCAATATGTTTGTCATGTCCAAGAATCACCATCATTTTGTTGAAACCAAGCCAAGAGAATTGCAGGATAGACCCTGTTATTTTGGTAGAATGGTGAAAGGATGACAGTATTTGGAGCTCTTGAAAATAACGATTTAGTTTCTAAATTTTTTTATATAAATACCTTTTCTCCCTCAGTCATTTCCTAGAGAGCAGCTGATCATTCTTGTGAACAGCCATTCCAGCCGCTTTTATACTTTTTAAATCAACCAACCACACATTTCCAACTGTCTTTAACCATGTGGCATAACAAGGAGAACCAGCCCTTACCTATACTCAGTCCTACTTTGTGTCATTCAAGATTTGCCTCTGCTGAAACCATCATGAAAGATGCACATTTAGTGCTGTGATATAAAAAAAGTACTCATCATGAACTGTTTTCACATTAAGCTAGGCGATAACCACTTTCAACAAATACAGAACTCTAAAGAAAAAAAAGATTTCTGAGAAACAACTAGTTGGAATATATAAAACCTTCAACAGAGAAAGTGTGCTGTCTTTTTAAAAACAGCAGATTCATCTATCCTCTGGTACTTTTGTACTACTTCCTACACATTGATATGAGTAAAAGAAGACACAACAGAAACACGTTGAAATCTCTAAAGCCATGTAAAACCCGAAGGCATTAAAATTTATTAAATGATGCAATAACAACAGAATTCTTTATTTACAATAGCATTATTTAACATCAAATAAGCAAATAGCATCAGCAAAGCAATATTAACTTGCATAAATGTATTTAAAATTTCTCTGAATATATCTACCTTTGCATAAACTGCTCACACTAGAAATACAAACATCAATGCAGGTGAACAAAGTGATGTTCAGAGTCAACTCCGTTTTGAAAATAAATCACAACCTGAAACACTGTAAGCTTTCTCCTGAAGAACCATAGTTTATATATTGCTTAATTTTACCCTTGTATAATCTTTTCATATACACACATCTCAGATGCAACTTCATGATGAACTGTACAAATAAAACCCACAAATGACATAAAGGGAAAAATTAAATGACAGTAAATGTTTGAAGAAATGTGTCCATCATCTCTACTGAACAACATAAAGATTAAGTGATGATGCACTTATTCCAAAATTGTACACAATTCACTATACAAATATAATACATCAGACAGCTATGTAGGAATATACAAGACTTAAAAACAGATCTAAGGCATTATGCTAGATTTTAGCATTTTGAGGTTCTTGCACATAGCTTTTACCTGTAGTAAGAAACTTAAAAGATTTTGTTTTAGTCTACAAAGAAACACCAGGGAGAAAATTCTAATTAAAATCAAAGCCACTACAGTAAATTTTCTTTTGTGCAGAGAATGCTTTTGCTCTTAGGCAGCATACTACCATACAAATACTAGAAAACTTTTAAATTCACACCAACAATTAATGGCTTAAGTTGCATTTCAAAACTGATTGTGTATCTTTGGGTTCTGCAAGTGGAGCTGTGCCACCCATTTCATCTGTTAAGCCCATATGAATTCCGTTTTTAAACAAAGATTAAAAAATGTATTGTATAAACTGCAAAAACATTGCTTTTAATTAATACAGGCCCAAAGGGATACCATTGTGGGACAATATTTTAACGATTGAGTACAAATTAATTCATTGTAGCAAAACAGCTCACTTCACTTTTTAAACTTACCACATTACATGAACACTTAACCAGGTCATATGACCATGTATATACGCTTATTTTTCACATTATGCGCCTTTCACATTTAGTAATGTAAGTAGAACACTGATTACTTGTTCTGTTAAACAAAATCCAAGTACTTTCTCCGACAAATTTACTGTATACAGGATGAAAAATACTGATAATGAAGGGAATTGATTTGGCTTTTTTGTTTCTATAGTGATCAATATGATCAGAAGATTCCTTCACTCACTTTTTTTTTCATTAGTCAGAAGACAACTAAAGTCACAATGAACCTAAACTGAGCCAAAGTGATAGGTACAATCTCCTTTCTTTCAAAATGGCAATGGATGATGGAATATCATAATCACTGTGGATGCTAAGGGTTTGCAGGTCTGTCATGAACCAGGACAAATTTAAACTTGTCCACTGTGAAAAAGAATAATCTATCTGAAGAGGTTATGGTTGAGAACTGAAAAAGAATATAATACAAACAAAATTATTTTAAAACTCATTTACACTTTGTGTTGCATGAAGTTAATTCCTTCAAATTTATACATTTCTTATATAAATAATTTTTTTTTTTGTCAGATACATAACACAAGTTTAACACAAATGTCATTGTAATAATGAGGCTGTGGAGCTCAGGGCTGATATTTTGGTTTTCCATCAGCACATAAAAGGATGGCTCAGCTGACTAAATATTCTTTCCGAGTTTGATAGCGAAACAGTGATTGCTGGAAAGTGTTGTTTCCCCAGAATCGTGGCACTGCCCTCCTTAGAAACCAACAGCACTGTGCATTTCCTTGACTTTCATCAAGGAAATAGATGCCTTTTGTAGAAACAACTTATTTCAAACCGCCTTTATCATATTTCCCCCAGCCTTAATATAGAATAATTGCTATTTTCACTCCCACCTGAAAAAACAAAACAAAATAAACGGCAACAGAACAAACCTTTCACTCCCAAAAGGCATGGCTGATGAGACATTATAAAATGCATTGCATTTTACATGACATCCAAAAATTTGCGTTCAGGTTAGAAAGTTTCTGAATTAGGGGTTAGAGGAAAGAAAACAGAGGTCAAAAACATCAATTTCTTAATATTTCAAGTCCTCAGAAACTGATGTCGGCCTAGTAAAAGATTATTCCAACCACAGTGGGCAAGAAAAAAAAACACCCTAACAGTGGCCTGCTTAGTAACAGTTAGTTTTTCTAAGATTTGTTACGAAAGAATATAAACATACAAAAATCAAGAATTGGTTCCTACAGTGGCTGCATATAATATAGGTTAGATAAATGACATTATGAGCAGAATCACAAGGTTTAGAAAATGAGAAGTCTCAAGCCTACAAATTAGGTCTAATCAAGGCATTGTGATCCTTTACAAAACACTTTTCCAGGAGACACACACGGCTAAGAAGATATCTAATTTAATACTGAAGTACCTCATTTGGAATCAACTTCACAACATGTATATCTCACAAAAATTATACAAGTAAAACACTTAAGTTTTCAACTTAAATTATTGCTTGTTTACATATAAACTGGATTTTATGTACCTTACAAAACATCCTCATAGTCCACACTGTTTTAAAATAATCAGAAACACACGATAGTGGTGAAGTCTGTAGTGATATCTGCTATCGGTATTACATGAATTGTTATTCTCCCAGCTAAGGGGATGGGAACCAGAAATTATCATGCCTTAAAGCAGGTATCTTTAGCTCTTTGATATTATGCACCAATTCTGCCACTACCATAATCTGTACATGCATTAGCATTGAACATTGTTGTTCAGCAACTGTAACTTGCTGTCCAGATTGCTGGAAACACACCTAGGGAAATAACGGGGTAACGTGTTTTTATTCTATTAGAACAAAGAGGAAGATGACAGGAGAGCCAGATAAAAAAACAGGATTTACTGATTGTTAGGAATTTCATTAAATAAGAACATAACAAACTTGATTTTTTTGGATTCATGACTTTGCATTACAAATGTCACCGAAAAAAAAGAACAAAAAAAAACCAAAGCGCCCCTTATAAACAGCCCTCTCACAGGATAGTTTTCATCTCCTTTACAACTTTAATCCCATTCAAAATTGGTCTGTGTAGTTTTCTACATCGGTTCATCTTCTCTGACTTGCCGGAAGTGGAACGGGCTCCTTAGAGGTCTACATGTACCAGACGCCGCTTCTAAACCCTCCTCACGCATACTCGTCGCCCCAAAATGCAGGCCTTAGTCTAAAACACCAGTTTTCAGGCAGAACTGAATCCTTTGCACCAGACTGAGTAAGCCAGGGAAAACAAAGCCAAAAACCAAGGTCTAGAACTAAACAGAAACAGAACAAGAGCATGGTTGTTTTTTCCTTAAATACATACATTTAAATACATTCAATCTGACATGGTTTATGAAAATTGCCTGTCAACATTTACTTCGCAGGAGAGATCTAAGTTGCACTAAGGTGAATGCAGTGAACAGACTGAGCAACTGTCTGTACGCTAGCTTCAGACTGTCGAAGAAGAGGCTGCTCCTCCAGCGACGACCGCGGGAAGGCAGGGCTGCGTCCCACCGGCAGCGGGGAGCCAAGCTGGCGGCTCAGCTGGGTCACGACAAACGGATGCAGCTCTTCCAACTGGTAAGGGTTCGGGGCCTCACGCCCAGTCAGCTGAAGAAAGGAGCAAGCACACCGCCCTCAGGGTCAGCAATATTTCTGCAGGAAGTAGAGATTGGAGAAAGGTGAGTGCGTTCTTCCTTCCTGGATAGTGGAGAAACAGGTGAACAAGAGCTGGGTGCTGTTCTGCGGCACACAATCTCCCTCCACAATATGCAGAGCAGGCTGCCATGTGGACACTTTTATTCACCATCGATCATACAGTGGTGTATTGCTTTAAACCTGAGATTTGACTTGAATTTACAAAGCTAGGCTTTTCTTTTGTGTACACGGATACAACTGTCCTGCAATTTAAATCCCATGATACCAATGGGGATTTAATTTCACTGCATTCTTAACTCCTTAATTCTTTCCAATTATTGCAGATACTGTAACAATCCAGGATCATCTACCACTTGTAGACTCCAGATAAAGGCACAGTGACATGGTTTTAGAGAAGTCTCATACCTGGAGTGTCTACAAAATTCCTCTGTGTAACTGCTGCACACTCTCAAAGGAAACAACTGTCTTGGTTCACTTTCCTCTCCAAAAAACATAATAAAAAAAGGGAATAAGGAAGTAAAAAAAAAGTTTCAACTACCAATCTCTGGAGATGCTCTTTACATTTATTGCAACGTCCTTACGCAAATAGAGTATAAGCTGGTTTCAGCTGAGTTGATTATCTTGTACTTTCATTAAAAAAAAAAAAGAAAAAAAGCCTCAGGATGTGGTTTTCACAGTTGTTTTAAGACCGTTCCTTCCAGTGACTGCAATCTGTGCCTCAAATGCAAACTCCTGCTCCCATGTGGCTTTGTGGTCAGTTAGGTCAGAGAGCCAATCCAGCTGGAAACCACTTTTCTTTTTTTTCTTTTTTTTTTTTTTTTTCCTCCCAAGGGCTGTTTTTTTGCCTGTATCCAGTGGCTCCTTGCTGGGCAGCCTCCCGCCGTGCAGGAGGAAGGACTCGCTGCTCAGGGATGGCTTCGGCAGCTTTCTCACCAGTCCACGTGCATGCCACTAGCCCAACCTTCTGGAAGTTGGCCATGCAATCCTTTGGACTTTACCACGTTTTTCTTTGCAATCACAGCAGGGCTAGAAACACACCTTCACTGTCAAATTAAGGCAGGGTCAGAAAATATCCCGCCATTCAGGAAAACAAGGTATTGTACATCCACTCCTCCCAGCCTAGCTGGAGCTCTCTGGGGTGGCCAGCCCTGAGCACGATCTGGCAGCTAACGCATGAGTCCTGCTCCTCCTCACTTCATCATGGGACATGGACACCATGCTCCCTCCCCTCAAACCCTGATTAATTTGAATGAGCTAAAATTTGGTTCCTCTTCCTGATATGTTGAAAGGCAGTTTGGGGACTCTGCTAGTGCTTTCTGATCACAAAGTGCAGAACAGAAGTGAAAAATCAAAAGGAGATGCCTTTATTTTTGGAGTGGACATTTAGCAAATAGTATATCTACAGAGATGCTAAATAAATGCTTCCACTATACCAGCGACCTGAATAAAATTCATGCTCTGTAATTTTTTTCTTTTTAAACAAAGGCCTATTTTATAGGTTGATAAGATATATGAAGGAGGGAATGATAAAAAGAAGGCACAAATGTACCTCTAGAAAAAAGTTTTTTCCTTTTTATTTAGATATAACAAAAGCAAAGAGGACTTTAAAGAATTTTGTCCAATTATTTTTTCCAGGTTAATAATGAATGTGGGAAAAAAATTGCTCAGAATAACTTCCATGATTTACAACCTTAACAACTAAAAAAAACCAAAAACCAAAAACAAACAAACAAAAAAAAACCCACAGAAAAACACTTTCTAAAATTTTATAAAGAAGCAATCTGAAAAGCCCAAAGATCCCTGTCTATAAGATTACTGGTATACTGTATTAAGTTAAGCTGAATGTCTCTCAAAAAATTCAGATACAAACAGTATTCTCCAGATATTCATTTTTAAATAGGAACAGGTTCAAAATTTTCTTTTACCACATGAAATTAATTACAAAAAGGTTGTTCCAATAATCATGAAATAATAACATCTTAAATGTCCCAGTTGCAACTATATTCAGCTCTACAAATGAAGGGTATTTTGTGTCTTGAAAGAGACAGAAAATTCTGTCTTCCAGTTACTTTAGAAACAGCTTCTCTGTTAAATATTAGTATCACCCTTGGATATCCTAAAAGCTCTAAAAATTTTATCCGTAACGTGTTAAAACAAAGTGGAACAGTATTAAGCAAACAAATTAGAATAGTAAATGTAGAGATTTGACATCCATAGTTACATGGATTTCAGCAATAGCATGTTATTCCCTGGTTACTCAGCTCTAAGTAGAGCCAATTCCTTTAAATAATACAGTTGCTGAGATCAAATTTATGAAACAATAAAAAAAAATCTCCCAAATTTGTCTGATGCGTTTGTCAGTTTCTCATTTTCTCATTTTTCAAATGAACTTCTCAGCTTTTATATGTTAATGCCACAACTGCCAAGGGATGAAGCACATTAATCCTCTCTTCAGCTTTCTAATTACACAGCTCGTGCTTTAAAAACAACAACAAAAAATATCATACATAGGAGCAGTTTATAGCACAGATGCACAAAAGTAGTAGCTACTTGACCTCTAAGTTCAAAGTTCTGTAAAAGATATTTATAGTGCATATAAAATGTTATTCATCTATACTTTCCTTGACAGTCAGAGCTACATTGGTAGAATAAAACTAAAATCACAGAGTACCATCAGATGTACCTTTACAAAATAATTTAAGAAGTTGCTTTTCTCCAGGTGAGACAAAACTGCTGACATGCATAGCCACTGTCCATTTCACTGTCAAAGCACTGACTCCATTATTTTAATTTTAAACCCTTCAGTGTCCTGTCTGAAATCCAGCTACCTGTTTCCTTCCACCTGCACTTCAAACCGTCTTCCTCGACTTTTCTCCACCTTCTCTTGTACCTCTCCAGATATTTTCTGTCATATCTACTCTCTCTTCAGTCTCTTTTAAACCATTCTTTAGAATTTACTTCCTCCTTCCTCTTCTTTACTCTTCTTCCCCCTCAATAGTTGTCTTCCCTTTTGTTTCCTCAGTGGCACCCTGCATTTTGTTCTCTGACAGCCTGGCTTCTCTTAATGCATGAAATTGAACTGGTTAGGCAATGTACCGGTTAGGGAAATTAAGAATATAACTCCTCGGTATATGATCGCTTTCGTTAAAGCAGAACACATTGCATCTTTTTGTTACTCATCAAAGTGACCATAAAATTGCTGCAGAAAGGATCCTCTGTGCACAGATCCTCCACTCCCAGAGACATGTCCTTCTCATGTGAACCAAGAAGGTGTGTCGAGAATCAGCCTCCAGGAAGTTTTAAACATAGAATCATAGAATCGTAGAAACACAAGGTTGGAAAGGACCTACAAGATCATCTAGTCCAACCGTCATCCTCTGTCCAGTACTACATGTGTGCAAACAGAGATAGATACAATCACATACACTACAAATGGTTACTTCTTCCTCAGTAATTTCACTTCTTTCATGTTCATTAATCTTAATATATTTGCAGTCAATGATTGTTTTGCTTTCCCTTATTATTCAATTTTTTTTTTTTCCCTAACAGTTGAAAACTTTACATTTTCCTTTTGGATTCAGCGTAAGAGGAAAATTTGCTTATTTAATTCCATCTTTCTGACTTCAACACTGCATACTAGGAGATGACAGGAAATAACAATGTAAAAGATGGACAGATTTTAAAATGACTTCTGTAGAAATAATAGGGTAGATCTGCCACATTGCTTGTGGCAGACAAGCAATGGACAACATTTTGCAAAGAGTGTGTCAGACAGCCTAAATGAAAAAAAGCAATCTTCCTTATGGTCCTTCTTATTCAGATCTTTGCCTCTTGCTGTTGGTAACTGGCTATTACACTCCAGTCATTTTCCATATATTATCCTGTCTGCATCAACTTTGAATAGAAGTTTCCCAGGAGAAAAAAAAAAAAAAAAAGGAAAGGATTTCGGGAAGCGGACACATTTAATGCAGTGTGTTTTAAAGCCTTCCCATCGCTTCCCTCTGAAAAGAAGGAGCGGCCAGGCGAGAGGAGCAGGAGCAAGAGGCAGCAGCAAAGGAGCAGCAGCCACTAGATGGTGCTTCCCCCGCGCCCACGCTGCTCAGCCCCAAACCCTGCCAGTGCTCAGCCGTCGGCTTTGCTGGCACAGGCTCTTCATCCCAAGAATGATATGTATATTATTTTCCAGTGCACAGGTTTCTATGTGAGGCTGCCTTAGTGTACAGAAAGGTCAGCTTCTTACGTTTGGACGGGTTTGCACAGCTGCAATGCTTGGATCACGCAGGGAAAATATTGTACTCTAGTTTCAAATCACTTCAGGTCTCAAAATATCGGGTTTGTTGTAACGAACTTATTTTAAATTAAGGTTATTTCCATAAAAAAAAAAACCTTCCACTGAGGAGGGGCACATAAAAAACACCTCATTTGCCTGGCCACATGCCAAGAACTCTACAATGTCTGTCCTTTAATACTGTTACTGTCTGGAATACAAAGCACTTTTGACCTAAGCAAACGCTAATTGCACTGTTAGTTGGAGATTTGTGTGAGAATTAGTTCAGTACCACCACTATTCTCAGAAGTAGCAGTGTATAAAAAGTAATAAATGAAATAATTCACGAATTTTTTGCCCTAAGTATAATGCAATGAGAAGTGGAAAAACACTTAGGCAGGATGAAACATGAAATGGGTTAAGCATGCAGCAGTGCAAATATAAATCAACAGTAAGTCTCTCCCATCATCAGCAAATAGTCATGTAATTGCTCTGTAAAAAGCAAATACAACTATAAATAAAAGTCTACTGAATGTGACTGTCTGTTAATTCAATAATGTATTCTGTTAGTGTAAATGTATTCTGTATTATTCACTTCAATAATGCTACTGGGATCTAAACAAGGAACTTTATATAGATGTCATGTAAAGATGAATTAAAAAAAATTAATTGCAAAAGACTTAATTCCTAGCACCCTGGGTACTTTTAACTTTCTAAGTAAAAAGATATTGTATCCATTCTAGACCACAGTATATTCATAGATCAGTAGCCTCTGTATGCTACTGTATGTCATCTCTTACCCGTGTTGCATCTCCGTCCTGCTTTATCATATCCATTCCAGGCAGCTGGTTTGGAAATAGATTGCCTCCCCTCATAGCAGGATCATTAACCTATTAGTAACAAGATATTAAAGAGAATGAATTAAAAATTATGTTAGGAAAAGGATGGAAGTTAAAACATTATGTAAACCTAAGCTACTTGCAAATACCAACACCCACATTTGAGATGACACAGTAATCAGGAAAGCAGCTATATAGCTGAGCACCCTTCTTGTGCAGCATGTGTTTGACTCATATTATTCTGCTTCACAGTCAACAACAAAGATTTCATTCCTGATACTATGACCCCTGTGCATACTTAACAAAACAGGCTCCATAAATTAGGTCAGTATTATTGCAAGAGGACTTGCCTGCTGTGAAAGTCCTGAAAGCAGAAACATGTAAATACTCTCCTAACTTCAGTGACACACAGCTTTTCTGCTTTTGCAAACCACTACGCAACTTTTCAAAGCCTGATAAGATAATACACAGGCTGAATTGTATCGACTATTGATTTAGTGTCAATGACACTTTTTTTTTTTTTGCTCATAAGCAATGGGAGGAAGATAGCATTAAACAGGAAAACCTGCAGCTCCATGCTTTCCTAAATGGACGGTCTCATTTTTTTTTCTGAATGCAGCCACAGGAAAGCATTGAAGCTGTGTATTTCTGCACAACCAAAGGGTCTGTCATGCTTACTTATGTGGAAAGAGTGGCTTGCTAAATTTACAGCATCGCTGTCTTAATCAAAGGATTAATCTTACCATGTAGGAACTGATGTAAAACACAAAACACAGCCCTTCAGCAAGAGACTGAAGTATTATAAAATCCTTTCATATGAAGTTTTACAGGGAAAAAAAACCATCTCCCTAGAGAGTTGGTTAACTCTCTCTTACTTCCCTCAGACTAGGTGGATGTGACATAAGTGAAAATAGTCCCCTCTAGAATTTGCTGGAAGGAAAAAGCTGCTTTCTGTGTCACCCGCCCTTTTGGAGACTCTTGGTTGAGAGGAGGTTCTGCCACTGCACTACCTCACTTCAGCTACAGCAACCTGCTGCAGCAGGGGGAGAAGACTGCCTTGAATTTACCACACCAAAGTCCTCTTGTTTCAGGTCCTCCTGACTGTTGTTTCTGTTGCTAGTCATTGATTTTGCAGAGTAGCAAAGCTAAATGCAATAATATGTCTAAAAAGGTGGTTTCAACACGATGCCAGAGAAAAGATTGTAGTTCATCAGGAAAGGTTAAAAGCTTAAATATTTTGGCCATGGAAATTTCAACTCTGAATAAATTGATTGTTCAAGCACTGCAAGTCTCCTAGTGATGCCTTCCACTTAAAGCAGATAGACACGCTTTTTTTTTTTTAAACCTGAATCTGAAAATTTGTATCAGAAAGGAAGAGAACCACACAATTTTGTTTGGAAAGCATGAGAGTAGACAGCATCACAGCTTTATCTGCATGCATTTGACTAAGCAACAGAATCCATGTTTTAAGAGTATTTTCTGCTACTGATCAACATTCATCGGAATGCACAGGCCCAAATGCATTTTCTATTTTGTTCAGTAGACAAAGGAAGAAAAAATATAAAAAGCAAAAGTACAAAATTTTATTTTACTGAATCAAAAGCAGTTTGGGAACAAAAGAAGGGTGCATGATTTACATCGTGTCAGAGTTAGGAGAGTCATGGAAAAGGAAGATGGTTCCTGACTGCACGCCACAAGAGCAGTAAAGGCAACAGTGAAGTTCCAATTACAGAATCTCTTTGCCAGTGATGATGCAAGAAGCCTGACTTGCATGATAACAGATACAAAGAAAATCTACTGTTTTGTTACATGAATACATTTGCTTCAGAAATCCTCGAAACATAAAATATCCCACATGAACTCTTCCGTGGGCAATAACAATTCAATCAGAGAAGTAAGGAAAAGGACAAAGAAATTGAAGGGTTTTTATCATTTTCTGCCAAATGGTGTTATTACACATGAAATTGGACTAAGACAAGGCAGGACATGTTTTACAACCCCTTTGAATTTAAGCACATTACTACAGACACCCACTAATACAGCAGAATTATTAACAACATGTCTAATAAGAAAAGTTTTCTTCCACTCTAGAGCTCCCTTCATTCAGTATGCTGAACAAAAGCAAAATACTGTTTCAAGGTAATTCTCAGTAAATGCCATGAAAATTTTGACCTCAGGATTACTGCACCTGTGCAGATTAATAAACATCTCTTCTGAGTAGGCATCCAGCTAGTGGTTTATTTCACAAACTGAAAAGTTTCCTCCTTGCACAGGCTTCAGATTGCTTCTCTGACAGCCCAGTAAATAACACATGTCCACAATGCAAAATAAATAAAAGGTAAAAACACAGCAACAGTCCTTTGTGCAAATAAGATGACGACGACAAGGAGACAGTAAGTTGCATGAATGGTGCAGCACGGGGAAGGTTTAGACTTTCTTGGTCCCTGGGGAAGCTGTTTTGAACAGAAGGAACCGTGCAGACCTGACATCTAGCATTTCAGCATTATTAATATCAGCTTCCTAAAAGACATACTAGTAAGAGCAGCCTGGAGAGCTTTATCATAATTATAAGGGAGAAGATAATAATGAGACAAGGTCTGAGCCTTCAAGTACATAAAAGTCTCTAAGCATCATACACAGCAAGCCCAGGGAGAACACATTTTGGGCATAATCTTCATTTTCTATGTGTTGATGCTGGGAGCCTAGGTAGTAAACAAGAGAAGTTGGAGATATGCCAGTATGAGCAGATAAACATGAAACTTAGTATTTTGAGCCCAGGATGATACAGTATAGTGCCACAAAGGGAGACAAGAGACAGAGCCAAACAAATCTGTTTGGTACCAGAGGTAACATATCTGCTTCTCAGCAGGTAAATCAGCCCATGCACAGATTTTTACTAACACATAGTACATATTACTTCCAAAACCATCCAATAATATGTGAAATGTTAAGTTTTTTCAAAAGCTGGAACACATTCATAGCATAACCACTGTTATTCACTGTGGTTAGAAAGAGATGAGCATGTGAAGTTAAAATGGTGTATTAAGGAACAACAAAACATAACAAAACATAACAGAGTGGCCCGATGGCAATGAATAAGTAAGTAAAAATATTGGTGACAGTATATCAAATTGAAAGAATAAATGAAATGGCAGTCAGCAGAATTAAAGAAAATACAGTCATTCTGAAAATCACCAGTTACAAGCAAAGTTTAGCTCAGCCTAGGTAAATTGCTAAATAAAGACGCCAAATTGTAAAACACTATGCCCTCAAAACAGCCCCCAAAAGTCTATTAATTGTTAATATATTTATTTATTCCCATCTCTCAGAAAGGAAAATATGAGGGATCAGAGCAAACATTCCTGGGGACTTGTGGCCCAGAAATGGCCCCTCAGCTGCCAGCTGGCCAAATCCGACCTAGATGAAACATAAAATATCTGCTGGCAGTTTGCAGATGATACACTGCTGCAGTGATAAATCAGGATGAAAACAGGTTACTGTTACAGAATGAGCCACTGTACCTTGGTTAAATAGACTCAATCTAGCAAATGCATTTGAATGTAGACAAAAGGAAAGGAATACATTTGGGAACAAAGAATGCGGGTTTTATTTGTGTGGCACCAAGAAGGACACGGGTATCATCCTATGGGTTTCAGTATGAGCTCTCCAGTGCAACATTGTCACAAACAGAGTCAAGGCAATTCCTCTTGAAAGAGAAATTACAAGCAAAATTTGACTCTCTGGACAGCTTTTGTGAAATCACTATGCCCAGTTACTATGGGCAAACTTCTAGAATGATAACGGAGTTTAAAGTAGATTCACAACAGGGACCGAAGGGCTGAAAAACAAATATTGAGATTAATAAAGAAACTCGATCTATTTGGTTTACTGGAAGTTAGATAAATGCTATCTTGAAACAAGATCTATTAGTCTAACAGGAAGGAAAAGCAGTGCAACAACTGTGCCAGTGGAAACAGCAGTCTGCATGGACGTCTTTGAGATAAAATCAGATCTCTTTCTATAATATATGTTTCTTAGTTTAGGTTCCTGGGGGAAATTATGTAGCATGTGCATGCTGAGAAATCAGACTGGGCTGTCACCTTCAAATCCCCACTCTTTTTTTTTTGTTTTACTATTGTTTTACTACGTTAAAAATGTTTAACAGCATGTACTTGGGAACTACTACTGATAATAAAAAGGTTTGCTGTAGTTGGGCTTAGCAACTGGAAATATCAGAGAAGGTGACAGATTTGGCAGTATCAAAATTACTTCAGGTCACCAGCATGCAGCAGCTGTAAAAGACAAATGTGATCCGAGGCTATATCTGTCAGTGTGTTCCAAGAGAAATGGGGAAGAACTAGTGTTATGCACATTGCACTGCTGTTTAGGAAATACTGATTCAAACTGGAACAGGTGCAGAAAAGGAAAAGGAATGTCAAGACTACAAGAAGAGACTGAAGCAGCTTGTTTAACTTACCAGAAAAAAAAAAAAGCAACTCCAAACAAAACAAAATGAAACAAAACTAAAACAACAACAACAAAAAAATCACGTTGATAGAATGGCTCTTTTTAAAATCCAGAAAAAGCAAAAAGAAAGAATTATTTAAGTTAAAGGACAATATTGGAAATGTAAATAGCTTGTTATCAAATTTAGGCTGGAAAAAAAAGACATTTATTAACAAGTAAATCATATGGCTAGCTTTAAACTGTAATTTTATAATCTCAAAAAAAAAAAGGTTTGCAATATTGTTGACCATAGCAGTAGAAACTGCCTGAAGACATGAGCAGTACTTTCCGGCCAATAATTCTCTAAGAAAGGACCATAATTTGAAGCATTCTGTGCATTAAATGAACCAAAGTTCCACTCTTAAACAAACATACAAACCTGTTAATTAAGAGAACCTGTTTGTTAAATATTTTTAATGTACTGCATGAATTTAATGATGAGTCAACAAATGGAAATGTTATTTTCCTTTATCAGATGCTCTAATTAGCAGTCTCAAATGAAAACAAGTGTGTAAACCTCCTCTCAGCAGAAAAGAACAGGTTACTTATTTATTGATTTAGCAATCTATTTTATATGCACCACGTTACGAAAAGCATGGATTTGGGGCTCACAGAGATGCCAGCTTGATAGTTCTCGAAGTTGACTGCCTGTGGTCTGGTACTACAAAGATGGTGACAGTAGAAGTATTTTCTACACTGCCCATGCCAGCATATTTCACTCTTACCTCTAGGAAACAGTTGCCTGCCTAGAGTCCTAGCCTCCACTGCTGAGAACATTAGCACAGACACTGGTGAGCGGCAACTGTGCTGTGGAAACTTACCTATTGAGAACAGGAGCTAGATCGGCACACATTTTCCACAGAAGTCCAGGAGCAACTACACATGCTAGCTCTAGTGGTGCTAGGTCAAAATGGGAAATTTAGTTGCAAATGGTGTTCTCTACCTCTTTAGTCACTGGTTATCTGAGTGCAGAGCTAAAAACAAAGCCTTTTTAACATAAACATTTCTTAAGAAAACTAATAGAAGAAACATAATGGCTTACAGCAGTTACAGCCCAACACAGCGGACCCGAGAAACTACTGAAAGTCAAAGAAAATCCTCTAGCTGTCATCTCAAGTCCTTAAATTCTCACCTGCTCAGGACCCATGGAGGACAACCCTGATGTAGGCACAGAGGTCGCTGAGGTCATGCTGATCTGCCCTGTCATCTGGTTCATGTTGTTCATACCACTTGTGTTGGTTGCCATGGATACACTGATGTTCATGTTATTATTGTACATGCTGGTGCTTGCTTGCTGCCCAAAATGTGGTGGGGACTGTTGTGAAAACATGCTATAGCAAGGAATGGAAAAAGCAATGTGTCAGACTTAGACTGCTGAAGCCACTAGGAAACTACTCTCTTTTTAATATATTTTAAGCTAGAATTTGTACGTAGTGTTGTTTATGCCAACTTCAAAGGAAAGACTAGTTTTCAGCTACATCAATGTCTAAGGAATAGATTTTCAAAATTTAAGGTCCCATGTCTGTGCACAAAAATGCATGCCTTTGCGTGTGAAACTATGGCAGAGTACAAATCTGTTACGCGTGTGCAATAATGGCCAATTAGATGTCTAAATATGTCTTTGTATATATTTTAAATATGTTTGGGAAAGTAATTTTTGGAAGGGAAGAATCACAGAATCATAGAATCATTTAGGTTGGAAAAGACCTCTTAGATCATCCCGTCCAACCTATAGCCTAACACTACCAGGTCCACCATTAAACCATATCACTAAGTTCTAGATCTACATGTTTTCTGAAGACCTCCTGGGATGGTGACTCAACCAGGAGGTTGGAAAAGGAAAACACCTTTTCTCCCTCCATCATTAGAAACGCATAGGACTGTTAGGTTGGTATTGGATCTGATTTAATAAGCTCTTTGCAAAAGAGGCTATTTGCACATGTGAATACCAGATTTGCACATACAATTATGGCAAGTGGGCTCACAAATATAGACATGCAATTGTGCAGAAATTTATTTACTAAATCTTAGCATCAGCTTTTGAAAATGTGGCACTGTAAGAAACAACATAAATCTAAGACAATTGCCCTCTATGTTCCTTTAAGGACATTTCAGAACAGCATAACAAAAAGTAACCGTGGAACATCTCATCCCAGATTTTATTCAAAGTCAAGTGCTTTCTGGATAGTATCTTCCTTCCAGTTATGTTAAAAGTCATATGACAGGGTTTTTATATTTCCTAAAACGCACTCCACTATTTACACATCAGTCTTTTCCACTCTTTAAACATATTCCAACAGTCAGTGAAGGAATTATTACTGAAGATGTGTCTGTTTAGAGGACCTGCATTAGACTGAAATACTGCGGAAGGACTGCTGCATGTCAGATGATACACAGCAGCCGCCTCCAAATCAACAGCTGGCTTCTACTTCTCTGTGAAGCACTGCTCCCCCACATGAGGAAATCTTTTCAGGGTTAACACTCAACCATGCATTTGGGTACTCCGTTTTGTTATTGCTGTGCACTGCGTGTTGTGAGACTTTCCTTAACAGAGCCCTTCGTGGAATGCAATTGCATTCCGGGCGCAGGACCAAACTCTGAAAATCTCACAATTCTCTTCCTTCCATTCCATCTCTTTTCCGGCCACCTAACCCCATTTTTAAGTTGTTATCTGGATGGCTGAAACAGTACACTACAGATCATTGTGAATACTCAGTGGCTTGTGTAAACACATTTTGACATGTTCTCCACTGTAGAGCTGCAGTTTAGCAAGCCAACCATTAGCCTACCAAGCTGCCCCTGCCGCAGTTTCAGTAGAAGCTGTGGCAGCGGTAGCTATGCCTCCTGCAGATGCTTCAAGAAGACAGTGAGGAAGAGGCATGGACAAGGATGAGGATGTGAGAGAAACTGGTTGCTTTAAGGGGAACTTTACTTGGATCAGCCTCATCACAGAAATACTGTTTTTCCGGGTTTACTAAATCAATGTCAACAGGCAGAAAAATGATTTGTTGTTGGGCTGGGATAGTAAAAGCAGCCTGAGAGCTTCAGAATGACAAAAACACGGTGCTAGAGACCTGTGTGCACTCCAGCCTCAATTGATATAGGTCAGTTATACACCAACCTGATAGATCTTCCTGTCTTGCACTGAAAAGCACAGATCATTGCCACCTGGAAGCTTGTTGCTGCCTACAGATTGTGTTCAACATCCAACCCATTCAATGTCGACAGACTGATTATTAGAGTAACACTGAGTGGGGCATGGGCTTCAACTGAAAAGGTGACTGCATGCATGAGGCATTCTACAATGCTCTCTGAGAATGATAGTCATATGCTGACCCCAAATATGTGCAAGCACTATTAGACTGAAACTGGTTGCACTCCAGCATTTGAAGTGGAAGGTGTTATCCAGTCACCGTAATTCCAGAGCAGTACAGAATGCACAGGCTACAGCTCAGCTGATCCAGCCACGTGGAAAGCAGTGTGGGAGCACAACATTTAAATTGTATGCAGAAGAAATGCATCCACACAAACATTAGGAGCTGGAGCTCACTGTGCAATACAGTTGCTTCTTAAGGACATACAGTGTTTTATCAGTTGTCACAGACAAAGCAATGCATTGTATGGATGCACATCTTTTAGCTATGCACTCACTTTGCCTTGTATGAAGACAGTATTTAAACCAATTCGTCAAGCCAAATTGAAAAGAAATCTCTTTTAGGATGACAGTTAACAGCAAAGAAATACATATAAACAACCCCATAAATAAGAGTAGACCATAAATGACCCCACTATTCTGTGTGCTCTTTTTTGTTTTGTTCTGGATTTACCTGTTTCCACCCATATTTCCTTGTGCCCACCCATTCATCTCTGTAGAGGACTGATAGGCAGGATTAGCCTGAGACTGCTGAATCATGGGGCTTTGAGTATGAGCCAGTCTTGGGGACATCAGTGGACTCTGAGGAGTGGTGGCCCCTGTGAAGCCTGGATCGGGCTGCTGACTAATACCTAAAGAATAAAAAGAAAAATTTAGCCACTGTACATTCAAAGTTAAAAACCAACCAAACAAACAAGAGCTCAAACCTGCAGACATGGCTTTGCACAATCCTACTTATGTCACCTGGAACCTATAACCTTGTGTCTTAACATAGGACCTAGATTAAAAGCAAGACATCATAAACTGAATACTACACATATAACCTTAACATTTTTTTTGCTACTATTTTGCTAGTATGTTGGCTATTTGTGTGTCCTATCCATACAAGCAGTCTCTTCCCACTAAAGACCACAAAGAAAGACACCGGTAGATGACTTTTTTACAGAAACTGCGTTCAAAGCAACAAAGAAATAAACCATTTTGCTTCTGACTATAAATCCATTTTTGTGAAAGAAGTTGTGTGCTACCGCAACACCGCTTTTTAACACTTAGGCTATAATTTTCAAGTTTTTCTGAAGTTCCTAGAGCCTTAGTATCTTGATAGTATCTTGATTTCAGCATCCACGCAAAAACAGACAATACGCTTCTGTGCAAGCATTTAATCATTTTGTAAAATGAAAAAAAAAAATCTAGATGTGCAGAAAACAATTTAAGCTGTAAAGTGCCAATTACATGCAGAAATTTTGTTTTCAACCAAGTCATTTCGATCTTACATTCAGCAACAGCATACTCAACAGAAACAATCCACTCTTAATGTTGGTGTATGAATCAGGTGGTATAAAATCAATCCCTAACTTGCTGTCTGCATGACTTCTCTGCATTTCAGTCTATGTCATAAAAGGAGAATAACTTATTGTCCCTTCATTTTCATAAAGCAATTACAAGTATGTGGAGGGAAAGCACCGTTATGATTTAGAAGATGGTGTAAAGGATAACAGACCAGAATAGATATCACATTTAGAATTAGATGGAAATAACCTGTTTCAGTTTAATCAGCAGAACTTGCACATTTCATATTATTTACTATAATGTAACATAACTTTTACGATTCTTATAAGTAAAATTAAGAAGCTCTTTAACAATAACTGTGTGGAGGTCTACATTACAAAGCAGTATGCATTTGTAATGCTTGTAAAGCATTTGCTTGTACAGCAGATGTTTGTAAAGTATACAAACAAAATGGTATTAGCTATCATATTACAAACAGGTTTAAGGACAGTGAAAGGAATGCCTTATCTGAAACTATTTTTTATTATTTAAGCTCAATAGTTAGTTGTTAATTTTATATTATAATGCACACACAAAGGATTGGCAAGAATTGGGAAGAATCTGTCTGATATTTAAGCAATATTTCATCACCAAAATGTAAAAAAATCCCTACCAATATAAAAATTATTTAAAAGGGTCACATAGAGCTTGTCTTCCGATCGCTTTTTGTGGTTTGCCAATATCAATTCACATTTTTTCTTCATTTGCACTTTCACTGTATATATTGATTTGTTTAGTCAAAATTCAGTCTATCAAGCTAATCATACACCTATACGTGCACATGTGTGTATACATATCTGTATGTGCACATATCTGTGCATATAAATAAACACACATTGCACTTCTGCTATTGCTCAGGAAAGGAGCAGTGCTCAGAGAATCCGTAGTACTTGAGCTAGGAAAGTAGAAAGTACCCTGTTGCATGCAAGGACTTGCAAGAGGCCCAAACCTCCATGCTTCCCATCGTTCCTGGGGAGCCAGACAAGGGGCTGTGGGATGGGAGCTTGGGGGGACACTGGGGATAAAGGACTGCTGAAATAACTGGGGGAGGTAGAACCCATACCGTAGTTTGGAGGAAACGGAAACTGCTGTGCATTTGCCTGCGGGATCCGTGGATTGCTCATGGTTGCTGGTATGCCACCGGCGGCCACCATGCTGGGGGTCATGCTCAAGCCCTGCCCTCGCATCATCAGCGTCCGCTGCTGCACCTGCTGCTGCTGCTGCTGCTGCATCTGCCGCTGCCGCAGGTGCTGGCTCAGGATCTCCCGCTGCCTCTGTGCCAGCATCTGCGCGTTGATGGGGCCCTGTAGGGAAAACCACCACCACCTATCAATAACTCCTGCACAGACAACCTGACCTGCAGAGGCATCGCCACCGGAGCAATCAGGAAGATCCCAGCTCTTTTTAACTCCCCACCACACACCTAACAATAACATTAAGTGGGGCAAAATAATCCTGTTAATACTTCTGCTGGGAAAGATTTCCAACAGTGAAAGGGTCACTAGCAGAAATAATAACAGCGTTTAATGTTACAGCAATTTGTAATTGCAAATAGAGTAGCTCATTTAAAAAATGTATCTTTAGGAAATAAGCCTGGTTAAAAATGCAGTTATATCTATTTCTAGTAAATAACCACCCACCTCTCAGAAATAAAACAACAGTAAAATACTTATAATTTAGACTGCTTTAGTATTCAAGCTTTAAAATTTGCTGTATGTCTTAACAATATCACATTACTACTGTAGCTTAGATTAATTTGAGGGAGAAACAGGAAAAGAAAGTGTTTTTTTTTTTTTTTTAAAGTACTGTTTTCCTCACCTGCGTTGGCACTCCAGGTCTCAGCGACAGATTCATATTTGAGACACTACTGATCTGATTTATCAGTGGCTGCCGATTCTAAAGGAAAAACAAAACAAAACAAAACAAACCATCAAACAAAAAGTTCTTAGAAGGAGAAAAAGAAAAGGGAAATTTTATATACAGAAGCATATACATCTTCCCAATCAGCAGGTTTGAGGACCTAGCTGTACAGATACAAGCAGAAACTAGTTTTCCTGCTGGTCCCATTATTATTCACAGAATCCTGCTTCTGAAGGAGGCCATACATGATACACAAATAACAACACAAACACTAAGCCATTTTCCAAACACTCTGTCTTTACAGTTCCTATCCTTTTTCAGTTTGGGACTAGCCTGTTGAGGCTTACTCTGAATTAGACCCTATCCTTATGTTTAAGGCAGAAATGTGTACAAATATCTGAAGGGAAGGTGTCAAGAAGATGGGGCTGGACTGTTCAGTGGTGCTCAGCGACAGGACAAGAGGCAACAGGCACAAGCTGAAAC
>VXAA01005109.1:15394-53438 GCA_013399115.1 Anseranas semipalmata
AAACATTTAACTATTTAACTCCAATGAGAAGAAGTATTTGCAATTCAAACTAAAACTGTTGCCTGCATACTTCAGCTGCATATAAGTTCTTCCTATACCATCTGTATCAAATGCCATTAAGGAAGTTAATGTAATTACCAAAATACAAGTGGATATTTCCTGCATACGGCAAGGTTAAAAAGGTCACTGTTTAACTGAATGGAGTACTTGCTCTTTATACTTGCTGTTCTTAGTACTTTTCTTCATGGTCTATTCTCAGTCCATTAAATATAGCCATCAAAATTCAGCAATTTGATGACAACAATGACCACATATATGGATGCAAAAACTGGGAGCATCAAGTGCATGACCTTAGCTAATCTGGAATAAATGATGTATGCCTGGCAATTATCTTGAAATGCTCTGGTTTACATGACTTCTTTTTCAGTGTTCTTCTGGTGCCCCAAAGATATGCTAATTATTTCTTTTCACTATGACTTACTAATGTCTAAAAAAAGATTAATTTCAACATTACTATTTTAGTCATGCCTGTGGCATTAATGAAATCATGGGTTCAAAACCTCGAAGTCACCGTGCTGAACTAGTCAGTGTGAATTTCTATTTTGAAGAAATATAATGTAGGCTGATAAAATAATGTTTTTAAAAAAAAACTTATGAAATAAGATCATGGTTTTGAACTTCTTTTTATTATTATTAATACAATGTGTGTATGAGTCTAACTGAATACCACCACAATTTCATCTGGTCTTTATCAAGGTTTGCCTGCATTTTCTTTCAATGATTTTACTTTGTGTCAATTTAAACCCTTATTGGAACTGGAATCAATTGTAGTATTAGCAAAAGCAAAAAGTTAAATGTTTTTAAATCTTGTGTTGAACTTAGAAAAAAGATGCAATTAAGCAAACTTTAGAGCCTGCAGAAGCTGCAAAAATCTTTCACTGAATTCACTCAATTATAGCTTTGACTTAACTGAAAAGTGTCAGGTATGGCTACAGAAAAAGCTTGAGGAAGTTTACTCTGTTAAAGCTAGTTCATAGTGAAAACTTGGCCTCATAGACAAAACTTTATAGCATGTCATCAAAACTACAGGAGCTTGGTACAGAAAATAAAGCTTATGACAAAATAAAGACGTTCTATTGTACGCATTATTTTATTTACATATGAAAAGTGCATAAAAAGTACTTAGAAAGAGCATAAGGTCCTAAAAGTGAAGAAAAAGATTCAGAAAATGCTAGAATTCTCTTTTTTACTTATATTTTCATAAGGTCAGGTATTTTCTATTTCCTACTGATAGAGTTTTTCATGTACCTTAAACAAAACTGTGTTGTTCCAAATTGATCATTATAACTACTGGTAATTAGTACTGTATCTGTTCCTATAATCCTCACTGTCTTAAGTGCCAACGGACAGAACGTGTAATAACCACTCGTGAATTATGTGTCTCCATTTTTGATAGACTAATACTTTATTCTCCTTTCAAAATTTGTTAGCAATGATATAGAAAGCTTTAATGACAGTTCTTGCTGGTGACAGAAACTAAAGCGTGTTTTGGCTTTGACAACACTAAGAAAAAAAAGTGATTGATATTTTGGTTGGAAATGCAAGTTTTCTTTCAAGTTTATTTTTGCAAAATCTCTTTCTCCTGCCAGCAGAATCATGACAAATATTTTCTTGAACTATTTTGATAAATCCAACTTGGAATCAGAGAAATAAGCTTAGGATTTCTTTTTTGACCATTACTTGAAATTATTTGTATAGTTTAAATCTCCATTAATCCTTCTCTGCTATACATTGTCATTCAAAGAAACCAGGATTCAAAATCATGGCTTTAATCAACTATCAAGTTGCCAACGAGTTCATTAAAGATCTGAAAAGTATGGGAGAAAAATATAAAGATAGGTGAAAAGTTTGGGAGTATGTAAAATTATTGACTGAAATTACAGATTTTCATCTTCTGAGCAAAATGATTATTAGAAAATAGAGGTGCCAACCCTTGCCTAGGAAAAAAAAAAAAAAAAAAGAGGCACCAAAACTGTATCAGAGAGAAACATTCAATTTTCCAGAAGAAAAAGAACTAATTTAGTAGCTATGGATGAGGAATGGGCACTGTTTTTTNTTTTTTTTTTTTTTTTTTTTTTTTTTTTTTCAGTTTTAAATGACTAACAGAACAAAGGACTGCAGAGTGGTCAAGATTGTATTTGATAGACTATTCTTCTCAAGGAAGAAGAGAACAAGAGTGGAAATTTAGGAAGATGGTAATTACTCCTCCAAAGCAAGATGTGCATACAGAATATAATGTTTTCCAAGAATGTAGAGAATATAATGTTTTGCAAGATTACACTCAATAGTGGTTTTAGAACTATACTTATATATACACCGTATTTTGTAGATGTTTAAATTACAGTAATGGTTTTAATTTATGAAAAGCAAAAGTTGGCAAATATTCAGGAATTGCAGAAAGCCTACAGATGGAAATCACAGCCACATTGCATAATAATTATAGCTCCACTTTTACTAGATAAAAGAAAATGCTCTTCCAAAGAAAATATACTCACTAAAACAACAAAGTCAGGCTTATGGATTTAACAATTCCCTTCAGCAGCCTTGACTGGCAGAACACAACATTATCACCAACTCTAGGGACCATGAAGGATGACTGTATTAGTACTCCAGCCCATCCTTTGTGTGGGTAGATCTCCTTTACAGAGCAAAAGATGACACAGAGAAACATGATGAATGTGAATTTGAGTCAGACCTTTTGTAGTTGATCAAGACTGTTATATTTCCTACATTTGTTTTTGTTGTTGTTGTTATGAAGCCAAACATAGAACAACACATGGAATATTCTTTGTATCTGGTACCCCCAAATTTAGGAGAGGTATCATCCAAGTTATCAAATAAAATACCTTTAAAATACTAACAGAAATCTCTGGAACTCGTATCTTAAGATAAACACCTCAAATGAACACCGATAGGTCAATCTAAACAATAGATTTTAATCTGTTCAAACAGAAATCAAACTTTTCAGTCCTTTTAGTCAAATTTGCAAAATAAAACAGATCTTAATGCTTGGCTAAAATTTAAAATATTAACAATGCTATGTAACATTTTCTGGAATTATATTCCTAAAGTAAGAAAACCTATACTTCTTCATGACTGCAGTTGTTAAAAGGAATCTAAATGAGGACTATAAAATATCCTGACAGAATCACAGAGTGGCAGAAACTCTTGAGAGTGCACCCACTGAAAGGGGATTTGTTATAATGTGTATGATTGGCATTTTAAAATTACAGACTTTTGTATTCTGATTCCATATGATATTGACAAAACTGATGCTGGTGCCACATTCCTCTAAAGAGTCTAGCCTTACACTGATGTATGGATTTTTTTTTTTCAATTTTCCATTAGTGTTAATATGATGTACAAATAAATTCTCATTCATCAAATGAGATCATTTAATCTATACAATAAAATCCACCACCACTATTCAGTTTAATATCTCAGTGCAGATTTTCAAAACTGATCCATTTTTTTTTCATTAAGTGCCTGTGGTAATTCTTTCCTTGCCCAATGGTCCGTTCAGATTTACTCAATACATGCATTTATGTTTCTCTGTGTCCTCTTAAAAACAGTATCTCTTTAGATGGATCTCTTTTAAAATATCTGTTCTGATGTAGTGAACTAATGTGCTTATCTAATTGCTCTACCAGCTCAGATTTAAAATTTATATCAATCTATCATTTATCAACTGAGAAATTGCTCTAATTAGCAAAATGACACAAAATTATTCTCTTAATATAAAATAACACAACACAAATGTTAATTATAAGAAACCAATTCCCTGTTAAATTTACGTGCAACAGATTTTTTTTGAACAACATGATACTTACCATATACTAGACTTTAATTTAGAAAACAAATGTGTTTCCTTCTCTAAAGTCTTCTTCTATGCAATGGGTCAAAACAACCAAAGCAGCGATCATACTTCACTACAGCTGATCAAATTCAAACACCTCTAACCCTTATACCTTCACTAAACCTATGATGCTTTCCCTTCATCTGAGGAACCTTCTCCATTTCTTTCTGAAGCTGTCAAAAGTGACATCCTGAACAAGGTGGAACATAAGTATGATCCAAAAATACAGTTTCTAGAATACCATGCTTTCCTTGAAGATCCAAGAAAAGAATATACTTCAAATGCACTGAATGTTATATTTTCCCTAGCTTAGAGGTTTTATTTTTCTTCTGAAATTTATCAACTTTTTCCTTAGCTTCAGCCTGTAACTTAATCTTATTTGTTGCCATATTTTCTCTGCTAAATTGTTCTTTCTTGTTTCTTTCTTCTCTTCTATTAAAAATGGGAATTGCCTTTTTTTCCCCCTCTTCTTCCTAATACTACCCTCTATTTTTTTTTCTGTTATATTCCTTCCTATTAAAGGTGGAATATTTTCATCATGGCTGGACACAACATAAATGGTGTGTGTATGGTGAATGACAAAAAAAGGAAGAAGAGAAAGGATAGGCTGCACAGCAGTAGAACTCTTTTTCGGTCCTCCTTACTTCTTATATTTCTTCTCTTTGGCAACCTTGTGGCCATACTGAGAGATGAGCAAGTGAGCCAGTGCAGCTACGAACAGGAATTATAACATAAACACCCAGAACTCATGCAACTTCATAAATTTCTGAGGCCAAGAGGACCATTATTTTAACCAGGTTTGATCTCCTGAGCAACATAAGGCATGGAATCGCAGCAGAAACTTTTTTGTATCTAGCTGAGTGAAGTAGTATTATGTTTAGATGGTAATTGCTACCCAAGAATTTGATAACGGGGGGAAAAAAAAGCTTCATTTCCACAAAGGACTTTGCTGACCTTGGTTGGCAGCCATCAGATCTTGCTCCTATTCTGAAGCCCTACTGACAAATGGTAATCATTCTAAAACAGCTTCTCTCAAAACACAGAACTATACTGCAGCTACAGATGTTTTGAAATAACTTGCATTTCTTGTGTTTCAGTTTCCTTTATTTACTTGACAGTAACATTGTTATAGGCTCTCCCTAGACCTGCTTTGACATCACTTTGCCATCTTAATTTGACATATCACAACTGTCTCTACTGTCTGACAAGTTCTTTCAGCATGAGGGTTTCCCATTGCAAGAAAATCTCCACAGACAAACATCACTATTAGTATAAAAAGATTTGATCATAAAATTCCACATACCACCAGACAAAAATAGGACATGATGTAAGACAACATATAAGTTCAGCAGTTTTTGGTTTTGTTTTCCTGTGGAAATAAATGTTGACATAAAGCTAGACTGAACATAGTAAAGACATCTTCCTTTTAACTCTCAGTCCTTGCAAAAATAATTCCAGTTCTGTAGGGAGTATGTTAACACCTAGATGAATAAAACTTGATGGTTAATTAATGTTTATTATAACACCTTTTTCTATCAAAAATGGATCTTGAAAATATACTTTTAAAGTACTTCGAATGTAGGAGTTTCTCAAGTTAATTGATTCAAGAGTTTTGGCAGAGTATTCTTCATTTATGCCTTGAAGGCACAGAAACAAGCACATCCATATCCAATAGGATGAACCACAGAAGTGCCTTTAAATCATCAGGACAAGTAAGGGAGTTTTGTTAAACTTGGTTACCGATAAAAAGGTTTCAGTCTGGGTCATAAGAGCAGGTGATAAGTAGACATAAAGTGAAGGAATATAGAATGAGAAACTGTGACCAGCCCTAATGAGATTAGTATTGCAAAGAAACTGGATGTAGAGATCAGGCTACAGGGAAAGGGATTATTAAACTACACCTCACGAGAAATACATCTTTCAGAGCAAAATCTAACACAGAGATGTTATTTGCACCCTATAGTTTATCAGAGTTAGGTAGTTCTATGGAAAATATTGCTGGGATAATAAAGTAGATTGATTCCATTTTTAAGCCTGTAGAGGACAAAGGGTGGGGCGAATACCAGCCTAACTGTTTCAAGTCCAAAATCAGGCAAAGTCCCCTGCTGAGTTCTGAATGATGAATTAAGTGGAATAAGAACCGGAGAACCTCTGCCTGTAGGGAGCTTCAGTCACAGCATGAATATCCTGTAGATACCGAATACCTTTTTGGCATACCACCTCGTTTTTCTTTGGACCTGGACAGTAGAGGAGAAAATAATAAGGAAAAAAAAGTTGGCTGTTCTTAAAAAAATTGTACAACTTAGTCCACTGTTACCATGTAGCACTGTTGTATACCTGATATGATGAGTCCACCTACAGGTGATATTACAGTAGTGCTCAAACATGTTAAGAACTTTCTCAAGAATCATTTAAAAACTATTTCCTTGAAATAACATTAAATAGATCTCTTGATTTTTTTTTTCAAACTAAAAAAAAAAAAAAAGGAAAATTATCTTCCATGAAAGCTGAAAGTTAGGACAAGAAGGAAGAAAGAGGGACAGCTGACCTTGATGGTATAAAGACAAAAGAGGAATATGAAATCATCAGGGAGGGTACTCTACTAGAATAGAAGACCAGTCCTTTCTAGGCCTTAATGGCTTGCGACTGGCTAGTAGCCAAAGGCTACTAGCTTGAAAAATGAACTTGTGGAAAAAGTGCCCAATATTGCTGAAGGTAAGTGGGATCTGAGAACCACAAACAGCTTCTTGTCTTATTCTGTAGAGGCTCCAATATTTTATGCGTTTCTTCATGTTCTTTCAAAGAACAGCAATTGGTATGGTTTGTTTTCTGATCAGGTAATTTTTATAGTAGCACTTTCAACAGTAATTTAATAATTTCAAACATTTAGTAGCTTCTGTATTTTCAAGGACAACTTCCAGAGCGTCTGTTCAGCAAATCTTACTTTACCTAGTTACCAGCATTTGTTTTCCTGAGGGCATGCATTTTTTTTTTCCTTTTTACTGCTGAATTCTCTGTTTAATATACGTAGTTGATTCTAAACTTTACAATTAATCTCACATTTTCAGTCATTTTTTTTTTCTCTATTGGTAAAAGCAATAGAACCATGCCAACTTATGCCTAATGGGGTCTACACACATTTTGGATTTTAAAGATGCCCTGATTATTAATTAATGTAACAATGATAATATACTCAAGGACATATAATCAGAGTGCCAACAACAATTTCTACCCTTAAGTTACACTGGGACCACACAAGCCAAAGACAAAGCAGAGGGCATAAGCAGTTAACCTCTGTTACGTAGTCTAATACATCTTAGTAAGTGTCCAATTCATTACACAGGGATAGGGTGGCTCATATGTATAATTAATTATTGGCAGGTTTATGTTCAAGAAGGTGCCAGATGCTACGCATTTTCTAGTTGCTATCTGGATCTCTCATCTATAATGTTTCCTGACATGTTAAACATCTGTTCAGAACATACTTCTGTGCACAGGAACTTCAGTAATTCAAGAGTTAAATCTCCAAATCAGATGAATGTGCATCCTCTTCACTTTCTTGTACTTATAATGATGTCCTTTTAAAAGCATCAAAAAGGAATATTGTATGAAAGAAAAACGATCTGTAACTGGTGTGTGGGCCTTTACAGTTTGAAGATTTCACGGTGGATAAATAACAAAGACTTTTGCTGTGGCACTTGCTCTTCAGTTTCTCCTCTGAAAGCAAAACTGGCGATCCGCCTTGTCACTAGTAACATATTCTGAAAAACTGTGTGAAAGATGCAAAACTTTGAAACTTGACTGTGCTGGAGTACATGTAAATAAATAGGTAGATCTGAAAGTCATTTAACCTCTCATCATTTTGTTGTTCCTACCATCCAGACTTCTGGAAAACTGGTTTTCCAGTTATTATTTTCTGTCTCCATGAATATTGGATGCAGCAATATTCTTTAATAGGAAACACTTCCAGTCCCAAAGCATTTGGAGAAGCAAGCATAATGTGGAGCCTTCCAGTAAGACACTAAGAGCTAATCACAGATAGAGAATTTATTACAACCAATACATCAAATTCCAACAGCCTATAAATAGGAGTTTGAAATCTTTATTATTTTTCTGTTTATGAAGGGATTACAACATGTACAGTTAGGATTTCAATCAGCAGCAATAGTTTTAATCATATTCATTGGAGGATTTCAAGGGTTTTCTTGTCCTGTTTAAAAATTAGCATAAAAATGAAAATACACAAAAAGCATCCTCACAATGCAGATCAACACTCCAGTCTTTTAACAGTATAAACTTGTTCAATATATTGTTAGTAATAATGTATGCTTTTTAAACTTTTTGAAGAAAAGCATTATCTGTAACTCATTATCGTTCCTACCTAATTAACTAAACAAGGCTTATTAAAAGTTTTCAGGTAATAGTGTGGTTTCACTAGGATCTTTTTGCAAGTGTTTCCAGTGGAAGATAAAAAGAAATCCATGAACTGAAACCCTAAAAACCTCAAAGTAAGGAAAACTGTCTTCCAGGGGATTGTATCAGGCAATTGACTGGCTTTAACTGAACTGTGCTAAGCCTGCAGCTTGATCTGTTATCAGATGCAACAGAATGTACACTGAGACAAACAGGGCACATGCAAAGAAAGGAGTGGGAAGTAGCAGCAGCAGAGGAGGAATGTATTATGAACTCCTTAGCCCTGGAAACTACCTCAGAGTTCACGCCTCAGTACAAACCAAAGAATCCATCAGATTCCCAGTTCTCACTGACATGCTGCAAATGATGCTAGCCTGAGCACTGCAAAACATCTTTCCTGAACAAACCTGTTTTTAACCGTCACCTTCATTTCTAACAGAAAGATCCTTGGATGTCCAGTAGGATTGAGTTCATACTGCACTCTCTCCTATCCTGCAATTTAGCATTCAGTGATAGTGCTGCTCTATCAAACAGTTTTAATGTTACTGTTCCTTCCCTGCACTATCCATAGTGTTGTACCAACACAGTATATTATAAAATCTGCAAATGAACCAGATGAGCTTTTGTTTGTTTTTTTTCCAATATGATAGCACATAGCAGATATTGAAGTTGATGAAGAAATATTCATGTAACTACTGCCTCAGCGAAGACATTACAGGGTATCTTTTCTTTAACCAGACACCTAAAATTGGTGTTATCTTTTAGGCATCCTCTGTTAAACAGGTTGAAGCTGGCCAACACAATCAAAAGTTATCAAAGGAGTAAAAGGCTGATCCTTGTCACCCAGTGTGATCATATAAGTCTCATATCCACAAGAAACCACATTAAAGTATATATATATATATACATCCATACAGTTTGAAATTTGAGGACCAAACAATAGCTGGCATGAGCCTTACATGAGAATGTTTGAATAGACAAGCTTCTTCATGCAGAGAAAGGAGAAATTGTCTCACAGGCCATACTAAAGTGAGCTTCAAAGTGGTGATTAAAGAACTTCACTGAAAAATAAAAATCAGTTTTATATATATGTATATATATGCATATAAAATCAGGAGAGAGTCTTATTTCACAGTGACTTGAACAGTGACCATCTTCAATGCCTCAAAGGCATGATATATTTTCAACTGCATCTGGCCAACTATGAAACAAGGAGAAAAACACCTTTTCATAAAGATCCCTGCAGGTAGCTAGCTGACAGTAAAGCATATCTGTCTATGACCATATGACCAAATGCAGTGATGGCGACATTAGAGCAAATGAAGGTTAAAGCAGACTACCATTATGTGTAGGGTATGGCACAGAGGAAATGGGGATTCATGGGTTCTAAAGCCACAATAAAGCATCAAAACCAGTCAGCAAATACATCACATTTTTCCTCTTGAGAAGCTGGACTCAAGATTTATATTCAGAAAGAAAATTTAAACCTCTCAAAGACTACAAGTAACATTGATCTAAACCCTTGGTGACAAGCCCTAGTAAAGTTTTCCAATATTATTTGCCTTCATTATGCATTCTGTTAGTAGAAAGACTAAGATATCTGATAGTATCTAACTTCTTTTTCCATACACAGCATGAGGTTATCTCTTCTCTTTGGTACATTGGTTAAATCCAGCCGCTTATGTTGTAGTTCATGGAGTTTATCTCCCATTCATCAATCACTCTTGTGCCCTGCTCTTTTTTTTTTTCCCTCTGCAGTCTGTGCATATCATTCCTGACATACTGACTATAGAACCAGATGGTAGCAGTTTTACTGAAGTTGTGCAGAGAAATGAATCTACTCTTTCTAAGCATCCATGGATTGGACAAGTCTTTGTTGCTTCAGCACTAAGCTAAGAGAGCTCAGAGTATGCTTATTATTATAACAACCCCTACATTTTTGAGGTGGCTTCTATCCTCACCTCCTGTCGTCTAGGTATAGTCTGCTCTTTGTTCCTAGAGATTGGACTCAGCATTTGGCTGTGTTGAAATTTACCTTTTTCTTGAGTTGCAGTTATTCCACAAAATGATTCAACATCTCTTTTCAGCAAAATGCCTTTGCTTCTCATTTTTTATACCTCTGTCTAATCAGTTAGCTTTGCCGGAAACAATTCTACAGTGTAGTCAAGGCTATTAATAAAAGTATCAAAGTAGGATCAAAAAGTGGCTCATAGAAATTTCAGCACTATGAATAGCTTCAGTTTTTACTTATGTGCTGTTAAATCCATTTAAAGCAAATTTTACAATCATAACACTATGTTTGTATTCCCTTTCTCTCTCACTTGTTAATATTTATTCATTTATTTATTTTGTTCAGAATGTCAGTTACTTGCTGTGCTACAGGCTGGGAAGCAATTACCAGAAGTCTGATTAGTTGAAAGAAAACACACATGGAAACACAAACAAAAATATTTTGGATGTAGCAGAGTGAGATAAAAGAGTGAGAGAACAGAATGAACAGGAAAGGAAAGTTCTGCAAGTGCATGCAATCTCTCCACTTTATAGCATCTGTGCTCCTGAGCACAACAATAAGCCAAAAGTGCTGACAAGCTTCTAAGAGAAAGCCAAGGGCCATGTTAAGCACCAAATAGTACTTTTTTTTTCTTTTTCTTCATCTTCTTCTTCTTTTTTTTTTTTTTTTTCCCCAGAAAATATAAAGGACTTCCAGATTACTACAGTATCTCAGGAAAATAATTACCCTGTTTTTCCTAATAGAAAACTCAGTATTGTTCAAGGAAATCAGAAACAAATTGTGCCAGTATTGGTAGATGCCACAGTGATGTTGCACTTGTGGTCTTTGGGAGCTTTTAAAGTAGTGCTATTTAACACTCAAGTTCTATCTGTGGTTTCCAAAGGAATGTTTTGGGCAATTTTTCAATTGTTTCAAGAAGTCTCCTGTCAAATACCATACAAAGCTAGTCCATCATCACTTCTACTGAATATTTTCATAGGGCCATGTGGTGAGTTAATGAGGAGAAACAGTTTCTACTCCTATCGGCATTAAAACGTTTTTTGTTTCATCTGATTTGAATTGTGCATGTATCAGAAATGTATCAAATGTACATCAAAGAATTTGTAAGATCTCTTTTGGAGAAAGGGTATCTGGCTGAGATTCTACCCAAGTAATCATATAGGAAAATAAAAAGCATTGGTAGTTTGTTTGGTATCTCACCAAAGAGAAGTGAAAGGATCATATGTGACTGCTTCAATCTTGGAATTACTGTTGCAGTTTAGGACAGTCACAGTACAGCTGTACTGAAACTATTTTTACTCATCTGTGCTTGACAGAAAGAGGATATAACTTTTCTTTTGGATACGGATCATATTACACTTGCCTGTAACATTTTCACCTAAACGCTAGAATGTTGTAATGCACTTTGCATGGAAGGTATTTGCAGACCATATGGAAACTAGAGTTAGTGAAAACATATCTGTGCAAGCGTTAAATGGAACTCCACAATGAGTATGGCTAAGCTTAAATATGTGACCTACACATAATGCATGTTTGTTTCCAATTAGATTCTATACAGACAATTTTAACCTTTGCACCTTCTGTTCTCTGAGGCATTAAAGAACATCAGCTGATGAACCACAGTAATACTGGACTGGTTTTGGTATACTTTGTTTGAAGGTATTTACAGTCAATTGCAAATCAGTCATTTTTAACTTATCAGTGAGGACACTTTCCATTTATATAATATCCTGGAAAGTTGATGAAACATTTGAAAAACAGTACAGTGTAAGATATGCTTGAAATGTTTGAAAAAAGAACTGGTTTTGGAAGAAGGGGCAAAAATGAGTACTATTTCAGTAAGCAAATGGATAAAGAGTTTTACCAATAAATATGTTATGCAATGTCAGATTACTACTTGATAGGGTTCCTCTGCTATCATTTAGATTTGTGAATTTACATGAACAAACAAGAATCATTAATGATTTTGAGTAAGAGTGGTTTAGTATTTGGACTAGAATTGACCAGATCCTTGCATCCAGGTCACTTCAACTCCACTCAAAAGTTAAGAAGTCACTGCTTAGATATTGAATATCATTTCCTCAAAGAATAAATCAGCCAAAGTCTTCCATGGGACAGAATGATGATACAAGTTAAAGGAAAATGAGGTGGCATGGGACAGAATGATGATACAAGTTAAAGGGAAATGAGGTGGCATGGTATAACTGCAAGACTTTTTGCCAGAAGTTTGAGACAGCTCAGCTACTACAAAAAGATGAAATCATAACTCAGTTGTATACACTTCTCCAAATACATATATTAACAATGCCTATCTCACAGCATCAAATATTCTAGAAAGTTTGCATGATTAACCTGCTTTAGAAGTATTAGATTTTTTTTTTGTTCCCTTTTCTTTTGTGCTCTTTTTTCAGTATGTGAAGCCTAAGCTACAAAATTGTGCATCTTCTTATGAAGTCTCAAATTATTTAGTAATTTTTGCACACACATGTACAAGAGTGCTAGGGAGAAACAGCAAAAAAAGTGCACATCTTTCTTTTGCCATCAAGGATGCCTGAAAGTTTTCAGATTTTAACAAAATCTGTTAGAGAGAAGGCTTTATACCATATGGAGGTTCTGAAAGACAGCAATAGGAGGGAAGATATTTTTGTGTTTCAAGCTTGAATAATCAAAAGAAAAGGACACACTTTATAGAATGCAGCAGATATATTTATGGTGTTCAATTTGAAAAACAGCACCTTCAGATGTGATTAAATAAAGTTTATTTGTTCCTTTTTAATTGTTGTAAATGAAACCTTTACACACAAAGCAACAGATTAAACTATTTCATATAAACCTGTCAAGCTAATTTCTACTTGTCAGTAAAAAAATCAAGTTTAAATTATCCAAGCCCCACAGGAATTCTGTGTACTCACATATCTTGAATCACTCCACTAATAATGTCTGCTTTGCAGAGTCATTACATAGAGAGAACTTTCAAGGAATAAGACCACCATTAGCTTTCAGTAAACAAAGACAAGAAATTTATTAAAGTAAATCAGGTGATGGACTAGGAGAGAATTTAGAATTCTCTTTTAAAGGGAACTCAACTAGGCAAGACCAGTTTAGTTGAAATCAAGTGTGTAATGAAGAACGCAAAGATGAGAAGAAGCACACAATGACTATAAAAGCTACTCTGTGAATTCCTTGTTAAGAAGAAAAAAGTCCAACTACTTTAGAAAGAGTGAACAGAAATACAAGTCCTGAGGCACTCGGTGTACAAATCTAACCTGTGCTTGGATTTTTTTTCTTTACAGATTGCTATTTCAACATCTTGGGATGAAAGTACTGTGTTTTAGGAATTAGGAATGAGAGCAGTTGAAGAGAAAAGTAGATATAACACCAAGGAAAAGTGATGGGAAGGACAGTACTTTGGAACTCAGTGTTTGGTTTATAAACAATTATTCCTGAGAATGAATTGGATGGCTGAATCATAGACAAGACAAAATTTGGAAAGGCAGTCAAAGTAGGTATTGGAAGAATGCTGCAGCCAACAAGACCATATCTCTGTCTGGACAGCAATGAGATAAACTCGTACTGCCATATAGCTGTGGGGTTCCTGTGGCCTCTAGCTTTTCAGTCTTGTCATATACCAAGAAATGTTGGAGCCCTGTCCACACTACAAATCTGACCAAAAGATGAAGTCAGAACAGCACTGGTGAATAAATTTTTAATCTATAAAAGAGCTGAGCTGAAACCAAGACAGTTTTATTTGTGTTTTATAAAACCTATAGTGCAATTAAACAACTATCAAACAGAAAAGGATAATACTGCTAAAAATTTTGCAATCAACTTTACTGAAATTAAAGACTTAGTGAAATCCACCAAATATTTTACAGTCATCTCAATGTTCTCAATGAGTAGCTGAGACCACTAGCTTCAGGTGTCATTAAGTGAGAACAGCAACTTACTCATAGCTATGAAATAAACAGTATAAAATAATGGAAGTTTCTGAAAATTACCAAGGTACTTTACCATTTCTTGTATAAAAACAAACAAACAAACAATGATAGACAAAAAAGGAAAAGGCTATTTAAAAGATATGAGTCACAAGGTGAAATATTTCTAGCGTTAAGAATAAAAGAGGGCCAATGTGGGCAATAATAACTAAGAGCATAGAAAGACTCTACACAAGCATTTAAGGAAAATGCATATACATACAGTAGAAGGACTTTTGGAATTTGAACACAAACTGTTTTTTTTTTTTTTTTTTCCCTGCAGAGATCTTCACACATTAAAAGCTTTGCATTAATGACTCTTTTTCCTCTCAATAAACAATATTGTTTGTAAGAGCAGTTATGGAAGGAAAAAATTTCCTTGGCTGAATATGTTCCTCATATGGATATATGATGTAGGAACAGTGCATGCTCATGTCAATTGCCCCATCACTATTTTAGCTGTATTAGTATCAGTATTCATTACTTTCCACATGACCTTACCACGTTCACACTTTCTGCGTGATTTCTGCATTACTTACTTATGAAACCACTTATGAGGTTTCATTATTTTCCCAACTTTTATAACTACTAAGTAGTAAAGACAATACATAAAAAAAATCTTTGAAAGTGTTCAAGGATACTTTTCTTAAAACAAAACAAAACAAAACACCTTTTATTCCCCTCCAAGGACAACTCTTTATGTACCCATGTGAGTCCAATTGACCCACCTGAGGGCGGGGTGAGTGCCCCTACCAAATCTAGATACACATATCAATAATATCGGACCACATTCTTCAGTTTATTTTCTTCCATGAGAATTGGTTATATTTTTTTGTTATATTTTTTCACCAGTTTCTCAAAGTCAGAATGAAAGACACATAATTATTCTGAGGAGCAAAAAGTAAATTATGAAGAGATTTTTGCATTTCAGGCTGACAGGATGTATCTTTACACATCATCATCTCAGGGTGACATTTTTAATTACTTTAAATAAAGTTAAATGAGAGTAAGTGAAATCACAAGATATTAACAACTGATTCATTTATTTACCAAAAATAGTTGTAATGAAATATTGTTCATATCAAACTACTAATAGCTAAAATAATATAATCTTAGAAACAGTACCTTCAATCAACAGCTCTTGTCCATGACTGCCCAACAAGGTACGAGATAGGAAAGGGGCAAAATCAACAAAAATTTCTCGCAGGAGAGGGGCCACCTTTTCTAAGGCTCTTTCAAGCTTTGCTGTGATACTGTGGAAAAACAGAGACCATGACTGGAACAAAACTTAAAACTGGAAGTTAAATGATGTCAAACCACACCTGTTTTTAAAAGTTGCTGTAAGATTCTTTAGAGAAGAGGATGATCATAAGTTGACTAGACTGCAGCATTTGAATGGTTTTATGTAAATGCAAATGCCATTTCAGAGTCAGTATTGTGGCAGCCTCATAAATTCAACAGCATTTACAGAGTACTCCAAAACAAGTAAATTTTTTTTCTCGTTTTTAAACATGATAAGAAGAATGTCAGATATTCAAATATAACTCTATTGCACCTCTCTCACCTTATATTTTATATACATTTAAAAACTTGAAGAAAGGAGTTTTTGTTCACATAAAGCAATCACAAATAACTTGCTTTTTTTTCTTCAAGCTTTCAAATAACAATATCTGGCACTGAAATGGTAGACAAGGAAATGCATGAGGAAGTGTTCTAGCACAGAAATCAAGAAAACCAATGTTCTTTTCTTCAACTTTGGGGCAACATGATTACAGGTAAATCACTTTGCCACCGTATTTCTACCTCTCTGCCTGCTCAGACTTTTTGACGCATGGAGTGTTCCTAAATTTCTACTTGTACAATGGCAAGAAGTGTTGTGACTGAGGATACAAAGCTAGCAATAGAACAGCATAGCACTGCTGAGGTTTGTGTACTATATGAAGTACTGTATCCCCTTAGATTCCTTCTTTAAGCCCTCTTCCCTTTTAAAAGTTGATGGAGCTGAACACCTGTGCCCTCTGAAATTGTTATGCCAAGATTAAAAACTTTCTGTGTTACCTCAAAGAAATGACGTATTACTGAAAAATATAAATGATATTACATATATATTCTGGCCTACCAAGAGGTTGTTTTTTTTTTTTTTCCAGACAGCTTGTAGCAGAACATTTTCTTTGTGCTGGAACTACACTACAGCACCAAAATTTTATTGGCATTTAAAAGCGTAATTATATGAAGAAGTTACATTTATTGACAGAACCTAAGAGAATGAACACTAACATTTAAATTTTCAATGGTATCTACTATCTATAAACTCTAAATAAATGTGGACCTTTTGAGTCAGATCACATGATTCCTACATTTAAAAACAAAGCTGACATTATAAACATATTGGAAGGTGTTGCTTTCCTATTTCAAATTCAGATATTGATTTTCTAATATTGTAGTGCAGGGTTTCATATCATCAGCCTTTGTTTTAGATGATTAGCTGGAGTGAATTTTACTATGCTAGAGCATCTATTGACTATGCCTGAAACACTGGTAACTAGCATGGAGGTTTTCATTTGCAACATGAATCTACCCCAAGCTTTTGCTGCTAGAGATAAAACAAAAACAAAACAGAACAAAAACTGCTAGATAAATTGAGACTTTTCTAAAGCGTGTTTTAAAATATTCTTTCACTGTAAATTTACTTAAAGGTTCTAATTTTAGAGTTCATTTAACTCTGAAAACTTCATGTACAATTGAAAGAAAAATTTGAAGTTCAAAAGTTTTAAAATGAAGATCAATTTTTATTTACGGATCCAGTGACATGAGAGGTATGGATGTGCTGTTAATATCCTGGATGAGCTATTGATAAACACCTTGTTATCAAATGGATAGCTGATGGGTCTTGTATATTATGGATCTACTCAAGGGAATTTGGGATAGTATTCTGTGAAAGTGTGAGATCAAAGTTTAGCACTCTTTAAAAATGCATATCAAATGACAGAAATTAATATTTAAATAGAGAAAAAAAGAAGAAAAAAATCCTTTTGCTTTCATATAAATCCCTGGTGCATTTACATGTTGAAAACTGACTGGAGTTCTGGACCTTCAGTTTCAAAATGAACAAACAGAATTAAGAAAAAAAGCATAAACAGATACCCAAAAATGATTCAGGGAAGCAGGTGGCCCATCTACTGAATTTCTGGTCCACACACATGCACAGAGAGCAGCAAAAGAGGACAGACAGACTGATCTGATACTACAGCTGCTTCTCACATCTATTATACCTTATAATGAATCCTGCAATCATTAGGGAACTCCCTGTGGGGATTAATGTAACTAGTTTTCATGACTGAGCTAAGAGTTTTTAAGGATATTTTGTAAACAATAAACACTGTTTTTTCCTCTCCAGCTGCAGACATTCTTAAATACAAATAAATTGTTAACAGCATCCAAATTCAAGATTATTTATTTTGCAGATTAAAGGCAACAGATCTCAGAAAATAAATAATATATACTATATATAATTATATATGATTTCAATATACACAAAGGTGATGAACTGGGACAGGGAAGACTTAAAGAACACAGTAGCATCATCAGATTAAAAGAATACTTTTTAAACTGTGAGTGAAAAAAGCAAATAACCCTGTGAATAGCTCTTACTAGCTAGTGCTTGAGTTGATCACAAAGAAGGAATGGAAGGGATTTACTTCTATCTAGTGAGAGAATTAGGTATGCAATTTTTTTTTACTTCTGCCTGTGAAAATAGAGGTTTACATAAAACCTACCAAGAATGCCAAGAACAGCTTTTATTAAATGTACTGTTATATACAGTATCAATTGCAGGGAACCCAAGCAGCTCTTTTGAAATAGTTTTTGCTGCATTACTGTTAAATCTAAATAAAAGTCCAGGCTCTAAAGACCAGTATTTTATCTCAAAGGAACTGATAAAATTCCAACTAAAAGCCTCACTTCTTCATATAAATATTTCCTGAAAAACAAAGTTTATAACCTAATAGACAAGAGATTCTGGAAATTATTAAATTCCCTACTTTAAAAACTAACTGTGTTATTTGAACCATTTAATTTACTTCTTTAGCAGGATTTTACCCTCAACAGGACTAGTACCATGCTATTACATGTTATACATGTTTACCTTCCTCTTATCAAAAGTAGCATGTTTATGAATGTGAAATTACAGGAGAATCAATTCTCTCTGCCCACCAATCCAGCATTTTTTTTTTCATTTTTTTTCATTTTTTTTCCTGTGCAGTTAATGTAAGGGAAGGCTAAGACAAGTTATTTTTCACTTCATGCTTTCTGTCCCCACTAACAACTCTGATTTTTAGAAGCACAATAAATCCAAAGTAAGAAATACAAAAATGGTCTATTATCAAAATAAAGTTTTAGTAGAAAAGGGAGGGAAAAAAAGGAAAAAAGCCCCAAAGACATTTCTTGGGTTGACTAGAATAATTTATCGACATTTTTGATGTATTGCTCCATATAAATTTTTCCAGTGACTAATTTCATCTACTACTTGGAGTACAACTACTTCCGAGTTCAAATTCTGCTTTCAAAATTTGAATGCCAGATTTTGCAGCTGAAGTTGTTCTTTGACTCCAGGACAAACAATTTCAAAATGCTTGTGAAAAAAAATATGAACTTTCCATTGGTTAAAAGTGTTTAACAATAAATTTATTAAAGATTCAATTTAATTTTAACGCACTTCAGTATCTGAATTTTAAAAAAGATTTTGCCCTCAGAACAGTACTGTCTTAACATATGAGGCAAAAGGAGTTGTCCAATTAAGCCACAATTTTACTATCTTGCCTGGTAACACGGACAAGCAATAACTAATGCTCTCCTTGAACATTCACACCTTTTTGGGGTGTAGCCACCAGCTTTTAGCATGAACGCTCACCCATTGCTGTGATTTCAACTCAACCACTCATCTGAGACTTCAGATATGACTAGCAGAAACAGATATTTTTTGTACTGTATGTTAATCATTGAAGGATCAATACCTTCTTTACAGATTACCTAGGGCCCTTGATTTAAGTCTATTTCTATTCTAGTGCATTAAGGAATGAAATTCTCCTACAGTACAAGAACTGGCAACTTTTAAGTTCATGAACAGCTAGCTCATGGTTGCTGTCTCCATTCTGATCTTAAAACCACATCTCAAAGTGGCTGGCCAACTAAATGACACTTGCCAGCTCTTTACCATATCCAGTTGCAGCTTTTTAGGGAAAATAGGTGTGCACCTTGAAAAGGCTGAAAATTTGTCTTTGACATGTGCTGTCACACAAATGAATACCTTTACAAAACAAACTATTAAACACAGATATGCAATAGGAATTTTAGAGGGCAATTTTAGAGTACTATTAGCTATTCCATAGCATGTGCCTCTTGCTATCCCAACTCAGATCTAGTGCACCATTTAGTTAGCTGCATGAATGCGTGTCCAGTTTCACCCTCTCCAGTTTAAATAGGGCTTTTGTTTGCTCAGAAGAGGTTGTGTCTCTCCACTTTCTAATGCTCTATTGCCAAGTTGTGCTTGTGTTCTGATTTTTACTTTCATTATTGACTGTTGTAAAAGCTGGTCAACTGAAAAATAGCTTTTAACAAAGTTTTAGTGTCTGGAATAGTCCTAAGAAGTTAGACTTTTTAGTGAAGTGTTATTTTAGTCTGTACATTCTTGGTACTAAGCAAGTTTATAAATATATATTGAATTATATGAATAACTACAGTAAGGCATAATGAAGAAACTAAAATACATTCTTATGTATTTTTTTTCTTTTTATAGTGTTTTGTACGTATGAGGCTGTTGTGAGAGGAGAAATGATAATTTATATTAAAAGATAGAACTTATGTACCTCATGTTTTCAGCTGAATCCTCTGGCATTGGAGCAACAGTTTGGACAGCTGGGAGATTTTTGCTGGTAGCACCATTCACAAAGCTGGATGACGAAGAGGAAGAAGAAGATCCTGAGTCTACTGCACCTGTCCCCCAAAAAATACAGGTCTTAAATCGATCTGAAAAAAATATAACTTTTAGAAACTTTTAATATAGTCCTTTTCTTATTCATCTACTTTTAAGTAAGGAAATGATATTACTTTTTCTAAAACAATTAAAAACATTCTATAAAAATATAATATAAAATAATACCTTATTTTGCTGTTGTAACAATAAGCTTAAATAGCTACTGAAAGTCAGGCAAAATAAATCCTTACCTCATTTTCATTATTCTGAAATTACATTCCAAAGATGAAAACATTTTTACATCATCCTGTAAAGCAAGATCTTTCTAAAATAGAGGTATATTTAAGATGAGCTTGAGTGAAGAATAGAAGTTTAACTATTTTTTTTTTCTATACATACACACTTCTTGGCTGCCAAACTGGTTGCAACTACAGGCAGAAAATAAAATAGAAATTAAAAAAATGACAGAGAAAATAGAAAATGTACATTCCTTCAGCAAGTAATGGGGGAAACTGGTGTTTGAAGAATATTAACACTCTAACAAGACTCTAATTTTAGTTTTTGAGTTTCCTTCCTCAAGTCAAGGAGAATTTTAAGACCTGAAAACTAAGGAGGGCAGTGGGGGTATCATTTCAATGGGTTGTGAACAGCTGCCCAGAAAAAAGATGCAGACAGAGTGTACATTTATACTTTATGTGATGTGGGTCAGAGCTAAGGGCTAAACTTAGACTCTAAATGCCAATCTATCATGTTTGCTGAAACGGCACTGTGAGTTCAGACTCTCTGAAGCAAAACAGAAAAGGCATACAGTGGCCATGAGCAGCAGTGAGAGCATCGTGATAAATGCTGTCAGTGTTGTGCTGCACGGTCACCGTGTAACACATCACGGCAACAGCAGTATCAACTAACAGTCACTGTGTAGCTGGGGGGGGACTGCAATGCTACCAGAGATGAGGGTGACAAGCAACGTGGAAGATTTAGCCAAATTAGCAACGAGAGGTGGATGACCCCAGAAAAGGAATTTTAGGGATCAACTACATTATTCTACCAATTTTTTTAAATGATAACTGGTAACTCCCTTTTGTTGGTCAGTGTTAGTAATTGATATATAGGCATATATATATATATATATTTTTTTTTTTTCAATTTTCCTGCAAATAACAAATACAATCTTTACATAGCCTGTATGGTTTCTTAACTGCGTAAGCAGCTGGCTGACAATGAAGTAGAGGTCAAATGCTGGTAACGGTGAAAAATTCTCTGGCAGCAGGGACTTTTTTTTTTTTTTTTTGCCTTTAAGTATTTTTGCTGAAAAAGAATTAAGGTAAAGATTAGACTTTTGACTGGCCCATTTAAAAAATTCAAATTCAAAACAATATCAAAATGAAGGCTTTGTTGGGCTACTATAGTAGCTGGTAGGTTCAGGATTTAGACTAGGAACTGATTTATGCTAATTACTACAGTTTTAGTATAGTATGACTGAGAGGTGGGTTATGGCTTACATTTAGGGTTCTGACTTGGACTAAATAAAAATTGGAAATGTACCCAAACACACCTAAAAGGAAACAAAAATACAAGGTGGGCCATCTCTTTCAACCTAGCACAGAAACTTAGCTGGCAGGAGTTTAAAAAAGCTTGCACAGAAAAATTAAGGCTTCATATGTGCATGTGTGCGTGAACACACATTGATTTTCCCCTTTTCCTTCCAAAGTCAAAGTTTTTTTCATTATGGCTTTTGTCTAAAATAGTAAGTTATTTAACCAGTGAGGCTCCCAGAAGAGAAGGCCAAACAGATCAAGAACTACTGGCTTAACACAGAGGTGAGAATCAGGATAGGAATTACAGAAATCAGCTCTAAAAACTACAGAAACAGATTTTTACAGAAATGAAGGAAGAAAACCTATCTCCCAAAAGATACATTCAAAGCACTAAACGAGCATCGGTAACACACATCTCATTACATTGTGACAGTGACATTGACTATGACAGCGGTGGTAGATGGAATACAAACAGCGATTTCCATGAACAACTTAAACAAACAAACAAAAAAACCAAAAAAACACCTTCCTCAGGAGTCCAGCACAGAATACACCTCAAAGATAAAATTGCATTGGCACAGAATCTGGGACATACTGTAAAAATAACTGTAAATAGGTTTGGGGGGACATCTAGTGTTTCTAATAAAATTATATACTGTTTCTGTTTTATCATAGTAAAAATCCCTGTTGTTTAATGAAATTCTCTTTACTACCCTAAAATCATTAACAACATAGCTAATTTCACAAATTCTACAAGTATATAAACCAGAAAGCATCTGGACCTATACATCTCAAAAACTGACATATATGATCACTGTTTTAACTATTGTAGGCATAGCTTAATTAAACTTTGTGAAATGAGCATTTTAATTTAATATATATTTATGTATTTTCAATGCTACACTGTTTTTTACTGCCATTAATGCATTTACTGTTTCTAAAACATTGATATTAAACTTGTTGGAGAGGAAACATTTTTAAAACTCTTTCTTAGGAGAATTAATCAATAAAGTTCATTCAGGTGAATTCAGGCATAAAAGGCTTTACCAAATAAGATCACAAGAAGTTCAGTACATATATAGTTCTGACTAATTAAATCTGATACTTGCTGAAGTTCCATCTAATCAATACTTTCCCTTAAATCAAGCTAATCCATAGGCTAGGAGACAAAAACAGTTACATAAAATGAAACAAAACAAAACAAAGCAAAACAAACAAACAAACAAACACTGAAAAAGCTCTAAAATCTACAAAAATGTGAATGTACCACAGTACCTGCAATACTGTCCTCTGCTAAGAGTGGTAAAAGGGAGACAACTGATTTTTAAATGCTATTACTTACAAAGAAGAGCTACTACATTCCAGCCAAAACACTCCAGATCTTTAATCAGTGAGGAGACTGAAAAGCTCACACTACTCAATATCATTTGGAAAACAAGGTTTCCAGTGTAGGATATTTTTTGCATGATACAAGAGTACCTAAAAGGAAATCCATTCAAGATTAACAGAAGTGGCTACACAAAATGAAACCATTCGTAGAAGCGATAACACTATTCAGAGCATTCATTCCTCCCATCTGCCTCAGGATAATTAGATTTTTAGATTTTTTTATCGTTAGAAAAATCAAAATTCTATTACCAGGAATTAAAGGTAATCTGCAAAAGGAAAGAAAAAAAATGAGTGTGTCTTCACATTATTCCATGAAGTAGAAGGATGCCAAAAGCTTCCCCCTCCATTTTCTGCAACCCCACAGAGATTTTAATTTTCTCAACCCTTGACTGCAGTTGTGATATCCTTGAAGAGAGCTCTTCTCTCAAGTGCTTTTGTTTAGTTTAAAAAGAAAACAGACCATAGCCAGACATTTCAAAGGAGTTTAAGTAAACATCAGTTGCTCTCACAGTAAGGATTCATTTCTGATAGGAAACCACAGTCTCCGTAGTCAACAGACTCTTTCATAATAGACAATCCCACTATTACTAGTTTAAATAATTAAAAAAACTCTTGTCCTCCTTCTATAGGTCACAATAAACAACTACTGATAAGATATGACCAGAGTTAAATTAGGTAAGCTCTTACTGAAAAACCTTCCAAAAACCATAGAGTAATTTCTATTGACAAATAATAATTGCCAAAAATATTAACCTTCACAATCTATGATATATGAATAAATATCCAGTAGTCTTCGATTTCTTTGGTGCATAAGGTGATATTAATTGGTGTATATCATACAAACATCCTCTATTGCAGAGCACTAGAGAAGCTAGCTCGTTTTTATTCTGAACTATGCTTATAAAACAATATTAAGGCTATTTATTCACTTATTTAAAGGATGTGCAAGTCCAAGCATAATCAAAGACTGTAAACATACACCAAGTGAAAACACTGTCTCTAACAGAGAAGATTTAATCTTTCCAGGTTTTTTTGAACGGTACAAAAAGAATGACAGAAAAGATGGTTAAAAACAAAACAAAACAAAACAAAACACCACTTAAAACAAAACAAAACAAAACCAAAAAAAGAAACAAACAGGAAAAATGAGGGTCACAAAAATATTTAAGGACAATACCTGTTGTATTAATCATACTTTTTGGTGTAGCTCCTGTTGCAGCAAATATATTAGGTGTACTACCCGGCGGCAGCCCACTCCCCGCTGTGGCAGCTCCGACTGTGGTCACGGCCAGACTACCTGGTGGGGGCTTCTTTACTGGTACGACCACGCTCCTGTAGGAAAAGAAATGGTAGATTACTAAAACCCTAAAGCAGAGTTAGCAAGAGTTCGTGTTTATTCTGGGATTACACATAATGCTGTTGCTAAAGAACACATAATAATGGCAATTTCCTTCATCTTTCTGGAATAGGTTGACTACGTTAACTGCCTATAAAACCATACTCCTATTCTTTTGTCTGCAGTTTCATGTGATTCTAAGAAACCCAATTTCTCTGTTAATCCCTCCAAAACAGAAACATCCCACCACTTCATTGATATGTTGTTGACACCACTATGAGCACCTGTGTTCTAGATTTGCAAATAAATGTTAAACATCCAAAACTATGCCAGCATACTCATAGTAAATATTTACTCGCACAATATTGATATTATGCCCATTTAAAAATAATGTTTGAAAAGCAGTCTTGAGAATTTGTAAACATTTTAGAAGAGAACATGACTTCCATACAAAAATGGAAGATATATATCATATATCTATACAACTCATGGATGACATTGCATTCAAGCAAACATTCTAATCTAATCTTCAACCACTCTTTTCTTTCAAATCTCAAAATTAAAAGACTTGTTGCATGTGTTAAAAGGGAAGAAGGAAGAAAAGATTTCAGGGACATTTAATTAATACTTTTTCGACGCTGGACAGCTGTTATAGTGCAGACAGGTAAATTTACATTTTTCCATTTAATATTTCCATTTCTTTATTAAAAAAAAAAACTGCTCCTAAAAAGTCTATTTCAGTAGAAAACCTGAATGAAAACCAAATGTGAAACAAATAATATTTGTAGATGTTAAGAAAATGTATTTTCATCATCACAGACACTTTCTACTTGAGCAGATACATTTTCTTTTAAAATTAAAAATAATTATTGTCACCAAATAAAGAAGGAAGAAAATGCAACTATTTAGGGTAATAAGGCCATATTTTGCTCTAGAAGTTCCTTTGGTAATTATTTTGTTACACTTTCACCTAAATATGACGTCACATGGTGGATCAAAAGGTGAAGATTTTTTTTTTTTTACAGGCCTGGTGGTGGAAATTGTATTAGTGATGCCAGTATTACAATTACATTCAACTGTTATTTTTTATGATCTCTTATTTGATGACAGTGTACAAAAGGATCCATAAANTACTCTTTTTAGAGTGGATCACAGCACAAGTTAATGTCTCTGCATTTTCAACAACAGTTTTACCACTACTCCAAAGCATGTATTTCAGAAAGGTAATTCTAGGCATATTGATGGTTTTCTGTCTCCCATTTACATAAGGAGAAGACGAGTTTGCACAATGCAATAGCTATTGATTAAGATACGTGACCTTAAAATAATTGCTTTCATCTGTAGTTAATAATCTTTTTCAATCCTTGCTGATATAAAGTGTTTACATAGCAGCAGCTACAGGTGAATAAAACTGAGTCTACACTGGTAGATTAATCAGCTCCGTAACATTATCAAATTTCCTAAAATTAGCTCCTATCCACACAAAAAGATCTCTAACTCAATTGATACTTCAACCAAATACTTGCATTCTGGAATACTTGAATACTTGAGTTCAGAAATACTGAGCAGATACTGACAAGATCAGAGTCCCTACAGTGCCATAGAAACACAAGAAGAAATCTTGTGCACTTGAAGCTGGAGAATCTCTTGATTATATTCTTGATTAATTTCATAAGGAAACTATGACCTTTCATTACCCACAACATCTTTGTAGATAATTGCAATAGAAAAACTAAGATTCATGTGAATGAAGTATGAATGTGAATATCCTGTGGGTGATGGAGCCCTGGCACAGGTTGCCCAGAGAGGATGTGGAATCTCCCTCCTTGGAGATCTTCAAAAACCACCTGGATGTGGTCCTGGGCAACGTGTTCTGGGTGTCCCTGCTTGAGCAGGGGTTGGGTCAGAGGTCCCTTTCAACCTCAACCATTCTGTGATATCTGGGTGTTGAGGCACAAGAAGGAAACACATAGCAGTCTCAGACTGGCCTGTGCTAATGGCACATAAATTAGCAGGTCACCAAGAGCCCAATCATGCATATAGCTTCACAAGATACCAGAACTGGAGACAAAATGACTCACAGAGGTGGGGAAGGAGAGAGACACTGATGACAGCTCTATAAAGGTTAAAAAAAAAAAAAATAGTTGCCAACCTATGAAGAACCCAGGAGATGTGAGGAAGACTTGACAGCTGGTGTCCATGTTCTACATGTCACTGCAACAAATTCTGGACCTGGCATTTGGATGTAAGCATAGGGTGCCTGACTGCTGCACAGACTCCTTAGGCGCGCGTGCACACACACACACACACACACAAGTGCTTGCAAATGTGAGACAGGAGTGTGAATGAAATCTGTTTTGTTTATTTTATTTTATTTTATTTTATTTTATTTATTTTATTTAATATTTCATTTCATTTCATTTCAAGTAAAATCACTTTCCCCTCCTATAAGATCTGGTACTGCAATCTGTTAAACTGCTGATACAATGTTGCAAAAGTATTTCCTACCTTTTTACCAGCTTTCCAAAACATATGGAGCTAAATTCAAGGTCTTTTTCCTTATCTTCAGAGAGCTCACTGGTCCTTCACAGTATCCAAAAGATCACCTAACTTTGCAAAGCAAAGACCATATATATCAACTTCATTCCTGAGACGCAACGGACCAGCCTCCCATAAAGGCAATGTTTAGAAGACTGTTTTCTTAAGAGTGTAGTTTAAGACTGAAAATCAGTTCCTTTCAGAAGAAAGGACAATCCTCCCTGTATTCCACAAGTACTAATGCTTTACATATGGTTGATGTTCTTTTTAGGTGTGAATCAGGACATGAAGACAGGTCAGGTGTTATTAAATTAAAAATAATCACGAGAAACACCTTTATCATAAGAGTCTGCAAAATCAGTGAGACATGATCATCCTAGCCTGAAAGAAAATGCAGTTTTCTGACATGTCATACATGGTAATCTTGTCAAAATATCTCATCCTGCTGATAAAACAAGACACAACGAGTGAAGACACAGAATGACATCCAGATGAAGAAGACTAAGAAACTATATGAACAACACAATAGACTGGACAAAAATGTGCAAAACAATCAAAGTAGCAGCAGAACAAGAAAAGTGAAAGAGAATGACTAACTGCTTTCAAGTTAAAATAAAACAAAAAACTTCTTTTAGCGAATCAAACCACTCCAGTGGCATGTACAGTGAAAACAACAGCCAAATCAAAACAAAACAGCTTTACGAAAGATGCATAGTTATCTACCTGAAGATAATATGAATGGAAGACAGAATTTAATGTGATAGATGCCTTATATGTATCTCTGACAGGCATTCAGATATTTCTTTCATGAAGGAACAGAAATCTACAGACTAGAAGAAAAGGTCATATATAATTCTGTCATTTCTTTTTAGGCTGTGTTTTATACAACATATTTCAGACTTCCTAAATGTTCCAGACTGGTCCACATTTTTCTGAATCACATCATCATGGTCCCAAATGTTACTCAATGAACAACAAAGGCTTAGTAGTAATTGGCTGTAGCAACTGATTTTATTTCTCAGTTCATCAGGTAGTTTACAATTCTAAAAATAAATGTGACTACTAATCATTATTCTGCTGCTCTGAGTGTCCTTTTTAAATTCTAAACCTAAGCCTGAAGTAATCGTAATTCACATCATGTTTAACATGAGTGGTGGTTCAGCCTGCATACCACTCACACATTGCTGGTTCATTAAATAACCTCAGCAAATGGCTACAGAATTCTTTTGGAGTTTAGTAATTCACATGAAATATTTAGATAGAAAATAACACCATTACTGTGCTGAACTGCAAAAAGAGAAAATGGAAATAAAAAAATACATTCTCAAATTAACTTTCCTTAAAATTTTAGCTACCGAGTGCTGGTGACAGACAAATCACTTTGTACAGCAATATATTCTCTCTCTCTTGGTCTGATCCGCATTCTCAATCTCTTCTCCATTTAAAAATCCAAAGGCCCTCAAGCTTAATCATTCTGGTCAATCAAGAGGTTAGAGATAAGCTTCCAGTACTGGATGTCTTGTACTACCTATCTGAGTGGCGACAACTAAATTAGAATCGCTGTACACTCTTCTGGGATACATGAAACCTCTTAAGGTTGAATTAATATTCTTGCCCCTGTTTTCCTTCCCGCACAGGAGAAAGCAGGAGAATTTGTCTCAGGCAGAGAGTTAGGGTTGTCAGGCTGAGAGAGGTGGGTTGTTCAGCCTGGAGAAGAGAAGGCTCTGGGGGAGACCTTACAGCAGCCTTCCAGTACCTAAAGGGGGCCTACAGGAAAGCTGAAGAGGGACTCTTTGTGAGGGAGTGTAGTGAGAGGACAAGGGGGAATGGTTTTAAACTAAAAGAGGATAGATTTAGATTAGACATCAGGAAGAAATTCTTTACTATGAGGGTGGTGAGGCACTGGAACAGGTTGCCCAGAGAAGCTGTGGATGCCCCATCCCTGGAAGTGCTCAAGGCCAGGTTGGATGGGACTTTGAGCAACCTGGTCTAGTGGGAGGTGTCCCTGCCCATGGGAGGGAGGTTGGAACTAGGTGATCTTTAAGGTTCCTTCCAACCCAAACCATTCTATGATTTTCCCATGATTTTTCAAGAAGTACTCTTCAAAAAGCAGTACAGACCTCAGTACAATTTTTCACAGGATTATTCTGCGTCAAACAGCAACTGCTGCGAGATGTTTCAAAAGAAATCACAGTAGAATATGTCTGCTATATTGCATCTTACCTTGTTCCCACAGACAGATTAATTCAATCTTGAAAAGAAAGTTTAGTAATTCTTCTCTGAAGGTTATGTGTATTCTCTATACCTATATACATGTTCAATCCAATTATGAAACAAGTATATTGATCACTCACTGTTCTTCCTGATTTCAGTCCCAGATTGTGGTTCAAATCTTTTACAAGTGTTTGTTAGCATGTATTAATATCACATTTTGAATCCTACTCAAGACAACCTTCTATTAGGCTGACTGCATTAAGATAAGATTCATCTGAAATCAAAGAGGAAAGATATAACTCAGAGTCAACAGTCATGGAGAAGAAAAACTGGATAAGGAATTGCGAAGTATACCGAAGAGACATGGAAGGCTCACAGAAGTATATAAGCTTTAAAGCTCACGCAAATGAAACAGTGCTGAATGTCCAGTTATTGATTCTTTAGATCATTTGATATCATACATTCATCATAACATCCAAATTTTAAAGTATGTAATGTGTTCCTAATCTACTAAACAATTTCTTTTTCCTCTAAAGATAAGGAAATGAATTGTCTTAGGTGTGGTTTTAGGACAAGGACATGAAGGTCTTTGACCTTCACTCTCAGCTCAAGCAGGAGAGTGAGTTTCAGTGTTCACTCCCAGTGAAATTCGCAGTCACTAGAATCTTCCTGGCATTCAGGATGAATTAGCTGAAGCATCTAAAATGATCTAAAAAATTGACAAGAAACTTAAAAACTGCAAGAGATAAAAAGCTAAGTATCAAGAAAGTTGAATGGTCATGGCTGAACAGAGAAATTGGAAATACTGGAAATTTAATGAGTTTGAAGAATCTGAATAGAATATAGGCTAAAATGTCATGTATTAAGTGCAAGGAACATCACTGAATAAGGAAAAAAAAAATCATAAAGGAACAAATAGTATGAGATGTAGACTGGGAATGGGGAAGGAACCTAATCTATCTGTGATGTAAAAAAATCAAAAAAAAAATCAAGAGCTAAAAAGTAGCAGTTCTGTAAAAGTCAATAAAACTTTAATACTGATTTTACAGAGGCATATTGAGGTTAAAAAAGCAAGACAGAAAACCAGTATAATTTTCAGCTGTATATCCACTGAATACTAAAGAGTAAAGAGATGCTAGTTTCTCCTCATAAAACATAGACAAATTTCAGATAAGATATAGCTAGTTCCATGCAATGAATATGAAAAGATGCACATCACACAGGTTATAAGAAGTGTTTTGAAAGAGCTACCTGTGTACAGATTGCTAAATAACAAACAAGAGGAACATGATAACAGCTTGATGAAAAAAAATTGAGGGTTAATATACCCAATTTTGGTTGACTTGAACCTATTAACAAATTTAGGATGAATTTGTTCTAAATGAAGAGCTGAGGTGGAGATGCCCTTCCACATTTTTCTCTGTTTTATTTAGTAAATCAGTGGCTAAGACAGCATCCAGGAATACAGACAACGCAACTTCAACTCCCTTCTCTAACAGGATGTGAAACCATCTCCCATTCTCTGGAGTATACTTTAAAGGCTACATTAGGAAATATATCCTAGACAGAGGAGCTCTCAAGTCTTTCCTTTGACCCCAATATCCACTGCACAAAAATAATGAAAATTATTGAGAGTGAAATAGAACCCCTGCGGAAGCTCTGAATTCTCACATTGCTGATAAGTTTTTTCACTGTTTAAAAACTCCTGTGATACCCAAAGGAGTGGGGAATGCAATATCTAAGTACAGGCAGCACCTGTAACTGCCCCAACTTGATTCACAGGAAAGGTATTTTGATTTATCCAAATATTTTTCATTATGAACTTTAAAAAGTAATCTCTTCTATTTGGAGAAGACTAAAACATATTTATTCATAGATCATTTTAATTGTTTTAAGTTTTCAGGAAAACCAAATCTATTTTTCAGCAACCAGCTTTTGAAGAATTTAATGACTATAACAGGAATGTAGTGTACTAATTTAGATATTTAAATGACCGATGTAGACCATTGTACAGCAGTGATCTCCCAAAGATGTGCAATAATACAATAGATCATTACTGAACTTCTCCATCTGAGCCTTCAGTGCATCTTTTCTCACAGTTCTTCTCATTTTCCCATTCTGTCAATTAGTTTTATATGTGTGTGTATATATATGTATAGTATTTTTTTTTCATTCTACTAAGACACATAGGGACACTGAGTAATACTTCCAAATATAGTCTGCATATAAAAAAAAACATAGCTATGTATCTAAACATATTTTTAAAATACCTTCTTTCTCCATACTGACAGGACATGTATCAGACCTGACTGGATTCCATAAAATGTCCACCTTCTCTAACCTTTAAGATTGTTCCCCAAAGGACCTTCTATGGGAAAACAAAAACCAACCAATCAACCACCAATAAAAAAAGCCTAAAATTCTTCAACAGTATGTCCTTCAGATTATTTCAAAATATGCTTGTAAAGACTTCATTGAGCATTTAAACTATGAAAACCCACAATAATCAAATTTATGAAATAATAATGCATTAAAGGTGAACAACATATTTAATAGAGGAAAATAACTGATCTAATTGCCAGGAACTCAAGATTTTCTGCTTATGAAAAAATGCCTCCTATTGAAATAATTCTGCTACATATAGAAAAAATATATAAATATATAAAAATCTCAGTTTGAAAGAAATAATAAACCATATACAAAGCCAAGAGCACTCTCAATTTCAAAAATAGCTTCGCTCTAAAAACTCTCTACTAGAAAAAAGTAGAATGGAACAAAAATCTAAACTTCAGAGTGCAGCACTGGGTAGAATCACAAATAAATTCACAAACATTAGTGGTCTAGGTTGTCTAGTGGGACAAATGCAAATCGACTAAAAAACAAGAAAAGCCTCAAACCCTAAAATCAATAACAGATACTGATTTTTGTCAGACAGAAGATGAGAATGCAAAAAGGAATTATTGGTGAGTTATGCTCCATTAGTTGCAAATCTAGGTGAAATAACCCTTTTGTGTTTGCTTCTAAAAATGTCATCCTGGATGCCATTTTCAAGGAATTCAGTCTGACGTTAAAAGACATGTCATAACTTCAAGAATCCAGACTCCCATGTCCCAGAAATCTGTTTATATAGCTCATAATGTAATTACAGCTACCTTAAGACAGATGAGGCAGAAGGCAGCAATATATTGAAAACTAATTGAAAAATGCAGTTGTCCAGAAGCACTTGTGGGGAAGAGGTCTCTGAAAAGCTGCTCAAAGCTTCAGAGTTTGAAGTGAAATTTTTGATGTTGTCACTCTCAATCTATTGAATAGCTGACAGACAATCAAACCCGTCTGGCTGGCTGGCAGCTCATTTTGCTGGCAGGTGGCAAACAATTAGACACACCAATTTGTGCCTCCTGATGACATTAAAGCATGAAACTAAGTTGTATGCAGGGCCTAGTGATTTGTGTGAAAGCATTTCAAAAATAATACTCTTTGCCGTGGCAACTCATTTCAGACTGCCACCTCCCATTATGGCTTTGAGCAGTGAAGACGACAGACTTGAGTTACGTGCAGTGCAAGGCCGCTTCTGTTCAATCCGTCATCAGCGCCCCCCGAGACCTCAATCCCCTCCTTTCATCAATATCACCTCATCATTTACATTCGATAGTGCTTGAACTGCTGCATACATTAACTGCAGAGAAGTCCTGTTTGATGAAACATGATGGACACATTTTCTGCTTTTATATTTCATTTATAACTGCATGAATTCTAAGTAAGAATGCACTGCAGCATATTAGACAATAACGTTTATGAACATATTAGCAATGTACAATTAAAAGAATATGCAGTGCAAAACACATCATATTAAAAGATAAAACAGAATTCCTGACTTGAATTCTATTTATTGGAGTTTGCTTCATATGCCATTTACCTGCATATAAAATGAGTGATTACAGCTAAAGAAATGCATTTAAAACAACAGAGATACTCTTATTTTTCTAGTAATTATTACCACAACTCTTCTTTTATAAGACACTCAGCCTTCCAAATCCCCCCAAAAAAAAAAAAATCACTACAACCTCACAAGAACCAAAATTATCTTTTGATTAAAGTGAAAAATACATTTCTCTAATCTTGATTTGCTTATAAATACAGAATTACTGTGTATATTTTATAAAAGTTAAAAAACTGAACTGAAACAAATAAAACATTGCTCAGTGAAGTACCAAAAGCTGCATAAACTACAGCAACAGAAGAACCTACAAAAATATGGTCCACAGGCATAGTGTTATCTTCTAAAAAATATGCAATATATATTATTTGATTATTAGTTTATGTCGGTAAACACAAGTACATTTGCATGAGTAAGTATTGACAAACAACCAAGCTGTAACTTTTTTTTCATTTTTCCAATGATAATTAGGATACTAGAGGCAACAGAAAATGTTAATAAATCATCACAAGATAAAATCCATGATGCTTTCTCAATTCATACTTTAACTAATTCTAAATAATGTATTTCAATATACTATTCAACCTCCCCCCTTCCCCCCCCAAAAAAAGTTTCAGGGTCAGGATCTCAGTCTGCTTCTCCTTTGCAATTTGAAGAAGAAAAGCAACAGAACCACCCATCTTTTACCTCCAAAGATTATCACAGTGGTCAAGTAATTACTTTGAAAACATGAGCAGAGTGCACAGATAACAATGCCTGAACAATGGTCAGCATTCAGTGATGCAGCCATGATGTGCAAACAGCCAGTTGAGGTCCTGTGGGCTAATACCTGTGGGCCACTGGTATTTTTATGAAGATGCCAACTATTCAATAATGTCTATTTAATTGAAGGTAAGAATATAACACTTCCTGATCTGGTAGGACCTGCCTGAACTTGCCAATTTTCCCTTCACAGTTGTTGGTTATAATAAAAAGCATGATCTACCTCACACAACAAAATCAGATAGCAGGATGATCTATTAAAGAGAAAACAAATATCCTAACAAAGTTGATCCAATGGGTCTTCTTTTGACTAAACCTCAACCATTACCTCTATTTTTGGTGCAGAAATAAACAATACCAAAGGTTGATGTGGTACAACGTATACTACCAAGATACAAACAGCTGTACACTTCGTAAAGGAAATAATGGAATTACAACTTGGTCAGCAGGGTAAGAGGACAGATAAAAAGAAACAAACAAACAACAAACAACAAACAAAAACAAACAAACCCCAAACCCTCTAGGTCCTACGCAAACCTATAAAGTATGAAATGCCCATCAAAATTCGTAAACTCTAGGCACGCAGCAGCTCTCAAATGATTCTATAATTCTATATTAACGGCTACCAATAACAATGTTCAAAATGTGTAAGCAGTCACCTTGTTTCAAGAAGAATCTAATGTAGGTGCTCACACGAAATAGAGGTTGAGGTCTGCAGCCCTGTAGTGTTTTTGATGATTTTTTATAAAGCTATACTTCAGAAATACAGAATTAAACTCATCTCTTCAATCATTTTGATGTTGCCTCTAAAGGTGATAGGGACAACTGATGAGATGATGTGCCCCCATGTTAATTTAGGTGTCTAACATTTTGCGAATTACTAATAACCTTCTGAATGGAGTATTTTTCTTAAATGACCAAGGTAGAAATTTAACTTAATAGGTTCCAGTAAAGTAACCTTTTGGTGGTTACAGTTATATGCTATTAATTCTGCAAAGAATTAATAGAAAAAAGAAAATTCCAAAAAAGAAAAAAGAAAATTCCAGATTTCTGTACTCCTTAATGTACAGGAATGCATTTCTCAAATTTTGGAATATGATGGCTCCTCACACAGGATGAAAGAAAAATTCTTAACCAGATAGGAAAAAGTGTTTTTCACTTTACATTGAAATCAGTCTAAAACCAACACATGCAGACTGATGAACAAAAAATATCCTCTTAATGAAGCACTTGCTAAAATAAGCTTTCTCTGAAATGGCTGCAAAACCTAAAATAATATTAAAGGAATATATTCAATGCTACTAAAGCACATTTCACTTTTCCTATCTCAATCCAATCTTCTTTGTTACAACAGATGTTATCTGATTGTTTATTGAATTATTTCAGAAAAGCAGCCTCAGTACTAATCTATACAGCCATCAGCTTTTCTATGCAATTCATGATGAAAAAGTGCTTCACTTTTATTCTAAACTTCTCACGTATCTTCTTGCACTTCTCTATTTATGTTTTGCTGGAAACACTGATTGCATATTGTTTTTTCTTAAGAATTTAAGACATTTCTGACATTTTTGCAGGTTTTCTGTAAAGGCAGATTTTTTTTTTTTTTTGCTTATAAATCATAACATAGCTGTTTTCTTGTTTTATTTTTCCTTTCCTCCAGAATTTTAGTTCTTGTAGCTACATGATAAACTAATTTTTTACAACTGCTTAAAGATTTGAGACGTTTTACTATATCTTTGAGTTCAATTTTGATTCCTCACAATTTTTTTTTAAACAGTTTTGTGAAGAAACTGCAGGGATCTAGTCATACTGGAAAATTTAATCACATCAACACACATAAGAGTTAGCTCTTTGCACAGGTTAAGGTTGAGCCCACAATTAAACAGGTTGCTCTTCTCCCAAAAGGATGTTGTCAGTTGCCTGTCTTATCACATCTTTTATGTTTACTGTAACTGAGATAGGCTGGACACTTAACAGAAATTATTTTCATTAGAAGCTTGGAAACTACAGCCCAACAAGAGAGACAAAGGATTCCTTGTGTAAACATTCAACAGTTTATTTTTAAACATTAACATTTGAGCATATTTGCTTTTTAAAGACCTGAAAGAAAACTATAACCATTCAAACCACTTGCTGCGGTTGAAGCATTTCAGTACTAGGAAACAAAGGCAGTGATGGATCCAATTAAGATTTAAGCCTTTGAAAGAATATTCAGCTGAATTTCTACACAGCCAATCTGTTCTGTATCAGCAGATATTACTCCTCCTCCTCCTCACTAAAATTTTGTTTTAAAGGAAAAAAAAAGATTTTACTGCAAAAATACTTCTTTAAAACAGGCTTGTTTTCCAAGTACCTCATGGAGTTTTATTCACTACTGATGGAGAAAACCAAGGTGAATCACTTTTGTCTATACTATGCGGTCTGTTTTGGTAAAACAGAAAAGGAGAAGTAATGCAACTGTTTTTTAGGACAGTTTAATATAAAACATTAGAAGAATAACAAAGCTAAAAAAAAAATCCTCCAAACTTCTGAATTAAATCAATATAAAACAATGAATCCAGCCATATACCTGTCAAATGAGTGAAACTGCATGGGAAGAATAGCCTGAGCTTCTCTCTTCAGAGCAGGATCAGGGTAAGGGATTGGATCCGGACCACATTCTGCAATTTCAACAGGGGCTGCCACGAGACTTTTCAGTATTTCCTTGACATTGATGCCTTTACTTTGGCTGATACTGGATATTGATGATGAGGGTTTCAAGATTTCACTGGGGCTTTCAGTTAAGCTCTCCTGAGATTTCTTCACTTCCGAAGACAAAGTAGACAACAGCTCGCTCATAGCATCAGGGCCTGTGCTGGTCTCCAAGTCTGTCCCATTCAAAATATTGGGCATCTGTTCTTCTCCAATTCCTGAATCCGTATGAGGAATAGAGCTTTCCAGCTGAATATCTTCAACTGGTGTCGGTGTTTCTTTATCTTTGATATTTTCTGGAAATACAGTTGGTGTCTCTGCAGGGAAATAGAGATTATGAACACTATTTATAATTTAGTTTGATTTTTTTTTTTTTTCACAAATATAATCAGGAGGTTTAGTAAGACAGAAATATAAGTTTTACAAAGCCCACAAATCTTAGTAGTTCACACCCAAAAACTCATTCTACTTACAAAACATTTTGGTTTCAACAGCTGTTTGGCATATATAAAGGCTTGTAAGAGGGAGCCCAAAGTTGCATTATGCAAGCTCAGTGACATTAAGAAATTACAGCCCACTATTGACAGTAATCAAATAGCATAATACTGCCAGCAACAACATTAAAAATCATAACCTATACAGACTGCATATCAGTATCATCTGTGAGACTATTGGAAAAGAAAGATGCAACCACTTATGCTTTAGGATTACCGTAAACTTTAGGATTTTTATTGCTGTCAACAAACATTAAGCTTGCATTCAAAAGAAGATTGCTAGACCTTTTGTGTGCTTTGTCCTTTTGTTTAAAATGCACATCATACACATTTTACACACATGTAATTACATTTAATACAAATTTATTTATACATGAATAAAAAAGGTGCTATTACTCATTCTTTAAATAATTCCTCCTTCACCACAAAAGGTAAAATTCTGAAATTCTGTCTGGCAAATGTTCAGAACAAAATAAACACAGCTTTATAGAGATGGGAAAGTGAAATCTGTTGAGGTTGGAACATTTCCAGATTGAAACGGACTCTACGACATATTGTAACCGAGAAAGTGTACCTCTATTAATTATTGCAGTGAAACAGACAACACTTTCTGTTGATAAGAATTCTGATAAGAATAATTTGATATGCTTAGCGGAAAGTTAGCTGAAGTTGTGAATAACCTCCATATTCATCTTTTTGGTTACATCTTTTAGAGCAACAGACTGTGGTTATTTTTAATAAAAAAAAAGCTTGCACTCAAACTGATTTTTTTATTTATTTTCAAACTACCTTACTTTCATTTGATTATTTGAATTGATTATAAAATTTAATTGGCCTGTGTATGAAAAGTACCCTTTTTT
>VXAA01005109.1:53554-111180 GCA_013399115.1 Anseranas semipalmata
GGGGGGGGATGGTTCTGTTATAGTAGTAAGTTTAGATATTTTGGAAAATATTTTAGACATACTTAGATGAAGTTTTGCCCATCTAGTTATTTCAAACAAATATCCTTCAACAATATAACTTTAATAACAAGCACATACCTTATTACTAATTTTGTAATATAGTCAGCTGTAAAATATCTATGTATTTACCACAGGAGCATGTGTGTGTATGTATGTGCACAGAAAAACATTCCATAAAGATTATTTCTGTTTGAGCTAATGGTGGTGTAAAACTAATCATATGTACAAGTGTTGACAAACATATAGATAGAAGAGGTTTTTAAAAATACAAAGCAGAATGACTCATTATACTGAATAGTGTTTTCTGCTTTTAACAGCCATAAATGCTGAAGCCACTTCCTCCTTCTCTTTCTCTTAATTGCTTTAAACACTTCTTACCAAATGGACATGAGCCCTGTTTTGTGAAGCAGGAAGTAGAAACCAGATTTATGAGCTGCATATGATGCACTTAGCATCTGCTGGTTCAGGAAGCGAAAAAATCCGTATCTACTTAGTACTGCCTATATTTGGCACAGAGGGACATCTGATCCACAGAATGAGCTTAAAGAATTTTCTGCTTGTTTGTCTCTTTAAACTTTATCCATCCAAAGACAACACATCTGAATCGAAGTGAAGAGTAGGACTGGACAGCCAGTCAAGCAGATATCTGCTGTATTTAAACAGGAATTCCATCTCTGTACTGAATATCCTACCTGCCTGGGAAGGCAGATATTTAAAATGCATATAAAATGCATAGAGGTCAGGACAGAAATTCACAGCTGACTAATGTTCGGTGATAGTTGCAGGAACCACGACATTGTGCAAGAAGTTGTGACTACTTTACGATTATTCAGACTAAGATTTGAATAGCTTGAAGAGCTGAGTGGTAATTTAATTCTTATTTGCTAATAAACTATGTAAAAATTGCATCTGTAGCTTTAGAGAGCTAAATGGTGTGACCCTTGCTCCTTGAGAAAAAGATTCAAATTATAAAATCCCAAAAGCAAATATTCTTTCAGTTATCACTATTACAGTTGCTTAAAGCACAGCTGAAAAAGAAATCAAATAAACATAATTTGAGCCTAAAAGACAACTTGCAGGGAAGGAAAAAAGGAATAACCAGCAGAGAAATCTGTATGACAAGTCCTGTAGTGGACAGCAAGTGAGAACTGCTGAAAGTGAAATGAGGGTACATATCATAATCTATGCTAAATAAAATAACATAAGGTTCCACTATTATATCAATGAAGAAGACAGCAGATTATATGGTGAAGTTAGGGTACACTTAACCTCAATTTTCATTAAGGTCAACAACATTGAACACAGAATTGAAGACAGTAAAACTAATGGAAATGTAGTTCTAGAAATTTGCCATGGTTTTGGCTGGGATAGAGTTAATTTTCTTCATAGAGGCTCACACAATGCTGTGTTTTGGATTTTTGATGAAAACAGTGGTGATAACACACCGATGTGTAGTTGTTGTGAGCAGTGCTTACACAGAGGACTTTTCTGCTTCTCGTGCTGCCCTGCCAGCGAGGGGGCTGGGGGTGCACCAGGAGCTGGGAGGGGACACAGCCAGGTCAGATGACCCAAACCGGCCAAAGGGATGTCCCACACCATGTGGTGTCATGCTCAGTAATAAAAGCTGGGGTAAAGAAGGAGGAAGGGGGGATGTTCGGAGTGATGTTGTTTGTCTTCCCAAGAAACCACTCCGCGTGATGAGCCCTGCTTTCCTGGACATGGTCTGCCTGCCAATGGGAGGAAGCGAATTAATTCCTTGTTCTGCTTTGCTTGCGCACAGCTTTTGCTTTACCTGGTAAAAGCCTACGAGTTCTCACACTTTTACCTTTCTGATTCTCTCCCCCATCCCACCTGGGGGAAGTGTGCAAGTAGCTGGGTGGCACAAAGCTGACTGCCAGGGCTAAACCACAACAAAATTCACATGCCCTAACTAAACAAGAAGAATGATTTAAATGTATTGAAATTATGGGAATTAATTGACTCCAAGCCAATTTTGAAAGAAGCAGTCTATGAAATACTGGTCTAATAGCCAGTATTCTTGTCAGATATGTAAGTGGAGATAGCAACATATGACTGGAGAATACCAACATGGTTTTTCCTTTTAAGAAAGGGGGGAAAAAAAAAGAGATCTGGACAACTACAAGACTTCAACAGTAAGCAAGATTTCAGGATTTATTTTGGAGTAAAGAATAGTAATGGAGTGGAATGAGACAGATTACAAAATGGCTTTGCTAAAAGACTAAACTAAGAGCTTTCTTAATATTTATTGGTCAAAGAGAATATGGCCAAATAGTCAATTTCAGCAAAGCTAGGGTGTCACAAATTATTTTAATTTAGTCTGTAGAAACTGGAAATTAATAGAACATGAGAAAAGAAACTGGCTAAGAAGGACCCATCAAGTACTTTCAAAAGAAAAAGCATCAGACGGAGGGAAATTACCATGGAAGTTATCTTGTTTAAAATTTTAATAACAATTTCAGGAAGAAAAAGTAGGTACACTCTAGTGCAACTTACTGGTGACAAAGTTGAAAGATAAAATTGATGCAAAGAGTGATGATTATAAGAAGGAATTATGATAGAATTGCAAATTAACAGTGCAGATTCATTCAGTGACTAGCACAGAGGTTCCTTTTATAATTGGAATTCGTCAACTGGAACTCACCAAAAAGAAGGACCTGAACACATCAATCACTGGGTAACTATTCAGTTACCAATACAATACTGCCATGGAAAAAGCAAACGTGATTCCAAACTTTTATGAAAGAAAAAATGCCCTGAAACAGTTCAGTATTAACGGCATTAGAAGGGCTTTGGTAGTTTCATTGTGGAATACTGTATACACAGCTGTATTTGAGGAAGATGAAAGGCCACCATGCAGACCCATTCTTGCATAAAGATATGATCTATTCTTGCAGAAATAAAGAGCTTGGCTGATATAGTCTGGCCAAATTACTACTGAGAGGGTATACAACAGCTATAATACATATATTTTTAGGATGCAAATTCCAGAAAAAGGATTTAAGTTAAATGGAAGAGTTGGCATGAGATAAACTGAGCGCAAATTTACTATGAATAAATTTTGTTTGGGAAGTAACAGCCATCGGTATGGAATTAAGGTTCTGGAATAGCTTCCCAGTCAGAGTAGCAAGTTCAAAAAACAGAACTAATTTCCATATGCTATAAATAGGACAGAACTTAATTACTCAGCAGGTCTCTTATTCTCATTTGGGAACAAAGGATTACAAAATACCCAAGAGAATTGCACCACTTAAAAATGGAAGGAAAATTAAATTTGTGGATATAGAATTTAGATATGACATTCCATACAATGCATAACACTAATTAAAATGATTTAAGAATACAAATATCAAAAGAAGTTATTCTACATGCAGGTAAGTGTCAGGATACTTGATTTCCACAGAAACCAGATCCGTATTTGTATTTTTCTTATTGTGTCTCCAGTGTGTATTAATACACTGCAGTGAATATTAATGTATATTAATAACTGCAATGTGTATTAATACACTGCAGTAAGTCAATTAAGCTTAGTCTGATTTATCACCATGAATAGCAGTCTCTAAAAACTACCTAGATCCAATGCATTAACTCTTATTTTTCAAAATGTCAAGCAAGCCAAATGAATAAGGACGTCAAATTTACTTTTTGTAAATCAAAACAAAATAAATTCAGAACAGATAAAAACTGATTAATAATTGCCTCTCAAATAAGAATATTGGCAAACTAGTTTTTGTGAAAGTCAGAAAAATATGTCTGAAAAGACACGTTTTAAAAACCCTCTGCATCAGCATTATTATTGGTACTATTATAGGTAAATTCTAAGCTCCTGAGCATGGGTCACAGAAAACAACCAATTTTAGTTGCAACACTGCATATCCACAAGTTTTATTCTTCATTTGTACTGTGTCATAGCACTTCTGTAGCCTTCAGAATTCAGGAATAAAGTATCAGTACTGAACACCACTTCATGTTGTTATTCAGTAAAAATCTTAAACCTCTAACATGTATGCTTTCATAAAAATTCTAAATACTCAAAGCAACTTAGCAAAATGATAATTTTAAACATGAACAGAAGCAAAAATATAACCGATTACATCTGTCTATGTTATAACATTCTGACAGTAAGCTTGTAAATTTTCAGCAAACCTCATCAGTTTTCTGCAGCACTAGGCCATGTCAGTAGACAAAGCAGAAACATTACTAGATCTAGTGATCTTAACCCTGTCAGAAATAGGCAGTTGGAAGCCAGATGCCTCCTCCTTACTGTTTTTCATTGTAACTAATGAGTTCATCTACTACATTATGGGAAAAATATGGGCTTAAGGTAACTAAATGACATATTGTATATCTGGTAACCTCATCTGTCACACTCCTTCCCTAAAATATCTTGTTTGCTTGTGATTTATGAAGTGTATTGTAATTGTTTTAACATTTTGAGTTACCTAAATAGTTCTTGCACTGCTTCTAAATACCTAAAAAATACAACCCCCACAATGTTTATTACCTAAATGAGACATTTTGCGTTTGTGGCAAACATATAACATTTTGCTATTATAAAAAAATGACAACACAAAATTTTCTGTTTTTAATCTTTATTACTTTAAAAAAATGGAGAAATTGTGTATATAGTCCTATGGTCTTTTTTCTTTTTCATGTGATTAAAAATCCATACTAGACAAAAACTAGCTGAAAATTTTCAAAAGAAAAAAATGAAAATCATTACAGTATGGCTGAATATACTAGTTTCTAGCTCATTAAGATATTTTTCTGAAAGTTGCATTATTGTCAAATTTCTGCAATATAGCAACATTTGGTAATGGAAGCTTCAGGAGCAATATTGGTAATAAGAGTTGCTGCCACCTTTCAGTCTGCACGTGCACTGGAAAATGTATGTGTTGTTTTTTGTACAGATATTTTAAGGCACTAATAATAACCTTATAGCTGCATTTTACAGACCCCTCCGTAGTATTCTGCATTTTTTTCAGGGACCATACACCACAGGCTGAAAAAGCTTTTAGGCCAGTAAGGCCTAATATTACAGCTTCCCCCGTAGGTGGCAGGGTCAACAAATCAATGACTAAGCTCTAGGCTATAAAGAGATGGTGAAAAGGTTCTTCCTAGCAATATTGATCTACTAGTTTTCACATATGAGAAGCAGCACAAATACACAGAAATGAAAAACTAAATATGAGCACAGAATCAAAGAGTAATAAGGGTCTGATTTAAAATTACATTGGAAGGAATAACCCAAAATAGAGTTGCAATGGAAATGTACTCAGAGGCTGAGGCACAACAGTAAGGATCACACTAAAAAGAACATTAGCATGCCAAGCTGTTCTATATCTGCTCAGTAACTTGGGTCCTAACAGCATTTCTATTTCTATGTGGAATTTATCACAGCCTAAAGAAAATATTCCCTGTAAAATATTCTCCTGGTCCTGGCCCAACCACATAATATGCACTCGTTTCGGCAGCCTAGACAGTATTACTTTTCATGTAACACTACACATTAATGGGCAAATTTGGCCATGTCCCACTGATGGAGTTCATGGGATTCTGTTATTCCTGAGGCAAGGTTATCTGAGTAACAGTGAATTTTATTTTGCAGAACTCATTTGCAGAACAAAAAAGCTCTGAAATGGGAGAGAAATGGAACAGGAGAGACAGGGTGGAGAGATCAAGGTTGGGAAGTGACGAAGAGCCTGCATGGCAGAGGACAGAGTTGTCATCAGCCAGCTTCTCAGCTGGACACTTGTAAGTGCATATCTTCTCTTCTTGCTCACTGGAAATTACTTCTATTTGCTCAAATTCCTCAGAAGTCTTAACTTTTTTTTTTTTTTTTCTTTGCTCCCCCATGATCAATCGTGGACTCAAGCAGGAACATAGAGCAGCTCCCACTACCTTGATCAAGGAAAGAGTATTAGAAGAGCCTCTTATGACACATAACTCTTGATCTGTTTAGGTAATGTCTTTAATCAAACTGTCGATTCTGTCTTACTATCAGTTTCCTTACAAATCAATCCTCTTTCACTCAGTGCTTGATAGATAAAACACCTGTACCTCAGTCTGACTGATTACCTGGTTACCAAACAAAATGCCAACAGTCCTAAAACTATTCAAGCCAAAGCTTACTAAGGCACTTAAATAAAAAAAAAAAAAACATAAGAAAAAGAATAAATTTAAGAAAATGAAAATCTGTATTAAAGAAATGTCAATTTTAGAGTAAAAAAACAGTTGTTTGCATTTTAAAGAAAAAACAAATGCAAATTAGGAAAAATACGATAGTATGTTCTAATTTTTGTATTAGTTTTGTATTAATTTTTTCCCTCATTTTTGTCAGATTCTATTTTTATTTTTGTCTTGTGTAAACTCAAAAAGCACATATGTAATGAAAAACTCTCTGCAAAACAATTAGAGGAACAAAAGCATCAGAGGAACAGATACTAAGTGAACAAGACAGAATGGTAGACAGAAGGAAGAAAGGTGTGATTCTCAGTGTGTTGGACATTACAGGTTTACACATTCATTTCTTACAATTTTAAAAGAAAAATAGATGAGTTGGTAGTTATCTATCATAATATCTGTATTTCTGACCCACTATGGGAAAGCTGTTAATTTTGTTTATACATTACTTGTAAAACTAATAAAAAATAAAAATCTGCCACATAGGTTACACTATCCAGCCACAAAATTTAACAGTGAAGCACAAAATGTTCCATAGACATGATGAAACTTATACTAAAAAAATTCTATTAAGAACTACTTTGAAAAAATGAAAGAACTTTAAAAACATCTGTAATTTCTATAAACTAATCAAAGTATTAATGTTATTTGACCAAAACCAAAATAAATTACAACTGCTTCATGGGTATGCAATGATTGATCAATTAATAATGAAATATATGTACAGACCTATCTTCTGATGCCTTAAGTAGTTGGTGAAGGGTAATAAATATTTGATCAAGATGTATTTATTACTATGTCATGATCTTAAAATATACTTCGTCTCAGAGGAAGTTGGAATAGGTGGCATATATTTTATATAAACAGGAAAGCAATATAATAATCTTGAGCAGCATGCAGAAATTCAAATTGACTTTTATCATTCACATGATTATCATCCATTTCCCTTATAACATTTAACTCAATTTCTTGAAAGCATATGTACAACTAGATTTTGAGGAAGATGGAGCCACAGATTTTATCAGGACTTTGTGAAGGCAAAGGATATTTTGAGAGGCAGTGCAAATTAGTCCCTTAGTCCACTTTGTGTAGTTAGACTGCTGTCCTTGCAAAACAGTTAATTTGAAAATAGGCTGGAAGTCTGTTGCTAGGAGTACAACACTAAGAACACAAATACTGGTACAGCAATGGTCAATACCCCGAGTACTGTACGTCAATGAGATCAGAAAAACTTGATGCTTTACTTGCCTCAGAAGAAAAAGCAATTTCTGCAACTTCTTAATATAGTTCTATCAAGAAAAAAAATCAATAGCTTTCGATCCATCCACAGCACATGCCTTTAAAAATCTGTTAGTTTACAGTGCTTTGGGAAAAATACGGACAGTGATATCAAGGGAGATGAAAAGCCAATCCATTTTTGATGAAGTGTTGTGATAATCTATGCACTGATGTCCTCTGCACAATATGATATAAGGTGAGTTGAACTGTTGCAATGTTTTCATTTCCAAAACACTCCTGAATAATGTTAAGTGGTAAAATCAATTTTTTGACTGAAAACATCTTTTCATTACTTGTTTAGTATTAATTGCGTTTTCAGGAATTTACATGCTGCCAGTTGATGTGCAAAAACAGATCATTCACACCTTTCCACTCCTGGAGATGTGGAAGTACTGTTGAAACAGCAGTCTAATAAACCTTCAGTGTAAGCAAGTATAGCGTTAATAATGACCAGAATTGAGAAAACTCATCTTACTAATCTTGACCACCATAACCAAAACTACTTCAAATTCATAGCTATACCTTAAAGAGGTTACTTGGTTTTATATAATAGGGTTGATTAGCTGCTATAAACAGAAGACAAAATGCTCCTCTATTTTTCCATTGTCTTATTTCACTGATATGATATTTCTGCTCTCAAAATATGCACTGATTACCCTCTATCTGGTAACAGAAAGGGCTACTCCCAATTTTTCGGTTTTGACTTCTACACCTTCCAGACATAACAGAGATATTTTCATACCAATTTAGGGAAAAATCCATATCTTATTGGTGAAACTAACTGAGAATAAAACAGTATTTTCTAAGCTATTTAAGTTGCTGCCATTCCAGAAATACACATTTTAGCATTTTACACTAAATTCACCAGGGTAGATCTTGCTGACCAAAGTGACAAGATAAAGACTGCTAAGGATGTCTTGACCACTAAAATTTTATCTTAAAATAGCCGCGGGAACTGGCAAGTTCCACTGTGCCATTAAGTCAGAAGCCTTATAACAGTCTTGATAATCCTCCTACTGAGACCTGAACCTCCTCTGACATTAAGATTAATTTCATGTATTTGCTTGCAAAATAAAGCAGAAGGAGCTTGTCTGCCTTCCACAGGAAGTAGCTTTGCTTACTGGGACTACCTTCAACCTACTGAGTTTGAAAGGAAGCTTTTCAAGGAACTTGAAATCACTCCTCAGCAGCAAGAGTGATGATTAAGCTCTAGCACTGCTTCTCCAGTAAATACAACACATTGATTTATTGCTAAAGATGAAAGCCAAAGATTTTTAAAAGGGGGTTTGCTAGAGCATCAGACTGCAAGGAATAGTCTTCTTCAAGGATCTTAAGCACTGAGCAGGCAAAAAAGGAGACTTGAATACCTAAAAATAAATAATTTTTTTTAACCTCATTTAATGTGTATTCTAAAGCTTTTACAATAGTGCAACTTCATCATAAATTGAGCAGAGCAATTTCTTCAGACATGGACAACCTGAATAAACACTTCTAAAAGACATGTATGTTCAACTCTCCCTAGTGGAGTAACTTTGGTAACAAATGCTGATCAGCTGAGCAGAAGCACCAGCCAACTGTCTTTTAAGCCCTTCCATGTGAGAAATTTAATTTAAAAAATGAGAGCTTCTGTACTTAATATACTACTAAGGTCCACAGGCAAGCACAGATTCTTTCCAGATATAAATAAAATGGTTATAGAATTCACTGGCTACACCACTCCAGTATAGCAAATCTGTGAAATGTTACTGCAACATTTAGATCACAGTTGCCTTTTCATATTTGGGATCTCAGTTACGTACGTGACCACAGTGTTTGTGATCTGCTGACTGTCTTACAGATTTCCATTAGCTTTTTTTTGCCTCTGAAAACACCAATATATGAAGAATTTTCACATGATAAAAATAGGTGCTATATTAGATTCTCGTTCAACAGATGCAGTTTCTACAATCAGACAAGATCTCCAAGATTTTCAACCAGAGAAACAACCACAGAACAGCTCATTTAGGACTGCCTGAGAGAAGACAAAAATGATGGTAATAATGGAAAAAGAGAAACATTTTTCCAGAAAGTACAAATTATATGACTGATGATTTCTAGATACAAATTGAAAATCTAGTACAGAGCTTTTAGTCATACTGAAATATATGAGATACTAAGAATGATAATGTTTTCTATCGTCTTTGAATAGTCAGGTGAAAATAACTCTCCCTTTCTGGCAAAGATATTTTAGCGCTATATCCATTTTTTTTTCTAACTCCATGTTTTAATTATGGAACTTATCTTCATCACAGTCAATTGAAGAAATTTGATGAACCAAAAAGTCTGTAGGCCAGGCAACATTTTAGGTCACTCTACTGGCTCTTGCATTTCAATAATTCTTGATCCAAAGTCTCCATCTTGAAACCTTCACAAATACAGGAAAACTGATCTATCTGACATTCCAAAAGTCTAATTCTTTCTAATTCTTTGGTATTGTGAACAGAAAGAAGTAGGTCTGGCAACATTTACTTTTCATTTATTTTTTCTGTGTTTCTCAAGACGTTCTTCAGATGCAAGAGAATAGTTCTGATCTACCTTTTTATTTGAGAATGTGATAATAAATTACTCTAGAATAGATGCTCAAATTGTACTGAATATTCAGGATTCTCTAACGAGATACACCTGACTTCACATTATTAGGAAGCTGTAGAGCACACAGGAAGAAAGGTTTGCCAATGCTTGCAGATAAGTCAACTTCTCTCCTTCAGGAAACATCAAGATTTGTCTTACCTGGTTCTGAACTTCAAGGAGGAGCAGTAAACAAGCATTGTATCTTTGAAAAGATAAGCAACACTAAGTTTTCTCCAGAGTATCCTTACAGCATTTGACTGAGATCTTGCCAAACTGTCAGCATTTGAATCACATGAGCTCTTCATTTTTGTGATTGGCATCCAGCCATGAATAACATGAGGTATGAAGATGTTGCATAGAATAAATAAGCCAACAGTAGGGTGTGTGTGTGTTTTATGTCTTTTTCTTTGATGATGTACCTGAAGGAATTTCTTAGTATCTGACACTTGAAGCAGCAAGTGGAATAAGCCTGGATGTGGCAGACTTACAAGCTGGTTCATAAAGCTTTCTGAGTCATGCCATGATACCTTTATGAAGATTAGTACTGTAAATCAAGGTGCTTTTTAAAGCTCCCTTTTAAAGCTTTGGAGCTGAATTTCTTTCCATTTAAGATTTTTGATATCAGAGAAAACTATCATATTGTCTCCCCATTTAAAATTCTAAAGTCATGAAGTTAAGTAATCTGAGCTAAGGAGGGTTGCTTTTGCCTCCTTATGCACACTGTGTATGACCTAAATAGAAAAGAGTGAGATTTCTTTTCATTTTTCAAGTTCTGCTTTGTTGGACTAAGCACAGATTATTTTAGAAATACTTGCAGACCCTTTGGATTTATCAGAAACGAGTAGGAGAAATGCAAGCACTTCTGACAAATGTATGGCAAAGAGTAAATCCACAGATAAGAGACACCTTTATCCTTCCCATGGATCAGCTTAGAAAGAAAAAAAATACAGCAGAATAGATTATAAAGAAATAAACATTTTCACTGTTAAATGAAATAAATATAAATAAATATAACAGAATGACACAATGGTATAACGGACACCATTGGTTCATCTTTTTCTTCCTCCTCCTGGGTGTGTCCTTTCTCCTTTAAGCACCATCAGATAACATATAGCTTGTGAACAATACTTGGTTCACAGCAAAAACCATTAAATCTTTAAATTAAATCTCATAATTGTAGGCAGTAAAATAAAGGTAGAATATATTTCCCTGCAAAGCACATTTTAAATGATTTAAATACTAAATTTTATTCATAAATAATATCATCAATAAACTGGGCAAAGGTCAACATATTTAACTGATGAGAACTGAAAAATTTCATTTCAAATACGATGATATTTAGAATTCCTAGAACCTGCACTTGACATCAGCTGCAGTTACTCATAAGAAGCATACACCAATCACATACTGTAATGTGCCTGAGGTAAGTAGGGTCTCATACAGCCTTGAAAATATTTTAATAAAAGATAATGTCATATACAAAGTAAAAAAAGAAGCACCACTAAGAAGAAAATCAGTATCTTATTTAAATAACTGTAGTATATCTCTTCCTATTTTACTTCCCCCACAAGTTTTCTGGGGGGGAAATTCCATCTACTAAAAATCAATTTTTTTTTAAGCAGCCAATCACTCTCCTTAAATTCATAGAAATCCATCCCAAAGAAACTCTTGTACAGTTCTAACAATAATGATACAATTTGCTGTATTGAATTGGACTGACAAAGAATGCATCCTTTACATCCAATTAGTGTCATGCAGAATGAATAAAATATAGAGGCTTTATTTCCGTGTAGCAACTGAATTTTTATCCATTTTTTTAATAAATAGGATTGTGCTTTAAAAACATATATTGACTTTCAAATGCTAAATGTAAGCATATAAAATATGTTAAAATACCTTAAAATATAAAATAATATTAATATGTTACATGTTTGCTGCCAAAATCTGGAAGCATGTCAGATCACTAAAATGAAACTGATTGGCTAAGCCACTAGAATGAAAAATTCTTGAAATGACAAAACAGGTTTTGTCCTTAAGCCTCTTCTGACAGTTGGCCTTTTTTTTTTTTTTTTTTTTTTTCAGTTCCTGCTAATGTTTTTCAAAACTGAGGAACTGGGCTCAGAATTTAGAAAGCAGAAACATTTTTATTCTCTAATGGATAAATATGCAGTTTAGAGATTTAGATGCAGTTATGTATAAGAGGCTGAGACCTTGTACATTTAAAACCTCGAAGGGTATGGCAATATCAACAAATAACTAGCTACAGATAAAATTTCTGTATTGAATAATTTGTTTCTAAAGCGAATTTTTTCAGTACAGTTTCTTCTGTATCTCACTTGCACTTTTACTATAGCTCTATTAAAAGACTATTAAAAACTATTAAAAGAACCAATCAAAAACAAAACTAAATTGTACTTGAAGTTGAAGTAAAGCAAATACTATGAGCAATAGTACAGAGGACACATCTCTTAAAAAAATGATTTATCTGAAATATTTTGGTGAGTTTATACACCTGCAAGTCTTCTAAAGTCTTCTTTTTAGACTTTTTTTTTTATGTATATTTTATTTCATATGGATTAGAAGAAAAACTATTTACTTTTCCACTCCTTTTGACATCCATTATTTCAAATGTCAAGCTTTATACAAATAGTAATATAATCTCATTTATTTTGCATAATTTCTTTTTATTGTATTAAATTTAATTTTTAAAAGTTTTTAAATAACTGTACATTTTGAGGCAGTCTAACCAATTTAAATTTTCAAGCAAAAGGTGGTTAAAAATAAAATATCCTATGTCTGCTACACACCAATGTGTTCTAAAGGCAAAAGGAGATGAGAAAGCAAGATCTAATTATTTCAGGGTTTTATTCTGTAGTACCATGTAACACTGTAGTACTCTTCTGAACTAAGAGCAAATGATTCCTTCTTTTTTTTTTTTTTATAAAAAAAAAATCAATGATGGACTGAATACAACAGTGTAACAACTAAGAATACTATATCAGCAAATTGAATGATGGGAAATATATGTATATTTTTTCCTTTAGATGGCAGACAATCGACTTTTTAATTAAAATCATAAACCCTTGCTTACTAGTTGTTAGAATTTAAAACAATTTATAATATACTTACATGCACACATGGAAATTTAAGAAATGTAAGATAAACATAGTGATTGTTTAAGTTGATCTAATGAAAATTTTAACATAATGTTCCCAGAACAGGATATGATAAATATAATGTAAGTTACATTATTAGTAAAGTGAGAAGTTAACTATTTCTATTCTTTATAAACAGGATGCAATTTTAAATCTCTTTGACTTTTTATAAATCAAACTTTTTACTCATTGAGATTTTGCAAAATTATACCCAGAACATTTTCATCATATTTTTTTTTAACCTATATTATATTTCTATATTCATAGTACAGTGCATGCAAATAAATGGGGAAATGTACATGCAAACTTGGCTAAAATTACACTCAGGTAACCCTATTTTTTCAAATGACATCTGGAAAACATATTCCCTACATTATATGTATCTATTAAAACAAACAAACAAACAAACAAAAACAAGCCCAAAACATATAATAGGTGCTCTGGTCACAAAAGTGATCTCCTTCAAGAAAAGCACAGCACAGCACATTAACTAACATGCATAAAATAATTCACAGTACATACAATATCAAAGGTTTACATACCATCAAGAAGGCAAGAAAAAAAAGCAAGAACGGAAGGAAAAATAACAGGAAAAGATATGGGGAAAGGGAATACTACAAAAGTACTACATACTTTATGTGGTATACAATATTTTTTTAAAATAGGCCTGACTTTATGGGCCTAAATTGTAGCAGAATAACCACAAACCAAAAGCATTTAGAATTTTCTACATCCATTCCCTCCTCCTCACTGCTCTTTTATAAAATTAATTTCATAGTAAGTAAAGTTAATAAGTGGTAGTAACAGTGGGAAAGAGATTTCCTAGAGAAATGTAGGCAGGAAGTTAAAGTTTTAAAGGTGTCATCAGGTCTGATCTCCATGTAACCTGAGGCGTATACTTATTTATCAACAATTACATCACAGTTAGTTCTTGTATTACATTACATTAAATAAGAACACCCAAACAGGTTAGGAGATGATGTTAATATTACCTTTGTAAAATGAGTGGGCAAAGCTCTGCTCAGGAATTAACTTGGCAAGGAATCCATGGTTCAAACTTGGGTGAGGGATAGATGGTATGACCACAACTGTGGAGAAAATCATGGAATCAAATGTGAGCCAGCTAGTATTCATGTGTGGCCTGGTCCACTGTGGATCCATGACAGAAGTCCTATCTCATTGAAACATGCAAATATGGTATTATCAACATAAAATGCATTTCTAAAGGAAGAAAACAAGTTCTGTATCAAGAGATAGGAAACAGCACACCTATTTGGGCACTTCAGGAGCAACATTCATATGGGAAAAAAAGACACACATATATATATATATGCACACACACATACACAGAAGATAACGATGCATGAAATAGTTCACTGAAACTAGCAGCTTTTTAGTGCAGAACCATAACATATAACCAGAAAAGCACAAAAAATTATGATTTCTCATAATTGACTATGTTCATGTATTATATTTGAAATGGAAAGCCCTTAAGCACATGAACTGCAGAAATGATGTATAAGTGATAAATTAAAACATAATGATGAATCAGAAAATAATGACTAAATGCAAATGTGACACAAATTGGAACATACATTCTATGAAGAATGAAAATTAGAAGTTCAATAAATGACGTAATTAAAATTCAATACAAGAAAAACATATATGAAGAGCTTCATGGACAAGTTCAGCTACTGTTTTCAGCTCTTTTAACACAGAAGGTACAGTTATAAACAATTCAATGGAAATTGAAAACCTACTGAACTGACAGTGTAAAGAATTTGAAACAAAGTGGGGTAAAGTTTGGATCCCTAATTTCTGATGGGCTCTGACAGCTGACAGACTCCCTTCCTCTCAGGCTGAAGAACACACGCCAGTGAGAAATACTATTACTAATAAAAAAAACCACAAACAGTTCAAAGAAGACGATAGAAATGCTTCCTTTTTCTTACAGTCTTTCCATAGGCTTTCAATGCAGGTACCAACACAGCAGGACTCCAAAAAGGAGTCCTCCACCACCACCCTTTCACAAACCTCCTCAGTCAAACTAAAGGAGTTCACATGGGCAAAGAGCTGTGTTTGCTGTTTATACGTTTCATTGTATGGTGTTAAAGATATCTGCTCTTACTAACAAATAACAGACTAAGAAAGTTTACAGCTTTAGCCCCATCAGACACCCTGTTTCTTTTCAATTATATTCAAATGAAAGAAACAAAAGCATAAAAAGTGATACAAAAATCAGAATCAGTTATACCCTATAAGCAAATACACAGAATAAGTGAAATCTGCCAATGTACATTAAAGACCAAATGATTTTAGAGGAAGAAAGTAGCATGTAATTTCCTATTAGAATTTTAAACTGCTCACTAAAAATACTTCATAGTAAGATAATTACAGTTCTAAAAAATCTACATATGAAAATGAAAAATAGCAATTAAAGAAAACAAATATACCTGTACTTGTTGGTGAATTTATTTCTTGTCTGATATTTCTACCTGCCTGGCTCCCAGATCTTGCAGTTTCTCGTTGTGGTTCTAGTATATCACGGTATTTGGAAACCATCAGAACTGAAATAAAGTAGACTACCGCCAAAGCTAAGAATTGAGCCTGTTTGCTGTCGTCCTGTGTTAGAGAAAAAGGAACAGATCTATAATACTGGACATTTCCATGGAATTTTCACTCAAGATCATCTCAAAGCTTTATAAATAATACCTTTCTGAAATGTTACATCTGTTAACATAGTAGCAAATGGATTGAACATAAGATTTAATGGATTTTTAGTGAAGTAATACACACACAACACGTAGTAAGTACTTAATCTTAAAGGTAATTTGGAAACTACAAATCTCCAAGACAGTGAAGTCAACAGGCTTTTCAGACTAGCGGCTTCATTCTGCTCCGAGAGTGCTTTCAGTTCTTCCCAACAGTAATGGCAACTTACTTTTGATGCCCCAGGGATGAGAAACAAAAACGTCCTGCTGCAAGTAGTTAAGGGGTACTGCTGAGAGGGAATACTAAGCTCGCTGATGCAATTCCAACTAACACTGGATGCATAAGCAGGCAAAACACCTTCTGGTAACACGTAAAAGCAGGACGCTTACGACCATTGTTTTCCTTCCAGCAATAAATCCCAGCTCATATGACTTCTTCAACAGGATTATCAGCAGAAACCCTAGTTTTCCAGGGCTGTAAGTAAATACCAGGACCAGAACAACTTTGCTGCCTTTATTTTCCTCCCACCCCATGTAGTCTGCTGTTCCGTGGCCACTACCTATTGATTGCTTGGATATGGCCCTGATTGAGCCTAAGTTGCTGTAGTTCAACTGAAATGTCTTTTATTATTATTGTGGCATAAAACCAAACATGGTAGAATTCAGACCTCAGACTCTATTTATTTCTATAGTGGTTTCACCTTGTCTCAATTCCACAAGTACCCATTTTCTATCATAAATCCAGTACTTGCTTTCCATGTTTTTCTGGGTGTTGTTTAATTTGGTTGCATGTCACTGCAACCTTTACAATAATTGGAAATCTTCTTACTAGATCTTTCACAGAAATTTGAGAAACTATTTCCACTACTCTCTTGTCCTCTAGGTAAGAAAAGAGCAGGTGACAGAAGATCATCACCCAAATTTAACCTTGCCCTTTCAAGATGATCAGGTCATTCGGACAGATAAAAGCTTTTGTTTCGAGTTGTACTTTCTTCTGCTTAAAACTATTCCTACATTCAGTTTTCACTTCAGTCCACTCAAACTTAGGTTGGAGAAGTTTAAACATAAAATATCTCTTTGCATATATATAATAATAATTCCTATTGCACTGCTTTCAAAAGCAATATTTTGGCACAGTTTTATGGTAAAATCAGTTGCAGACATCTGAAAAACATTTATATATGTATATTTTTATATATATAATACATATATTTATATTTAGCAAAAGTAAAAATTGGCTTTATAAATCAATTTGTTGCAGCTCTGCAATAAATATAACAATTCTTCCTCCTACACTGGTCGGACAAATAGCTGACACTTTTAGTAATACATTTTTAATTTAGGACATAACTGATTTATTATGGTTGTGATTATTTGGCTAATATAAGATCAAGTATGACTGTAAAACAAAATTACGTACTAATCTTGAATGGCTTATCAATATGATTTTAAAGTGCAGAAAGTGGCTGACGGTTACAAAGCCATGAGCAGATGGTTTGCTGATAATATATAAAGTGTGACACATGAACTATATTTTTCATTCTGGAACAATCAAAAACTCTTTCAAAATGGAAGTGATGATTTTGCAGAAGAATCACAGCACATATTACTCACCACATCACGAAAAACAACTGCTCGTAGACGATTAATATCAACATCCTGAAGAAGCCGATCAGGGTCTTTTATAGGAGAAAGATTGCCAGGGACATTTTCAAGGGGAGTCTACAAATAAAAAAGTTGTGAGAATTTTTTTCCCCAAATATCTTAATTCAAAGAATTTCTGTTACAACCTTAATTTTATACCTTTTTTAGATATCACTGTTAATCTTAGATGCTCTTCTACTAACAATGTACTTTCATTATTATACTTAGAAAAAGTTTCTACAAATAAAGCAATGTTTGAATTACTGTCCTAATACTAAATATTTAGATATAAATTGTTACATCATCCCAGTACATCAGAACAACTGTATCTTGTCCCAGAGTTAAGATGATAATGTGCACACAACACTCAGATTGAATTGATTAAAGTGATTTCAGATTATAGTTGTTTCATAGCAGTACAATAAATTATTTGTAATATGTGTTAAATTTAAAAACCATGAGCAGAAATATTTTCAAAAATCAGTTTCTTTTCATTTTACTGAGAATTATTACAGGCTATTCACAGAATAATTCTTATTATTACAAAGGCATACAGTAGTATGCTTCATTTAAAATGTATTACAAATGATGCCTAAACAACTAAAAGTATCGTTATACTGATTTGCTTTGCATTGTATGTGATAAAGTAGATAAATATAATGCTTTTTGTGAGATTTAATGAAATAATATTGTGAATGTAGCTGAGTTTGTAAATGCTATCTGGAAAAGGCATTAGAGAAGAAAAAACACTAAAGTTACCAATGAAAATACAGTACCAAAAAAACAGGAATCTATTATGTCAGCTAAAATGTCATACTTTAGTCATGGGCTATACTAAATACTTCAGGATTTTAGTTTAAGGACTCCAAGTCTCAAAGCTGTTAACAAGTTCAAAAAAAAAAAAAAAAGCAATGAATTAATGAAGTTGTAATTGTATATTAAATAGGTTTCATTCAGTCAGAAAGAAAATACTGATCTCTATTGTACATGCAAAGGTCTGTTGAAGTTGCTGGGACTCAGATGTTCCACTGACAGATGTGATTGCAAGACTTCATCAAAACTGAAGGTGCCTTGAGAAATTAAAAAAGCTATGCAGGTATATAAGACAGATGTGAGGAAGGGAACTTGATTTTTGAAGAAAACAAAGCTCTTTAAAACTGCTCCAGTATACCATTGCATTAACATTTTCTTGTTTCAAAAAGGAAAAAAACATACTTTCACTTCAAGTCAGTTAATAGAAAAAAAAAAAGCTTTTGCCAAATACTTGAGAAGGCAGTACAATTGTTTTCTGATCACAAAAAACAGTGGTACAGTTTTGTCAATGCTGTTGGTAACTGAAACTGGATTACCTTGGTTGCTGCTGATGCAGTTACACCTTGGAGAGCATCCTGAGCTTTACTGCTTATTAACGAAGTCTTGTTCACTCTCTCTCTCTGCCTTTGCCGACACTCTAAACAGTTTCTCACAGCCACACAACAAACTAAAAAAGTCATGAAAATAGTACTAGTTAGAATATTTTCTCATAATTATTTTCAGAATATCAATCAGCAGTCAATAGCCATGTCCAAACAGTAACTGCAATAGTTCTCACCTTAGCTTCCATTGGTACTAAGAAAGCATTAATGGTAACTTATTTAATTCTTTTAGCTGAACAACTTAATGTATTATATATATAAACAACTTAATGTTTAACATATCACTATATTAAAATTTGAAAATTATTAGTCCCTGAACTGGAGCTCTCATATGTTATTGATCAGTTATCAACACTTAAAATCTGAATGCAGTTATGCACAGCTGCAATAGAGGAAAATAGTAGGAGTTAATTTAGAATTTGATGAAAATTGATCAGGGAGAATAACCACAAGATTTATACCAGTAGCAGTATAATTAGCAATGATCTGATGAGTGGTATGAATAATAACAGGATGAAAATCAGAGTCTAAAAATTACTCAATATTTGAAAAATGAAAAAGTATGTGGGATGCAACATTAAAGAAACAGCATCATGCCAGATGACAGATAAAATTGAATGTTCACTAGGACAAAGTGATATAGGTTGGATAGAATAATTTGAACTATTCAGAAATATTTAAATTGCCTAAATTAACTGTAACGGTATATAGCAAATGGTAAATGGTGAAGAAAGGTGCTAGACTGTTGCAATATATGTATTAAAATCTGCAGTCTGCACACATATCCCAGGCTTTTAATCTTACATAGACTAAAAACAGTCTTTCAAATCTACAGAGACTTGGATAAGGAAACTTGCAGTAGGCATGCAGCAAAACAGTTTTTAGGAAAAATATTCTTTTTCCCCATTCCCTTACTGTTATTTAATATTTTTACTCCTCAAAAATGTATACAACTTATACAAAGGAATTAACAATTTCAGACATGCCATTTTATTATTTTTTTATGTCTGTATTGAATCAACCTTAAAACAGCATCAAATAACATACTTTTTGTTACTGACTGTGTACATCACAGTCAGTACAAGGTCATTTCCTACGTGTCACTATTTGATCTAGCTTGAGCTCACTGATCTGTAAGTAATTATTTAATATGCACTGTCTGCAGACTTACCAAGCCTCAGGCACTGTCGCATTAGACCTCCAGAAGACATGTTTTTTTCAGCTTCAATCTCACTAAAATTTAGAGAACTGGCAAATACTAGTACATCAACCATTGCCATCAGACGGCTGAGAAAAGTTACTGCTGTCTCTGCTGACATTCCTTGTGTCACTTCAATATTTTCCAATTCAGTCTTTAAAGGGAGATAATTGAATTAAAAAGTTTGAACACAACTGAAATATAATGACAGCAGCATATATACATACAAATCTAAATTATTACACTTAATGATAAATATATTGAAAAGATATTAAAAAAACTTTTATTATTACCATTAACATAAATTGTAATCCAAATTCATAGTAAGACAGCATGAAAAGTGAGAAAATTATTTATGTTTACATGCTCTAATAGATGATAAAAAAAGTCTAATATAAACGTGAAAGCTATTAGCAATTACATAAAGACAAAGTGTGGCCAGATAGTAAAACAATGCAAGGTATGTAAGGGTGCAACATACTCTTACATTCTTCCATAGGCTAACAAAATTGACAGGTAACATATTCATTAAAGTCCATATAGCTTTTACATTCCTTTAGACAAACAAGTAAATGTGAGGACTGGAGAGTTGGAAAAACCGGACAGTTTTGCCCTGCTTCCATGAATTGATTCTCCCTGGGAATGCTTACTGGTAGTGTGGTATTGGTATGGTAGTACCATACCAATCCTCCTTGGAAATCAGAAGAGAGTATGTTTACTCCCTCGCTATGGCAACAAGGAGGGAGTAAAAATGTGACAAGTTATACGGCATGCAGCTTACATTTCCCAGAGAATGACCATTTCTTTTCTAATGTAGTGCTGTACTCTCCTTAATGGGAATCCACAGAAAAATGCTGAATGAGCTCATTATTTCTGAAATCTAAAAAGGGGTCATCTTTTCTCCAAAAAGATGTCTAGAGTTATGTTTTCATGTTTTCATGGTTTTGGGTGTCTAACAGTGAAGATGAGTGAGCAAACATTAAGTTTAATAAAAAAAAAATCTACTTAAACACCTAAACTTTACTTCCACCTCTGGAGCTAGGCAAAATTGAAAACTGGATTTAGTGCTTGAGTGTGTCCATATTTATATGCCTAAACAATATCTTAAAAATTGGCTACAGATGGTTGATCCTTATTATTTTGGCTTTTTTAGGCTTTTTTGAACAGAGTTCGGTCACTTTGAAAAGCATTACTTTTGTTGCATTTGCTGCTTTTTTCACTTGCTTAGAATTATCTATGAAAAAAGTACAACATAAATTTTGTGCTGTTAGGGACATCTCAGAAGAAAAAGAAATAGGGAGAAAATTAAAATCTTTTATTTCCATATTTCTAAAAAATGAGTGTCCTTACTGAAGAGTTACTCCTTAGAATAGCTTGGATCATAACATATGAAGAATGCAAACCCTATGAAACAGTATTAAGGAAAAAACTGTTTTTAAACATGTAGGATATAATGTGGCATGTGTCATCACAATGATACGCTTCATTTAATTTCTCTTAAGGATGTAACATGTCGGTTACAGGAGTGATTTGGGAAGGGCTGTCATCTGTCTGATCTGTCCAATGAAATCAGACAAATGGTAAAATGACAAATCCCAGAAGAACTATTTCTGCCTCTATTTTTTAGCGGGGTCTTCCCTGCTTAGTGTGTGCTGTGTTCCTACATTCTGAAAAAATAAATTGCCGTTTTTCATAAGAGACTGGAACATCATTTTTAAAAGCACTCATCCAAAGAAAATAGATCTAAAAAAATCTATAGCCATAACAGTCTTCCAGAAAATATCATAGGTGGTTACAGAAACTTGAACTTTGAACTCATGCTTGAAATAACATCAGCCTTGCTAGGAGCCAACTGACTGACTGCTGTTGATTTTTCTCAAGCTTTAACAGTATTGCCTCAATCGCAGTCTTAAAACCTTCTCGGTACATCTCTTGCTTTATCTTTTGCAAGTTATGTAATGAATTAAATTTATAAAATACACACGTTTTACCAAGATTTATTTTACCAAGATTTTTGAAAACTTTGAATTGAAAAAAATATTTTTTTAAAAAAATCTCCCTAAATTTATGCTGGATATAGAGAAAGAAAAAACTAAAGGACTCAGTGTCTTTCTACAGCAAAACTTATTATCAGTACTACTTATTAAAACAGCACATTAATATTCTAATAACATTTAAAATAAGTTCCACTGTTGATCAAGCTGCCTTCAGGTATTAGCAATATTTTAGATTGGTGTAGCTTAAAAAGTGAACTTATCACTATCTCATGTCTACTCAGCATACTTTAAGAGCAGTAACAAGTCTCCCATACAATTACAAGTTCAGTACATAAAGATTATTTTTTTTTCTACTGAGAACAACATTTATAACTTAGCTCATAGACCTTCCTGCATTTGGTCTTCTAGCTAACAGTAAGTTTCATACTCAACAATGCATTAAGTTACTGAAGGGAAACATGTAAGGAGAAGTTAATAAATACAACCAATATATTCCTACTCTCATCCTACTATGTGATATAGGAAAATAATAATAAAAAAGCCAAAATACTAAATAATCAAAAATAAGCAAGTTTTAAAAATGCAAAAACTGAAACTTACAGCAGCAATACTAACCTTAGAACCCTGGACATGCAACAGACAAAACAGACAACAGATCACAACAATAAAAGAAAAAGAAAATAATTTAAGTTAACTAAAAATACAATGTAAAATTGAAACAAATTAGTATCTTGGAATTATACATTTGTTTAAATTATAATTAGAATAGCATAACATTTCAGCTCAGCATGAACATTTGAAAATAAAGACTTCTAGAGATAGCTATGCACGAGAAAAGGAAAACTGTAAATCTTGTATTATTACAGAGTTCATGTAAACACTGATTCTTCCAAACCAATGTACATTTTATATAGTACATACAGCAATTTTATAAAGCAATGTAAAACAAAGTAATGGTTTCTCTGATTATATAGAAATAAAATGAGCATTTTACAACGAACCATTCAACTGAAATGTAATAAAGTAGTTAAAGATTGTATGAGAAGGCAAGTACGTTTAAAATGCTTTGACAAAATAAATATAAATTACAAAAAGCAAACTGGTTCTTCATGCATAATGCTCCTTCCTCTGAAGCAACACAAGATAGCTTATTATATGCATTACATTTGGGTGTATTTTATGTATCTTAAACCAATATCATGCTGGATACATGAATGCTTTTGAACCACAGAAAATAATTAAAGATTTACCAAGCCCCAGGGACTGAGTTGGTCTTAAAATTCCAATGTTCACAATTAAACTACTGTGTTAATTTTTTATGTTTCAGTTTGGGATAGAAGCACTTTCTTATCACAATAGGCTAGGAAGATTTCACTGGTTATGTTTAAAAAAAGAGACAAACATTTTAAGACAATATTTTTGTCATTTAAATAGTGGAAAAATCTAATCTGGCAGCAAGAAGAACAAGCTGTAACAAACTGATTTCTTTCCTATTGGAACAGAAAATATCATACTCAACCACCTTTTAAATACACCTTTCTCTTCTGTAGCTGGATGCACCTTGAGAATTAACCTGTTGCTATTTTCTCTAGGTTGCTAGCCCACAATTTTTGGATCAATGTACCACTGTTGATTCTCAGAATTGTTACAGACCGCACTGCACTATGGCATCACGAGTCATGCACTTCATAAGACTAATACTCTACACAGAACATACAGAAAAATATATCATCTTGGCTTTTAATCCACAGACCTAATAATGTTGTCTTTAAATGTTTGAGTTTTGTAGACAGCTGTTCATATAACACCAGCAGTCCTCAGATCACAATTGAGATCTGCAGTTTGGAATACTGTAAGAGTGAATTAAAATTCTAGACTTTGTAGAAGTGGAAAAACTAATTTCAAGGGTTCTGGAAATTTACTGTCAATTGTAACAGTTATTTCAACTCCTCAAATGCATTTATTTTGCCTTATTCATTGTCCTTAGGTCCTTGTGACAGCTGCTATCCTTGTAGTAAGCAATGATTACTTCAAATTCCTAGTTTGTACACAAAATATTTTATCATGCAATCAGCTGCTATTAACAGAAAGCATCTTCTGGAAACCTTCTTCCTTACAGCTCCCAAATACACTTATTTAACACTTGCACACCATTTTAAGATTATCTTCCTTACAGCTGTAATTAAAAATAACCCTCCAAGACCACCCCCACAGAAACAAAGAAACAGGAAATCAGTATTTTATATTTTATCATCTCTCTATAATAAGTTGTCTAATATCCCCCAATTTAATAGGCAAGACATTGGAATCAACAGTGGAACACACTCCAACTCATACTCCAAAGCAACTGAACTGGTTATATTCTTTTGTTAATATTTACTTTCATTTCACTTCAGTTCACATGTACAATTCACATCTCTTTAAAAATACCAGGATTTGAAGCCAGCCCTTGCAGAGACCCTGCGACAGAGGTGGTACATAATTGAAAGCAAGGGAAATAGTGAAATGTGGGAATAGATTACAGTAAACTTCCATGCAAATGTATAAACTTCACTCTACTCTTAAGTCAGTCACAGAATTGTGTGGCTCTGTTTTCACAGACAATGCATCTGCCTATATATGTGAAAACAGTTTTTGCTTTTCTTTCTCCCATTCATGTTTAGTGGCACCTATTCATGGCGCTATTCAGATTATCCTAGTCTGGATAGGGGAGAAGAAAAAAAAAAAAAAAGGCAAAGCTAAAGATAGATTTTAATTGCAAGCTTTCAACAGTAAAGGAATTCCTGGATTAAGATTGCCCATTCTACAGCAGACAAGGGATCATGGAGCAATCTTACACCCAACCTAGAAGCATTGCCATTTCAGTTCAAATCCTAACTATGCAAAGGAAAAAAAATTCTGTAGTGGCAAATTCTGCAAAGAATCTTTTTAAAGAAACGGTGACAGTACTGCTTTTGCAGTAAGGGAGGGAACACAACACAGAAGCTGTTGCAAAAAAATAAAAATAAAAAATCCACAATTCCACCAATACTCTGAAAGTAATTTTGCTAAACTTAGCTCTTGGTTATTTTCTGCTTATAACCTTAATTAATTTAAGCATCCGATATACAGCATGTATTCTAATAATGAGAAAGGTGAAATGCCTTTAAAAAAAAAAAAAAGAGAGGCAATGAGGCGTATGTAGTAACAACTAACTCTATATCAGACTGTTGAGAAAAGAGGTGTTCAGGACTGTTAAAGAGTAAGAAGCCCAGGATAAGGCCTCACTTCAGCTCAGACTGGCATACAGATGTCAAGGAACTCATAGGACCGTGAGATCATGTAAAGGCACTATGTGTTTCTGACTATCATTTTCTCTGTTAGAAAATAAGTAAGCTATTTCATAAAAAGAGGTGTGATTCAGCTCCAGGTTAACCTACTTTACAATCAACGGAGCTTACAGAGATTTGGCTGACCATCCACAAGATGTCTACATCAGGGATAACTGAATCATTTGCTTCTGTTGAGTAGATCTCCATTGGCTAGAAGTCTAGTTCACATGCAAATACCTCAAGCAGATACCTAAGTTTACCCTAATCACTTCCCGAATTTCATCATGTTTTATCATCCTGTCATGTGGGTGAGAAAAGAAATGAAGTATAATGAGCTCATTCTTGTTGATAAACTGAATACAGGTATTCTACAGGATCTATGAAATGGGAGAGTTTTTCACACACCAGTTCAAACAGGAAAGCTCCACAGAATAGAGATATGGAGGATCAGAGGCTTCCAAAGACAGACAGACTAAACAAGATGAAGACTCTATGGATTCAAACAGATACACCAGGATATATGACTCAAGCCTACAAAGTCATAAATGATATGGAGATGAATAAAGAGGCGATTAAGTGCTCCTTTCATAGCATAAATTGTAAGGCACATAGTGTCTTTATACTTTTTAAGCAGGCTTAAAAAACAAAGACAAGAAGTGCTTCAAAGGTTATATAATTACTTTGTCAGACTTGATGCCATAGGGTATTACAGAGGCTAAAAGAGTAAGTAGCTTCAAAACAGATTAGATAAGCTCTAGAAGGATAAATTCCTCAGTTGTTATTAAACATGACAGCCTAGATACCCTCTCTAGCTGTTAAAATCCTAAATGCTGAAATGGAGTATTATTAGAGCAATCAATATGCCTGCTCATACTTCTGTAGTTTTTCTGTAAGCTGCAAATAGTCACTATTGGAGGCAGAACAGTATACCAACCAGGCCCCTGGACTGCCTCAGTATGGCAGTTCACGTAGCATGAACAGCTTTGTTCCATAATAGCAGTGCAATACGATTTGACCGGACTTTTAATACCATATCCAGCTTAAACTACAGAATCACAGAACAGTTCAGGTTGGAAGAGACCTCTGGAGGTCATGTGGTCCAACTCCCCTGCTCAAGCGAGGACAGCTAGAGCAGGTTGTCCAGGACCATCTCCAGGTGGCTTTTGAAGATCTCCAGGGAGGGACACTCCATCACCTCTCTGGGCAACCTGTGCCAGTGCTTGGTCACCCACACAGTAAAGAAGTGCTTCCTGATGTTCAGAAAGAACCTCTTATGCTTCAGTTAATTACATTAATGTATGTTTTTTTTTTCCCTCACAAGATATACAGTCCACATTTTGTCTCATAGCTCATGAATCAAATGTTTTCCTCAACAGTTTAAAATAATTTTGTTTTCTAACCATTTATGGTAATATTTTTAAAACATGCAAACATACCATGAGTAATTAAAAACTGACTTCTCCTAGATGTGTGAAGACACCTGTTTATTCTGAAGTGGTTTCTTTAATAAAATAAACTTTTGCTCAAGTAAAATTCTCAAGTCACTTGTATGTGGCAAATCTTGGGATAGGCTCATGTAGTGCATAAATATTCTGGATGCTTTTAGCATCAGAATTATTGCATATGGCCCAAGAACTGAGACTGTAAATGCAGGAAGACATTCCCTGAATAGCAACACCTTGAGTCATGTTTGCATTTCTGGGCTCCTCCATACAAGAGTGACATGGACATGCTGGTGAGAGCCCGACAAAGGGCCATGCAGACAATGAAAGCAATGGAGCATCTCTCCTATGAGGAAAGGCTGAGAGAGTTGGGACTGTTCACCTTGGACAACAGGAGGCTCAGGGGCATCTCATCAATGTCTACTGAAATACCAGAAGGGGGGGTGAAAAGACAATGGAGCCAGGCTCTTCCCAGTGGTGCCCAGTGCCAAGACAAGAGGCAATGGGCATAAACTGGCACCCAGGAGGTTCCCTCTGAACATCAGGAAACACTTCTGTGTTGTGCGAGTGAGAGAGCACTGGCACAGGTTGGCCAGAGAGGTTGTGGAATCTCCCTCCTTGGAGAACTTCAAAAGTGTCCGTACAGGGTCCTGGGCAACCTGCTCTGGGTGGCTCGAGCAGGAGCTGGACCAGATAACCTTCAGAGGTCCCTTCCAAACTCAGATATTCCATGCTTCTTGCAATAGGTGAGGGAGAAAGAGTATCAGTTCTTTCCTCCCTTGATAGTTACTCAGGCAGGAAGCGTCACTATTAGGCCTGTTCTAAGTATTGTTATGCACTGGAGAGGTTATATAAATCTTCTAGTTTCAGACTTCTTCTCTCTTCCAATTAGCACCTCTTGGGAGGAGAGTGAGATAGAGTATTTTGTAACTGACCGCAAGGACTAGACTACCTTGCCCTTTCAAGTCTGAGAAGAAATACATTCCTAACCACCACATCAGCCACTTTCTCCACAGCAATTCTAGCATGCAGAAGTATTAGAAGTCTGAGAATCAATATGAAACTTTAAATTCATCACATGATGGATATTCAGAAGAGGTCCAACAGGGCATCCAATCCCTTCATAACTGTCATCCAGAACAATATTAAAGGAAAGCACCTTCTCAAAGAAAGAGAAAGGATGTGCTGGGCTGTTTGTGTCTCTCACAATGATGAATAAATCCACCTTCCTGCTAATGTTTATGGACAAGCAATGATGGAAGAGGAATGTAGTTGAATGAGATGGAAGAAGCTCTCTGCTAGGTAGAAGTGATTATGAAATCATCATCTAAACTGTAACTATTATTTCCAGGTTAAGTTAACTTGTGTTTTTATCAATTACTGGGTAAAGAGTAATGATATTTTATTTTATTTTTATTTTATTTTTTATTTCACAGAGTAGGATTAATTCAGTTTTAAACCAGCTTTTGATCTTTAAGTAAATGAGTTTATTTCACAACTTATTTTTGTTATCCTAAACTGACAGCAAAATTGAGCACTTAAGTAATACATGGAGTCCCCATGTAGTGGAGAAATGTAGGTATAATACACAAATTTGAAAATGTAGTCTTCTGTTTCGATGTATGAAAATCACTACTATTGTTGAAAGGCAGTATGAACACAGTATTTTAACAAATGGATATATAATTTATAAAGCTGTATCAAATATATATACACACACGGACACATCATCCAGAATAAATAAAGGAAATAGTGAATTGCAAAATTATTACCCTATAGAAGGGATTCACAGTGTCATAAATCAGGACAAAAAAACTAGAAACACCAAGACTATTCAATGGAATTACAGACTAATTCATGGTGTGCCTATTTTGTATTTTTTGTATAAAAGACAGCAAAGAAAACACCTTCATTTTCAAGTGATGACTAAAAGATTTATTTTTAAAAATATCTTCCAATGTCCTTTTATCTAAAGTACAGCTTTCATCTCAAGATGGGTTAGTGTGCACTCTCATACACGTCAACATTCTTTAAAATGTAACACAAAATCTCTTATTCAGCTATCTTAGTGTCATTGTTGTGACAATAAACGGTGAACTCAAGTCTTTCCTGTGAGTCCTGTGTTTTTGCTAATAGCAAATAATTTCCTAGTTAACACAGTGAAAATAGTGCAAAAAGAGCATTTAACCATTGTCTGGCTGAAAATCATATTTTAGCCAATTGCTAGCCAATACTTTTGTACCTTTCAGGTAAAATAGTGCAAAACAGTCTTTTGTTAACTAACTAGAAGTAATAGGAGAGGCAAAGTAATCTCAGTTGCTGAATGGCTATAACAAGAAATTAAGCTTATATTGCAAAATTACATTTGCAGCCCTCAGTGCTTAATAACCACATCAGAGGAACTCTGCTTCTTTTTCTCCCCTTTCAAAGACCAATATTAGCTGCAAATGCTTATGGGATGTTCAAGATAAAATGTTGAGTTTGAAAGAGATGGATACAGAAAATATAAGGACAGACAAGGTATAACATTCAAATACTTTATTACTTACTATTGACAATAATGCAATATATACAAAATATTTCTCCTTTCATGAAGCATTCTATTAGGCTACTCTACCTGCCTGAGCTGTGCTCAGCTAAGAACTTACAACTTACTAAGAACGTAAGAGTGGACAAAAATATCAGTATTTCAAGACAAGATTAAAAAAAAAAAAAGGTCACAAGGTCAGCACCTACTGAAGGAAGAAGTAAACAAAGAGTAGTGAGGGGATGAATTCTGGTATCATTTCGCATGCAAACAGATGGTGGCCAAGCAAAACAGGTTTATGAATATCAATGACTGGCCATCATAAAGCGTGTAATTTTCTTATAGTAGCCATGATTTGTAACCACGGTAATAATGGTCTTCTCTTTCAAATGAAATATTAAATACATATGAAATATTACTATTCTTACTTAGCACTACTTCACTAATAAAATTAACATTTCAAATGAAAATTACTAGAAACACTCTGAATATTGAAGCTTAACAGTTTCAATTATAAACTTCAAGTTTTTGAAGGAATTAGTAGATAGGGGACAGGAATCCCTAAAGAAATAAAGTCAGCTGCAATCAGTGGTTTGCATTATTAACAACAATTTTTAATATGACCACTAGGTGGAAATATTGTACTTACAGTTGGGGATGTGGCCGCTGACAGCAATGGTAAAATTCCTCCACAAGCAATAATAATATTGTCTACCATCTGGGAAATGAGGTGTATTGTGTTGTGTACAAAAATAATATTTTCATTGCTATTGACAAAGTCCATCACAGACTTTGTGGAGTGACTGCAAGAACAGAAAAAAAGGATGGATTAAAACCAAACAGTTAAAACGGAAGTTCAGGTAAATTTATTCTTTGCAACCAGAACATGAATGTTTCTCTGATATAAAGCAGATCCTTGTCTACAAAACTTTGCATGTAAATTGTCTAAAAATATAAACAGGACTAGTCTAATGTACAAATTGACTGCTAATTTCACACCAAGATTAGTTTCAGATACACAATTGAGAAAAATGGCTCAAAACCTTATTCCCATCACTCAGTACTTCTCTTCAGAGGCAGTTCTACTGAAAGCAATGGGATTGTTTCTTCAGTGTGAAAGTTATTATTCAGTCGATTAACAGAATTCACCATACTGTACCAGTGCCATGTGACGTAGCCCTGATAACACCTAATGAAATTAGGTAGGTGCTTTTGGTCTTGATTATTTTCGATTGTCATTTCTACAGGCTAATCTGTTAGAGTATCATTGATCAAAGAAACCTTCTGATGGTGTTTTAAAGTAGAAACTTGATGATCCGGTGATACTTTGACCTAATATTAACTTTATTAACTAATATGAACTTTAGCATTAGCCAAAGCTTTGCAAGCCAGATATGTTAATAATATTAGCTGAAATCTCAGCAATTCCAAACTGGTGAGAAATTGTCCCATGAAACAGTCACTCCCCCAAAACATAAAAAGGTGTGTGAAAATATTGAGGAATACCTGGCATATTAATGAATCATAGACTGGCCTGGGTTGAAAAGGACCTTAAAGATCATCTAGTTTCAACCCCCCTGCTCTGGGCAGGGTTGCCAACTACTAGAGCAGGCTGCCCAGCGCCACATCCAGCCTGGCCTTGAATGCCTCCAGGGATGAGGCATCCACAACCTCTCTGGGCAATCTGTTCCAGTGCCTCATATAATATATACATTCAAAAGAACATACCACATAATGATATGTTCTTTTTCCAAAACAACCTTGTTGCCAGCCAGCCAACAAAAATTAAAGTCTTCAACTGAAAATATGCAAACTAAACTTTAAATTTCCAAGTGTCACATAAGCACAAAAGACAAAAGAAAATATTTTACACACACACACACACACATATATATATATATATATATGTAATTTAAATTGCCTATTTCCTAGTGACTATCACAGAACAGTTCCCCAAACTGGAAACTAACTGCAATATAAATTAGTCCTTTGATATAACTAACGTAAAGTTTTCTGAAAATGAATTATTCTGTTCTAAAAATGATATTATATAGTGTTTATTATACCTAAGGGTACTGATAACAAGAAGTTACGGAGTATCTCATTTAAAGTGTGCAAAAAACTAGGAGATTATATTGCTGTCGTTAGAAGTAATATAACCACCAAGACTAACTACAACCAGAAGCTGGCATGCAAAATACAATTGTCACCTAGAAAAGGTGATTACTTAGAAAAATTTATAGGACAGAATTTTTATTTATAAGGTTTACAGGTAGAGAAGCTCTCTTTTAATTAGATTGATTGAAAAAAAATGGCAATTAACAGACACACAAGTATTCCTCGGGTCTGAAACATGAGCAACAGATTCTAACACTAAACATAAGCTTAGACAGCCGCTCAGTTTAGTCAGCTATGTATGAATTATACAGTCTCTGAAGAAAACAGGAATTGTTACCCGTGATATAGAGCTGATACAAGCTGGGAAGGGTGGAAAGAGAAGATACAAGATACCGTAGGGCACTTCAGCTTACACCAACTCTCTCCCTTCCAATTATCTCAGTGACATCCATTCTACAACACATCTAATTTTTCCTTGTTGACAGAAACATAAAAAAGGATTTAAATAAGAAGCAATCATCTACCTTCTCCAAACGTGTACATCTGTTTCTAGTGCAAAAAGCAAGTCTGTCAGGAGTCGCTGGTGCATGGGAGACCATTTAAACTCTGGAATACGAAACATAGTTGTGCGTGGACCTGGACTGAACTGTCGTCTCTGCTCTTCTGTCATTGGCATTCCTCGAAATCCCAAGTCAACACGTAAATCCCGGTCTTGCTGGGTGACAGATCGGCCCTGTACTGCCTACATTAACAAGAAGTTCAAAAATCATATTAAGTTTCTGTAATGTGTTTTTGAACTGATCACAGACTTTGAGAAAGGATGGGCTAGAGCTGGACTCAAGCACAAACAACAGGAGATACAGATATTCCAGTGCAGGTACTATCATTCAATAAAGGAGCTACTCAAATCAATCAGCATTGGGGTGGTATGGCTTGCCTTCCTTTCAGCTATTCACTAATGTTTTACATTTAGGTTCTTCATTTGAAATATCACAGAAAAAAACAAATGCAGCATGTACAAGGTCAGCAGTGACAAGACATTGTTTATAGGAAACAACTATTCTTTTCTGTGGATAGCACAATTTTCTTTGAATATTTGATTCAAAACATGGACAAACTATGCAGCGATGGCTTCAAGATATCAGTGTACTTGCATGTATACAGTTCATCATTTTCCAAAAACAATTTATTAATTTGGCATTTTTAGCAGGATCATTAACGAAACAAATCTACTCTCCCAAATCTAATTTTGCTGATTTTGTTACACTTTGTTAATTGATTAACAGTTTTATGGATTCTCCGGACATTCTTCAGATTCTCCCATCAGGTAGAAGATGTGAATTTTATACCCTTTCAATACCTACATAGTCAAGACTGCTTCTTCTTGGTGATTAATGACAAAAGTAAAAGATACACAAAGAGACTACGATGGAGAACACCGTGAAGGAAAAAGTAGCAAAGAACAAACATTTAGAATGAATTTGAGGCCCATATTCATATCAATGACGTTGTTTATATTGTGCAACACCTCTGAAAGGAAGAAATACAAAGTCTGCTCTTTGGTATTATTTTAAAGTGAGATTAGATTAGCTTTAGACTGGCAAAATAGAAAATAGAAAATATACTTGTTTTGCTCACATACTCATTTCCTGAGCTCTATATACTGCTTTAAATTTTGCTTTAAAAGCAAAAAGACATTTATGAAATATTTGTGCTAACAATGTAAAAATGGAAAGGGGACTGGATTTAAATTGGAAAGCTCCTTAGATGCTTAGTCTGATTTTGATCTTCTATAGCCAGATTTCTGAGAGCAGGGCAGGTTTTCTTCATTCAATTTGACCTATTAGGATCAATATCATTGCTTTGGCTTCCAATTCCTATTTTTTCCTTAAAATTATCTTTAAATAATTCTTTTCTTCCTTTTTTTTTTTTTTTTGAATTAATTAAGAATTGAGCCTTTTTAATTATTTTTCTGCTGTGTGCTTTCAGTTCTATTTTTATTCTTTCATAGTTTAGATTACAGAAAAAAAATATTTTATTTGATATTTGACCTACTATTGTCAAAGGCATTAAATCTTCTTTGAAATATGGAGGAGATCCCATTTCTACTTTGTTGGGCATTTTGTTGCCTCCTTTCAGTACGTTTGAGCAAGACATACTTATTACTTACTGATAAGGTGGGGAACTGATTGCAGATCTGTTTTTAGAAAAATTTAGGTTAGCACTGCCATTCGCGTACCACTTGTTCCCTTTTCGGTACAACTATATGCATTTGTCATGTCACTTACATTTTGTCATGTCGCTTACATTAATGGTATCATAACTGTACCAGAACAGGATAGCTTTTTATCTAGACAATAGTGCTGTAGTTGCAACAATGAGCTTTGATGTGCATTGCACAAACCACCACAAAACACAACTGTCTACTTGGGTGGCCAGTCTTCAAACCAAACCAAACCAAACCAAACCAAACCAAACCAAACCAAACCAAACAGTGATTTCAGTGGTCTCAAAGCTAGTGAAGTCAAATCTAATGTGGCAGTGCCCACACAGGCTGCAATCTAAACTCCAGCCTCCAGCCTCATGTTAATTTTATCACTGCTCTTTACTCATGAAAATGACAATCTTGGTTAGAATCATAGAGTGGTTTGGGTTGGAAGAGACCAAAAAGACCACTAGTTCCAACCCAGTTCCAATATTTGATATATATATTTCCATCTATTCTTATTACTGCTAACTTCATTTAAACTGAAATGATTTAACTATGGACACCTTACAGTTCACAGGGCATTTCCAAACACATAAAGAAGTGATTAAAAGATGACAACAATTTTGGCGGTTACATGATTAATAATTGTTTTAAAGAAAATTGTTTAAAAGACATATTTATGGCTGCAGGCTAACTCTAACTATACTCTAACTAACTCATAATAGTTTATTAAGGCTTTTAGTGGAAAAGAAATGTAATTTAAGTAACATATGAAGAATCTAGGGAGGTAAATAACATCTAGAGTTAGGCTTTGGAAGAGTACACAGTTTGTACACAATTTGCAGATCCAAATGATCCACTAGGAATTTTCTGGGGAGCTAAGAGTAAAGCATTTGGAAACCATTTTGATTTTCCTATCCTATAATGATTTCATAAAAGTTCATTAAGATTTATGCATCATTTTAATCCCAGCAGATTGGAATAGGCTTGAGGAATTTTTATTTTTATAATTCAACTACTGTATGCAAAATTCATCAAGGAAAGAGGTTAAAGGACCGAAAAGTCATTAAGTCGCAACAACAGGATGTCCTACAGTAGCTAGTACAAAGTAAGATAATTTTTTTCATTAAAGACATCTTACTAATTCTTTGTGTTGATGTGTGCACATCTGTATATAGCAAATGAATGCTTTCACTTGCTTTTTACTTTTAAACAAAAAACTGCATTTCAAAATAACAACTGTCTGCTCCTTTTTCTTGCTCTCCTCCATTCACTCTCATTTATCAGTTTGAATGGTATTAAAAGTCTTAATTTTAAGACTTAAAATAAGGTGCTTTCTTCCTATCAAGAATTTTCAGGGCTTGTTCTTTATTACACAGAATGCTTTAAAATATAAGAAGCCCTACACAATGTTTGATACTCTGTCCCTGATGTTACGAGAATTTGCATAATTTTGAAAAAACACAACAGGAGAACCCCAAACTTTTTTAACGCCTGTCGAGGGAATGCAAAGTTTTGTGTTTCATCTACTCTTCTCTTCAAAAGAGTGGTTCTTGCCATAGAAAAGATACTGAGAAGAGAGAGATTTCAGAACCTTCTGGCCTGAATAACCAATGAGTAAGTTTCAGTGTAGCTCTGAAACTCTTTTTGAAAATACGGCACACACTACACAACATCAAGCAGAGCAATTTTTGTAAGCACTGGCTCTTCTTCCATAGTTTCAGATAGCCTGCTTGACTTTAAAATCCTAGAAGATAAATACGGGTGTACATACCAGCCATTATAGTAAGACAGTAAAATCTTTAAGGTAGTCAATTTTTTCACCCAATAACATCCTTAAAAGCAATCTTTGATTATGTACTACTGTCTAAGAACAATGCTAGTGAGTAAATTAATTCCATGCTCCACAAGTTCAAAGTGACCCTATATTTTGTTGTGCATACAGAGCATGCACAAGATACAAAAGCACAAATTCATAGTAGACTTCTATCTTTGACTTCCTGTTTTAAGAATGTTGTGGCTTTCACAAAAACACTAGTCAGAATATTTCAGAGAGATACCTAGACAAGAAAGAAACCCTGAGAAGAAAGTAGATACCTCTTCCTTCAGTAATGATTTCTGGTCTGGAAATCAAGTCATAGTTTTTCTTCTATTATCCCTAAACTATTCCTTTTCTTGTGCTTGGATCAAATATGGAGATTATTTATGTCAGCATTCCTGTATGGGAAGAAGGAAGGTGTACTAAAGTGCTGTAAGACAAACTACACTGAGAAAGGTACAGTAGGAGTAAAGAAATACTTCTATGTGTCTCTCTTAATAAAATAGAGATATTTCTAATCTTAAATGACATGCTAACAGGCCTAAAACAGAATTCTAAGAGCACTACTTAATCTGTCTACAGGAAATAAGGGAAATGGATAAGAGAGTTTCTCAGCTAAGTTTTTTAAAAAATAAAACATTCACAACTGCAATAGGTATTTTCTATACAGACATAAAAGTCATGGAATTTTGAAAGCAAGTAGGCTTGGAGAATAGACACCTTTCATATTATTAAGGAAATATATTTCAAAAATCTCTCAGACCTCAAACTATTAATGTATTGAGAAACAAAGAACAGTGATTACATCAGACACATATATAGCTACAGCACTTGAAACTTACCTGGGTTGTGGTAGTTGTCTGGATCTTCCGTATCTCCTTTCCTGCTTCCTTACCATCATCCGATCTTTCTGTATCTGATATTATACTTCCTGCATCAACATTAGGTACAGTTTTGCTACCAGAAGACTCTGTCTCAAGAGTTGTGGCAGTCATTTCAGCATATTCTAATCCTTTAGATGATGATGCCAACTCCCTCTCAGAAATGCTACTCATTCCGTCTGAAGTTGTATGAATCTTGAACTCCTTGTCCTCTATTATACTTGAAGCACATGTTATATCTACACTACCCGTCATATGTGCAAGCAATCCCAAATCATCATTTACACCAAGATGCATCTGTGTGTCTTGCACATTTGGAATAGAAATATGATTACCTGAAAGTTCAGGTAGAAGTTTCTCCTCTTGGCTAGGTATTTTATCAAAGAGAAATGAGGTACTGTTAGTAGAAGGTTCATCTTTCTCATCAGCCAGAGTTATTAATGGACCATTATCTTTTTCCTCATTCTTCTTAATAATACCTACACTTCCATGAACGTTGTTTTGGAGCTTCTCAACAGCAGCGCTGTATACATTATCTAGAAGAGATTCAACTTCTACAAGTGCACCATTTTCTCCAGTTACCAGTGTCTCTGGTGATAAATCCATATCATCAAGTTTTACCTCAGTAGCTTCTACCTTTTCAGCTTTTATATCAACTAAAAGGTCATGAACTTCCACATGCACTCCTCCTCCTGGTCTCTCAGCACTTCCAAGCACATCATCAGACACCTTTGTAGCCATGAGCAAGTCCCTTGTATCTGTACTGACAGGGTAATCTGTTTCACTTTCTGGACTTTGGCTTTGTGAAAGGTCTTCTATCTCTCGGATTTCCATTCCACCTTTTGCTCCTGTTGTCTGAGATGAAAGACCTGAGATAGTGCTCACGTTACCCTTTTTCCCCTTTTTTATGTTTTCTTCCTCTTGTCTTTGATACTCTTCGTACATTTTAGCTAGGTATTCCTTGTGAGCCTCATACGTGACCTTAAAAAAGATAAGACAGGTTATGTGGATGAATATATACTACATGAACTTGCACAAAATCTAACAAGAATCTTAACAACTTACTACATACAGCTCACAAATTGTTTCACAGCAAAGGACCTACAATTATGACAAAAGAATGCCACCTTGACTTGTATGGAGATAGCCACCAGATGGCACTAAATCACTTTAAATATTATTTTACTATATTACTAGTCCCTGTGGGGGAATTGCCAGGATTTAAAAAAAACAAAAACAAAAAAAAAAAAACAAAAAACAACAACAACAAAACAATAAACAAAAGATGAAACAAAACAAAAGAAACAAAAACCATCCACAGGCCATTTCTTACCTTGGAATGAGCTATAGAAAGAGTATCCACCCACACTCTCCAGCCTCCCCATTCATATTTTATTGCATGATACAAGAGAATACGGAAAATGTTGTAAACCATCTCTGTGATCTTCTGCTCTTCAGAGTTCTTAGGGTTAATGTATCCCAGAGAAAACATCCAGTCCTGCCACACTGAACACTGAAGTAAACATCTAAAGTGAAATAATTAGGTCAAAATATATCTTAAGAAAGCTTATTTATTCTAACATTATGATGGTTAAAATAGGAGGAAAATAACATGGTGTATCTACTGTGAAAAACAATCCAATGGTAGGAAGAAACTTAAAAAATACTTCAGGATCAATAAAAATTTGAAGTATTCTTAACAGCAGAGCCAAATACTGGTTGCTGAATTAAGAACAGTTACCACAGATCTATTACATTTATTTTTATACATTCCATTTAATCTACAGTATAAAACTCTGCACAGAGTACAACAGATTGCTGTTATCCACAAGTCAAGTATGAGAATATACTACTTGTAGTGACATACCTTCTATTTTCACGGCTATTACTAAAGAGTTTTATCATATCAGACAAGAACAAACGTCGAACTTCCATCAGCTCTGCACTTGGTGTGGAGTTCTTTAACAGAGTTGCCACCACCTTAAGAATCACTTTGAAAGAATAAATTAGTTACAATAACACATTTTAACAACATTTGGTATAAAAATAAAATAAAACAAAGTTGCTGACAGCAGCCAGCATAAGTAGTAACTGAAACCCAAATGCATTTGAGATACACTAATGAATTGTTCTTTCCTCCTGAAGCATATTCTTTCAAAAATAAATAAAAACCTAGGCAATATATTTATTGTACAAACATAATATATAATCCTTACTTGGATTCTGTATTTTCACTGTAGAATCTGGCTCTGGATGTGGTTTATGAACAACTTGAGTGCACACTTGCTCTGTCAAAATCTAAAACACAGAATATTAAGTTCCTTTTATCATTTTTAATTAAATGGTACAGCATTTCTTTGTTCATTTTTTTAAATTTTAAGAACACCATTTATCATGGCCACACTGTAACTTCATATAAAACATTTTGGTAAAATATTTTATTCTTCAAGAATAGAATAAAGCAATTCCTCTATGTAAGGAGCAAGACTCATGGATGTGCTGTGGTTGGCTAATGTTTTAGTTAGCTCAATAAATATGCAATTGTGTTTTTAAGAGATGAGTCTGTGTAAGCCATGCACTATGAAAAATGAAACCTATGTGATATGCTTGCTGTTTGACTTGAAATGGTATTTCTCACAAAAAGACAAAGCCTGTTAACAATGGGAAGAGAATTGCCTAAGACCCTATTCCAATGCTCACATTTATTTATCTTAATCTTTTTAAAATTTCTGGCTTCTCACACTGAAGAGTTCAACAGCAGGCCACCAGAGATGAAAAGGGAATTGTTTTGTTTGAAACACTTATTACTTCATTAATTCCTATTAACAGAATACCTATTGTCAGATTGTATTTACTGTTGTTTGGACCATGGATATTTGTATTCGCGTAAGTAAAATCACTATGTTTGTCTCTGTTCAAAGATACACCAAATGTCTACAGCACCTTTAGGTCTACGAACTGCAACGTGAGTGTTGAATAAATATAACAGCTATATTTAAGAGATCCACTGGTAAAATGCCTCATTTTATATCTTAACGTCAATTATGGTTAATATATAGAAAATGAAATAAAGATTCTGGAAGTTTTCTAAACCAGCATTAAAAGTGAAGTTGATTGATTAAATTTTGCTGTGAACCAGAAATAGCTTCCATATAAATTTCATCTGCAGAAACTGACCTAAGGCTATTTAACCACAAGGCTGGTGAAATCAATAACTTATTCAGGTTTAAGATCCATTAAGGAATAATGGTGGGACATGTTAAAAAAATAATACTGGACTACTTCATTAAAAAGTTTAGTTTAGGTTTGTTGAAATATTCTGTGTATTTTGTGTGTAAAAAACAACAAACAACAACAACACAACACAACAAACAACAACAACAAACAAAAACATTTTCCAAGAACTGAAATAAGAACAGGTGTATTGTCTGTTCTATACCAATGCTTGGTATCAATCATCTAAAGTGAATTTATAGCAGTAAGTAAGTTATGTAAGAGTTTCCAATATGTTAATTCAGTATAAATTTTGTAAATCTTAATTTACAATCTGATTCTGAAAATACTTATCACCCCTCAGAAAACTAGAAGTTCTAGAAAACTAGAAAATCAGAGTTCTGTTTTTGATGCCGCATTAAGAAGCATGTCAAAACTAGGAATCCTCAGAAATGAAATGAAAAGTTATAGATCAGAAAAATCCATGAGATTTGAGAAATTGCTCTGAAAAAATCTTATATTTGAAAACACACTTCTAGCATAGCTTTCAAAAATCCTTACAACTAAGCATTTTGGAAAAGTTAGTCCTAAATGTGCAGAAAGTGCTTGCAGTCTGTACAATTAAGATAATATAAAATTATGCAATTATGTGTGTATATATATATTTATTTTAAAAGTATGCAAGCTGTTTGTGTAATACCAATGTATGTGATGTAGGTATATACTGATCTGTATGATGCCTTATTGTCTAGTCAGCCCCTGTGAACCCACATCTGGAATTTGCTGTCCAGTTTTATGCAGTCAAAATTTAACAAACTAGAGACAGTACTGTAGAAGACCACACAGTTATTAGGGCACTGGAACACAAGACACACCCAGAGAGACTGAGGGTGTTTGTTTAGCCCGGAGAATGGAAATTTGAGGGGGGAATCAAACTGTAGTTTTCAGCTAAGTAAGTGTTTGCAGAGAAGAGAGAGCAAGGTTCTTTGCTCAGGTACAGCAGGCAAGGACGAGAGACAACAGTCAAAACTTGCCTAGAGAGGACCCTGAGCAGCGTGCTAAAACTTAGCTCTGCCTTTGGAGGTTGCCTAGGCCAACCTCCAAAGATCTCTTCCAACCTTATTTTTCTATCCTGTTAATTTAGGAGAATGTAGTTTATAATTTGTAACTTTTTAAGAAAACTGCACTTTCTAAAAACATCCTTTATTCATATTCTTCACAATGTTATACATTCACAGATCAAAAATTCTTTCATGAGCACCATACATCAAAAATTATTTTCTTATATTCCATCCATAACCAAACCCAACATTTCTTGAAAGTGGGTTCTGTTTTTCCCAGCTAGGAAACAGGAGCAGTCACATAGGAATAATCGTATTACTTCAATAACGAGCAAATAGATCGTTCTCCTGTTTCATGAATTGTTCCTGACAAACTAATTAGTCTGTATTGAGGAAAAACCACAGACCTTTTGCACTGGGCTACCTGTCACTGGTTCTATGTATGCAACTTTGCTTTTAAGAACAAACTAAAAATTTAACGATATTAACGGTGGATTCTCAAGAAATGTATTTAAGCAAATGTATTTCATAATTAAATCATTTCACTAGTTAGTCATATTTATTTTAAAGCATACCTCTAGCTCATTCATTAATCAATAATCAAACTAATACCATTTGTAAACATAATATGTTTGAGTGGGTCTTTACATATTGATGTTTAAAATAGAATGCAAATAAGTCTTGTTATGAGAGAATATGTAAAATATCTGCATCAGTCCCTTGGCAAATCTTTTGTACTTCTGTGGTCTTCTAGCTCTGTTCTAACTATAAGTTACCATAACTCAAAATTTTAAAAGTTTGAATTATTTTTTAATTTCAATTAGCCACTCATGCATCTTCCTAGTTTTCAAAGAAATTTAATCTCTGTCGGGATGTATTACTCCTGAGCTTGGAGGAGGTGATCCTTGAATATTAACCAGCTTTCTTGGGCCACTCTTTCCTCCAGGGCTTTGTCCCATGGTACTCTACCAAGCAGATCCCTGAAAGAGGCCAAAGTCTGCTCTCCTGAAGTCCAGGGTAGCGAGCTTGCTGTGCTCCCTCCTTGCTGCCCTCAGGATCCTAAACTGCACTATTTCATGGTCACTGCAGCCAAGGCTGCCCTTAAGCTTCACATTCCCTACCAGGCTCTCCATGTTGGTGAGAATGAGGTCTAGCACAGCACCTGTCCTCATTGGCTCCTCTATCACTTGGAGAAGGAAGTTATCATCAGTGAATTCCAGGAACCTCCTCAATCGTCTATGCCCTGCTGTGCTGTCCCTCCAACAGATATAGAGGTGGTTGAAGTCCCCCCTGAGGACCAGGGCATGTGAACGTGAGGTTGTGTCCATCTGTCTATAGAGGGCCTCATNTACCAGGCTCTCCATGTTGGTGAGAATGAGGTCTAGCACAGCACCTGTCCTCATTGGCTCCTCTATCACTTGGAGAAGGAAGTTATCATCAGTGAATTCCAGGAACCTCCTCAATCGTCTATGCCCTGCTGTGCTGTCCCTCCAACAGATATAGAGGTGGTTGAAGTCCCCCCTGAGGACCAGGGCATGTGAACGTGAGGTTGTGTCCATCTGTCTATAGAGGGCCTCATCTGCTTGGTCTTCCTAATCAAATGGCCTGAAGCAGACCCCCACTATAATGTCACCTGTCCCTGCCCTCCCTTTAATCCTGACCCATAAGCTCTCTGTCAGCTCCTCATCCATCCTCAGGCAAGAGCTCCATGCACTCCAGCTGCTCACTGACATAGAGGACAACATCACCTCCTCGTCTCCCCTGCCCATTCTTCCTAAAGAGCCTGTAACCTTCCATTCCAACACTCCAGTCATGGGAGCCATCCCACCACATTTCTGTAATGCCAATGAGGTCATAGCCTTGCAGGCATATGTATATCTCTAACTCCTCTTGCTTATTCCTCATGCTACGGGCATTAGCATAGAGACATTTAAGATGGGCCCCTGATGAACCTGACTTACTGGCTGAAGTGGCTAGAATTCCTTTGTGATGCTCTTCAGGTGCTCTCCTGCTGACCCGTGACCCTTCTCCAGGCTGTGGGCATCTATCTTTGACACTGGCGTCAAACTGGTAGGACCAGGATGGACTGAGGCTCCTCTGCCCTGGTAACTTTAGTTTAAAGCCCTCTTCACCAGCTTGGCAAGCCTATGACCAAAGATGCTCTTCCCCTTCTCTGACAGGTGGACCCCATCAGCCCCAACAGACCAGGTTGCTCAAAGCGAGTCCCATGGTCTAAGCAGGCGAACCCTCGTCTGTGGCACCAGTCCTGTAGCCATCTGTTGATCTGCTAGATTCAACTGGCCCTTTCAAACGCCTTTGCTTTGACTGGGAGGACTGATGAAAAAACTACCTGTGCTCCTGAGTCCTTTACTGCTGCTCCCACGGCTCTGTAATCCCTCTTGTTACTCCTCAGGCTGCTCCTGGCTGCATCACTGGTGCCCATGTGGAACAATGGCAGTGGATAATAGTCATTAGACTGTATAAGCTTTGGTAGTCTCTTGGTGACATCCCTGATATAAGCCTCTGGTAAACAGAAGACTTCTCTCAGGAATGGGTCAGGTCAGCAAATGGGTGCCTCTGTTCCTCTCAGAACAGAGTTGCCTACTCCTATCACCCGTTGCCATTTCTTAGTCTTGCTGGTTGTTATGTGGGGAACAGGCCGGGCTACCTTATTCAGCTCCACCCCCCACTCTCCCTCCAATGGGTCTTTCCTTTTCAGTCAGCAGGCTTTGGGGGAAGACTCTTCTTCCTGCTAGTCCTTGTTGTTGCAAGCTTCCATTCTTCTGTGTTATTGGCACCCCTCCCTTCCTTGAATGCTGGTGGGGGAGTTTTTAGCTGTTTGGCCGTGGGCTGTGGGTCCCCTGCAGACTGCACCTGGAACCAGCTAACTCCTCCTCAGCCTCCCTGATGTTACGCAGCCTTCTCACCACCTCCTGCAGCTCGGCCACCTGGTACAGGAAGTCCTCCACCTGGTCTGCTATCTGTTGCCACCCCAGGAGAAAGGTCTAGGCACTTCCTGCAGCCTGAGGTCTGCACCGCAGCCTCTCCCTTCAGAAGCTCCATCTGGGCGGAGGCATCTGCCAGTGTTGTGGCAGACAGTGCAGACTCCCCAGCTGGAGCTGCAACCTTTGCTCTCAGACAAGTGCCAACCATTCTGCCTTGAGGGTCAGGTAGGATGAGTGCCCTTGGCCTGTGCAAGAATACTGCATTTTTGTTGCACAGGTGCAGGTCCCCATCTTAGGGTACCCCAAAAGCCTGCTGATTAGAAGATGCATACTGTAAAACACAGCATTTAACTCCTTTTTCTCCTCCTCTGGCTGTTTTTTGAATGGAAATGGTTGCAGATGCTGCACTCCATAATGACTTTGATTTTGTCACTGAATTATGTATTTTCTAAGCATAGCAATCACAGAAGCTCTCAGGAAATCTGTATGCAGAGACATTCAGACTGCAAGACCCAAGTGGTCAAGCCACACAGGGTAAGCTTAGTAAAGACAAAGAAGTAATCAGATGAATGTAATAAAAAAAGAAATTGACATCTGAGTAAGTCATTGGCAAATAGATGATGTTCAGGTTTTTACAGTCATAGGACAAAGTTTTCTACTTCACACAGACTCAGAACCCTAAATACAAGCACTCCTAGTCTTCCATGTTTTTTCTGGAACAAATCTTCAGGAACCATTACACCTATCTGTGTCTAAAAGAAAAAACAGTTTTTTTTTTTTTTTTTTTTTTATCTAGTGTATAAGATCCTCAGAAATATCAAAAGATTCAATTCTAAGACATTATTTAAAAAAAAAAGAATTGAAGATTGGACAGGATCTTTATGCATTTGTAGGCACAAGGAAAGAGGTTTGGACCAACTTCATGTTTATAATGTATAAGCTAAATTGTGCATCATCAAAAATGACGTTTCTGCAAGAGGCTGGTAGACATTTAAATGCTTCTAGGTCACATTTACTCTCCTCAAAGAGTATCTGATACAACAAAGTGACTACATTCAGTTATCATTATACTACCAGCATTGCTAGTTAAAAAAGAAAACCAGCATTTTTCAAAATTTTGTTAACTTGAGAGGAATTTCACCAAAAAGGAAAAAAAAAGGAAAAAGAAAAAAAAACGGTAAAAATTCATCTCTTCAGCTCTAGCACTTTCTATTCCAAACAATAGAGGAGAAAGGGCCTGTACTAACTCTTTTTTTTTTTTTTTTTTTAAGTGATGAGCATCTTAAATAGCAGGATCCTTTCCACCACCCTTTGTAATGCTATAAATGTAAAGTTCTATTAAGAATATCCAAAAATATCCAAAGCATGGCAAAATAAATTCTGAGCCAAACCATCCTTTCTTAAAATTTCTGTCTAAAATTTTCTCAAAAGTCTTGCAAATCAGGATATTGCAAAGCACAGAGTGTATAAAAAGGGTATATTAAAACGTAATTAAGCCATAAATTTTACAATAGAGATTACAATATATATGTTTAATAATTTGTACCTCATAAAGCGTGTTATATGTTGTAACAGTTACTGTATTTGTATGCAGCATCAACCTTTCTCCAAGAAGAGTGAAAAGACTGTGAGTATGCATGATTTCAACCTTTCGCCTGGAAGAGAAAATAAAAGTATTATGAAAATGCTGAGCATGTTGAAGATTTTAAAGTAAATGTGAAAACACTAAAGCCAAATATTTTGATGTTGTACTAAAGAGTTCTAAAACTTGTTATTCTGTAAATATTATGAATTAAATATCTTTCCTGATACAAATGCTATCGTAGTAATATACAAAGGTTCTCAGTGAGCAATTCTGTATTTGGGATGTGCTTTTTTATAAAAAAAAAAAAAAAAAAATGGCACATCATCCTCATCCACCATGATCCTGAAAAGCTATGAAATTAAAAGTGATTGAGGTGAATTTTACAGTTAGGACCAAGAAATACTATAATCTTAAAAAGCAGAGAAGAAAGCAGCTCACATCAGTGAATTGCATCTGTCCCCAAACCCTGTCCTTTTTTAATTGGATATAGCATTAGAAATAAACAGAATACTTATTGTATATTACATCATTAAATCTATCTACTGCTGTAATAAATACAAAATAAAAATGATTATTCAGAATAATTAATAATCTATATGAAAGCAGCAGGACAATATGAAATAAAATATAGTAAAGTTTCCTAGTTGCATATTCGAAAGCTAAGAAGCTCCCTTTTCATGATTACTGATGATGGTAACACAGGCTTAAATCACACAGATTCATTCTAGAATTTTTGAAATGAATACATTATATTAAAATTTTCAAATAACCATAAAAGAGTGTGGCAACATCTTATACAGTGTGTACTCTTCTGCACACTGAAGAGAAGTTATGAGAAAAACTAGATATATTCAACCTTGCGAGTCATGATGAAGTGCGTGGAAGCAAAAATTCATTAGAATATTTATGCTAGTTACACTTAATCCAAACTTAGCTTTGTAGCCAGCTGACCTAACTTACATAATGTTACATAATGAACTCTTCTAAAGAAAAAAATATATATATCTTTATTTTAAAGAGACTTCAAAACAGGTAAAACTAATCATTATGGAAAAATAAAATTAAGAAACACCATAAATAGCACAGGTTAATGTACTGTGTAACTAGACGTTGCTGTATGTAAGATTAGATATATTCTCAAGTAGAAAATTACAAATGTACAAGCTTATATAATCCTGTTTTAGGAAGGCTTAAATGTGCAGATAAAAAACTACAGTAAATAACTGACTGTAACTGCTTTCAGTGGTAGCGTGGGAAGAATCAAAGAGGCAGAGAAGGAAAAGAACAGGATTTCGTCTAGTGTTAAGGTTAGCCAAAGTAGTCTACCATCACAGATCACAAAGAAAAATGAAGTATGTTTTCCAGTGTCTCATCTAACACATTCTCCAAGTCACTTCTCCAGGTAATCAATTACCTCCACTCTATAGCTTAATCTGCAAAGAATATCTAATGAATGGTAATTGTGTTTTTATTTATTTATTTATACATTGTTTATTAATATTGTATTGGTTCAGATTTTGTGAATTACATTATAACATCTCTTTATGTAATTCTGCTTTAGTGTATTAAAATAGAATTGCAACAGAATGCCTATTTCCTGTAATGTGAAACAGAAATTTATAAGTGGTTTATAAATTTATGTAGTTTTCAATTTTATAATTTCTTAGAATTTCCTGTATTTCACTACAGTTTTATATAGCCATGTATGTGCACACATGTGTGCACAAATAGGCACACCTCGCAAGCATTAGTTGTAAGATATGAAAATGGGGGGCATTTTTACTTGCTGAAATTTACCCAAAATGTGAACATTTACAGATACTGAGGAGTCTGCATTTTTTTTTTTCAAATTGAAATTAACAGAATATTCAAAGATATCTTGAAAGATGCAGAATATCCAAGTGGATTTCAATGACTTCAATTATATGATTTTTTTTTTTTTTTTTTTTTTTAATTTAATTGTGTTAAGTACTTTCACTGAACAATGGAAACTCAACTGATACATCCACAATTACAAGTAGATACTTAGTTAGGATCCGGAACTGAAATTTCAGCTTCTGCAAAATCTCAGTTTTCCTTTTCTTTAATGTTCCACTGACAGTGTTTGTTATTCAAGTTTATTGGATATGCGACAAATGATTTAAACGAATGTACTTATTTGGATACAGGCCTCTGCACAAGTTAAACTTTCATCTGGTGTATCTTACTCAATCCAACTCCTATGAATTTGAATGATTTTTAGTAAGTAATGTTTGAAAAGCCCTTTGAGATTCTTGAGTGGACTATGAATTTGCTTTATTAATTTCCAGAACACTATTTGGCTTGCTGGATCCCAAAAGAAAATCCCATTTGGGAGCATGTTCTCAGCTGTCTCTTAATTATACTGTCATAGTTTATTGATCTTAGGGAGAAAAGCATGTCTAGCAATACTGCACTCTGGCTGGAGTCCTAGCTTCTTTGCCTTCTAAGTAGGTTTTACATGATGAAGTCATGTAAAGTGCACTGCTAATTTCCATCCTGCACACTATCCCACCGGCATATCTGTATACAAGGGAAAAAGTGAGCAGCAGCAGGTTACACAGCATTGCATGCTTTTTAATTTTTTCTTAACACCAAATCAGGGAAGATGAGAGTAAGTACACCTTTTTTGTGACACTGGCTCATTTTAAATGTGAATATTTCTTGCTTCCTTTGGTATAGCGGCATGTTCTTACCTCCTTTTTTATGATCGCTTACTTACTCTGCTTACTTTTCATTCTGAATCTTTCCCATGTGAATAACACATTCTATTTCATTTTTCCCATCAGTTCAAAGCTATTTTTAAAAGTAGTACCCTGACACATTTATTGCAATCATACTGAAAATTCAAGCAACAGATTTTTGATGACACTCATATGTTTCCTACTACCCTTAGCTGAACATGCAAGATAAATTTCTAAAATGTATTTTTGAAAAATGTTTTTAGATCATTTCAACGTTTGATTTTCAGCATATCATATATTTGGCAGATAATCATTATATCTTTTCAAATGTCATAATAGTAACAGGGTAACTAGAAGATTAATTTTATCCCAATGTATAAAGGCAACAGAAACTGCAAGTTATTCAATATGAAACCTAAAAATTTTATTTTAAACAATTTCTGAAGACTGTGAAATTATGTAAGGTAATTATGACAAAAAGATGAGAAGTATTGTGAGTTTACACTACTACAATAGTTTTAAAACTACACTTACTTATGGCCCAAGTGTTTGAGAAAATATCCAAGGACCTTCAAAGCTTGCACCCATATACTCTCGCTTTTGGAAGCCAATAATTTATAAATTACTCTAAAAAAGAAAAACAAATTCAACACGGCTTTTCACTTTATTACTGAACATCACACATACAGATTGTATTTCACTAAATGGGAATATTTTATAATGAAGTTGTAATACTAAAACCCAATGATTTACACAAAATGGAAGGATATACTGAAAACACTAAGCACAGCATAAGAATTTGATTATGAGTTCTTTAGGTTAGAGGCACGGTGTCTTTTCCTTCAGTTCAATGTTTCATAACAAAAAGAAAAAACCTTCACTAACATTTCTATACTAGAAGAATAAAATAAAAAGCCTGAGCAGTTATAGCTCTAGACAAAAGGAAAAGATTGGAACACACAATCACATCTGGGTGTTTCTTGAGTACCTGGATGCTACAGAAAACAAAAATGTGGTTTGTTCGTTTGTTTTTGCTATAGAACTATAGACAGAAAACAAAGTCCTAACTATGAGTACAAGTCTTCCCTATACTTTTGTTTCAACAAGCATTGCCATTCAAATAGTTTTAAATACAAGTAGTTGCATGAAGTTTTAAATATTTTATAAAAAACACAGCTTGAATTTATCAGTAATAGGCATTTTTTTCTTTTACACCTCTTGTATTTTCCAAAGTATTTTCAGAACAACACAAAATACAAATGTATAGTAAACCTTAAATTATTAACAATAAAATTATCAATCTTTGAAAAAAACTGCATTACCAAGGCAGGCCTTAAAAAAAAAAAAAAAAGGAAAGAAGAGAAAAGAAAAACACCAAAAGTACTGCTTTTCTGGCAATTATCAATTATTAAAAGTATGAACAAACACACAAACATATGAGTTCCACAGGCACCTTTTTTAATCTTTTCAGAGAGAATTTGAGAGGTTAGGGCATGATTTCTCTCATTTTCCTCTTCTTTCCCCCAGATTATGTAAAACATCCGAAGACAGAATATTCAAAATGATTCCGAGATAGATACTTGGCTTTTTCATGCATCTTGTTAATTACATATTCTATTTGAGATTGAGAAACAAGTACAGCAGTACATTTACCTTCAAATATGATAGTGATAACCTCAAGGGGAAAATTTTTGTCTCAGAGCTATCAAAAACAATCTGTTTTTGAAAAAGTTATAGCCTAAATTAAAAAAATTGTACTTTGAAAGATCAGCAGTTTTGATATTTGTGTGAAACAGAAGGAATTTGGAGACTGATGATACTGGAATTACTTTTAAAATATTTTCTCACTTCACTTCTTACCGTATCCCATTTCTCTGATCAAAGGCAGGTATCATGGATGCTGGATGTTCGGACATTAGTGCCACTAGCAGCTGCAGCACATCATGGATATTTTCATCCTGTATGACGAGACCAATGTTACTCTACAAACTAACCTCAACAGCAAGCTTCCCACAAAGCTGGTACAATTGATTATAGTAACAGATAAGTAATTACAGAAATGTACCTCGTGCATTGTTAATAAGTAATTTAATATGCTCTGCAGTTCGTCTTCTTTCACACCTCGATCCTAAAAAAAAGAATGGATATTTTTTCAGAGAAAACTCATTCTTTAAAGTTTGGCCTAAGAAAAACTTGCACTGAGTCAAATAATCCTACAAATTTACTATATAAACTCAAAGAATTAAATTCTCTTTTTCACCCCATTCTTTTTTTTCCTTATCACACTGGAAATACAAAACAGCCTGAAGTCAGCCCTCTATTACTGCTAGAAATGATTTTTATAGTTTGGGCCCTCAGATGATATCAGCTATTACTGTCACTCTTCCAATCCCTGACACTCAACCAGAAAAAAATGTAGGAATAAGCCAGACCAGAAAATACTGTTTTTCTGTCTAGTCTCAAATGGCAGATCATACCTCAAAGACCATCTGTAATGGAGAGAAAGAGCCAGAAATAGCCCTGGATTGTTTCAAACTGTGGTAGGACCAAAGCAAAGCAAAACAAAACAAAACAAAACAAAAACAAAAACAATAAAGCAGTAACTAATTTAACAACAGCCATTACATTTTCCTTTGATCAATCAGGTATTTATCTACTACCACATAAAAAACTGGCTCAGATACCTGAAAGGTTCTGTAGTATTACATACTATTTCTGCAAGTACCTTTAATAAAATATGTATAGCTTAGTTTGGTGAGGTTAATAAGAAATACTGTATGGATTTACTGCCTTTATGTTTACCAGAAGTATGGGCATCAACATTAAAATTAACAACCAGAAACAGATATAATACCTTATAGGTATCACATATTTACTACTCTGAAAGAACCTATTACTAAAAAGAAAGAACCTATATAACAGATATTAATGATTTCCATCTGGAATAGACTGTTTTACCTTCAATATAAGTTGTTTCAAAAACAGAAGCATAAATGCCCTTAGTGATATGATCTCTTTCTGTGAGGGCCGAGGACCATCTGGAAGAAGCAAAATATACCACATTTAAATATAGGCTAATTCCTTTAATGACTGCAACTTTTTCAGTTCCTGAACAGTTCCTACAACAGATTTCATATTGTATTCATCGTGTAAAAGTTCATATTTGCAAACCTTTCAGAATTATATTTTCCAACACAATGTACCCTAAGTGATGTTTCATTTTTGAAAAAAAAAAAAAAAAAAAAAAAGAAATCCGTATGTATTTTTTAAACAAAGACACAAGAACATGAAGGGCAGTAATCAGATCTTGACTCACAAAAGTAAGTTAAGATATAGGCTCTGTAGGTGTTCTTATATGATCTGGGAGTTGCAAATCCTAATATAGACAACCACTCTCTTTACTGACTGCCCAATCTACTCAACTGCCCAATGTCAGTGCTCAATTCAGGATAAAAATCTAGTTCTATTGACTACATTGAGTGAAATTCCACTGAATACAATGGAAGTTTAGACACCTAGTCCAAATCTACATTGTAGTTTAGAAGAGTCTGAATACAAAGCTGAATCTCACTTAAAATTTCAGATGGCAACTTGGAATAACTAACCCACTATGTTAAATGCCATCAGAATGAAATCCAACAGAGAAGAAATTAATGAAATATTAGTGATGGCCATTACCTGCAGCAGAAACTGAAGCTATTTAATCAAGAGATTAAGGATCTGAAAAAAAATACTCAATTTAAACCAGCAAAAAGAAAGCCTGTAATCCTTAACCTTTAAAAACATTGTGCTCCTAGAAGTTCACTAGGAAAACAAACTTATCTAAAAAAACTGAATAAGAAACAAAGAGCCATAATAAGTATATTCACTTGAACCTTACTCTACTGTATATTCCATTCTCCCCTTTCGTAAATAGTTAAGACTGAACTGGAAATTTCTTTTTTAAATTCCTACTTTTCAAACAATGTGTGTCATGCAGAGTCTTAAATTTTGCACAGTGAAAATCAATGAAGCCTAATTTACTTTTTCATTAACCATTTTACCTTATGCTGATAAACACATATCAAAACTTAAAAACACATATGTCTCGGTATTATTTCCAATCCAGTTGAATACAACATTTTAATAAAGACTTCTTTATTATTATTATTATTATTATTATTATTATTATTATTATTATTTTTAAGTCTCTGGCTCCACTCTTAAAAGTGAAGTCACTGCTTTACACACAGTTAATTCAGGTTTGTGCTTGTTGCAAACTTGAAGATGAGTTGTATTTGCTTAGCTAGGAGGAAGGAAAAGACTGATTAATCCTCTCAAGTTTTCTTCCCTGTTTCAGATGGGAGAGAGGAGGAGAACTAGGTAATTTTCAGAAAGAAGCAAATAAATCTCAGCCTTCTCCCCCTACCATCATATGTCACAAAAGTAAGGATATTGTTGTAAAAATCTATTATATAGGCTTTGAAGCTATAGGAACACTTTTCTATGAATACATTCTAATGACAACATGAAACACCTATTTCCTGTTGTAAAAACAGAATTAAATGTTTTGGTACACATTTGGTGCTACATTAAAAATTGCATATTTTTCCAGTAATGGTATTCTTCCAGCTAACAGTTATTTTTTTTCCCTAATTGAAAGGTAGAATCTAACTCCTCTAACTGTATCACAGAAATTTGTGTCTCCACATTGCCTCTTTCGTTCTTCGCCTTACCAGGATTCATATCAGACAATATCTGAAAACCAGGCCTAAAAACTGAGGTGTTTTGTCTTTTCTGAAAGACTGTAATTATGGAAACAGAAAATGGAACACTAAGGCAACGTAGAGCTCTACAAAGCATTTCTGTAACAGAAATTTCAAGGAGGGATTAAAAAGAAGATATCCCAAATTAACTGGGAACCTGTTCAAAGATACCTGAGTTTCATACTTATTCATATACCCAATAGTTTCTCTGGAGATATGAGAGAACCCTTTTCAGTTCTTCAACACACAAAAGACACAAAAGGAGTTCTTGCTTGCAGGTTATATGCCAAGCAGACAGAACAATGCTTTTTTGCTTCAGTTCTCCAGTACTGTTTATTCCTTGTATTTTAGCTGTGTCTTGAATCTTCACTGCCTTAGAATCAGAAAAAAAGGGACAGCCTCTACTCTAAAAACTTCATTACTTTGAAAACTAAAAGAGCACTGGTAAAGAAAAATAACAGCTGCTAGAGAAGCTGGAGTCGATGTAACCAGTTAGCTACAAATACTGGAAGAATGGACTGCACAGCAATAGTAATGCAACAGTCATCTGATACAGACTGAATGCAACAAATCTGGGAAATCATAAAGGTACATAAAACAGATTTGCCACTGTAATTTGTTATTTCATCAGACTTTTTGACTTTATTACTAGTTGAAGAAGTAATACCAGACAGATTTATTTTAAAAAAGTATTATTGACCAAAAATGGTATAATTTACACTGTAATTAAAAAATATATATTACACACACATATACTGAAGAAAAGAGAGAAAAGTACCTCTTGTGTTTCAAGTCAGAAATTTAAAAGCAGTCTATTACTACTAATCTTTGTGCCTGCCACTGGATGTATACAACTCAGTGTCACCACCACTCAGAAACTGATAAATAGCAATGTGACTGTTCACTGCTAAAGACTGAAATCAAAATCAAACCAAACTAAATCAACAGCAACAACAAAATAGTCCTTTAATGATAAAATTTAGTATGGGAGCCATAAGTCCCTATACAAAATAGCATCATTCTTGTTAATTGGAAAAGACAAAGGATGCCTCCCTTAACCCACTCCTTGATGAGTCATTAAATCATTTCCTGCTTTTAGATTCTTTATGTATTCATTTATTGCAGAAAGCACATGATCTGCATCAGATTTTTTTAATATACTTACATAGTTAGTTAGTCAGTTTTATCCAGATAAAAATCAAAACCAAACAAAATCTCCAATCCATCCTTGCAGCACAGAATTTACAGGAATTAATTACAGGAATATAAAACATTACAAATTAAGAGGGAAAATTTAAACATATTTGCAGTGTAAGTACAATCTGTACTAGTGTAAAAACCTGATTGCGAGTTTTGAATAACAAAAATAACGATTTCTAATCCTGTATTTGGGAATAAAATGTTGTGATATCAGTTCTACGAGCAACCGAATGCAACGTTCTTCCATCTGGCTCTCTTCATTTGCAAAAAAAAAACCATGATTTTTCTACCTCTTGAATCAGTAAAACACAATACAGATAGAAGAATCTGATCTCTGTACATGCATAAATAACATCACACATTATGGAGACCACAAAAGGGCCTACTTTTTACCCCACTGTTGCAAAGCTAATGAGAACTGAGTTCTTGAAATAACTCTGAGCAACTTTTTCTATCCACAAAAACTTTCTTCTTATAATCATTTTCATAATTCCCTCTTTTCTAGTTCATGTGAGAAAGTGCTGGGCATAAAATCATTCCTGAAAACTCTATGTAACACATGAGTTAACTTGGACATTAACAGCTATGCAGGGGGCATGATACTGCTCACAAAGGTCTGTTCAGAGTAAGAGTTGTGAAGGACAAAGGAAACACTATCAGAGCAAAAGAAATGGCCAACAGCTCATGAATGGACTACACTACTCAGCCAGTACTGAAACTTAAATGCACATTTCCCTCATACACTGATGAAGTTATGTGTGTTTTAAAGGGATACCCTGCAGTGTCCTAAATTACAATTTTGCAAAATAGATTTCTGACAGTTGTTAACACTGAGCATCACAAGATATTTTTTCCTTAAGAAAAAAACAATATTTAGTTTATTTTTCTGTTATTGCATACATTTTATTTTCTCATTACTGTTGGTCCAGTATTTTCAGAGAATGCCATGCAGTTGTTAAACAATTCCAATGAAGATATTTTCAAGGCATAAATATCCCAGTGGGCTCTAATAAGTTTTTGCTTAAATTTACAAAAACTGTACATCAAAACAAGTCAGCAATACGGAGAATTTTTTTAAGGTGCAGAAATGTTTTATTTTCTTTAAAAAACATTACTAAAGAAATTAAATAGCCCAACAACACAAATGGACATCCAAAGATGAAAGTAAAAAAAAGTGTGTTTAAATTTTTCTCTGTAACAAATAACATGTGTGTTTTGCCCCTTCTGAAAGACACTCATGGCTTGGCTTTCCTTTAAATATCAGTCTAGTAGATATTTTGGAAAGATGAAGCATTATACAAGAAGACTGATAACATAATGCTAAGATTTCTCTAATAGCTTTAAATATTACCAGTGAAATGCACCGCCTTGCATAGCAAGATAAGAAGAGTTAAATATCTCCCCACTTATTCTCTTATTCATACCCAAAATCCACAAAAGAAAATAATTAAAGAAAGAAATAATATAACTTCAAATAATTTTTACTCAATTGCCTGCTTCACAGTGTCTTTAGATGCTGCAAGTGTTCAGCAACTTTATGATCTTCTCCCATCTTCACATCTTATTCTGTATGATTTAACAAAATGTTAAAGGCTTGTACGTGGTGAGAAGAGCTATAATCATAGCTGGAGAGTAAAATGAAAAGCATAATAAACTTTGGATATAGTTTCCCGTCGAAACTGGTTTCACTTTTGCTGCTCTTCCTGACATCAGGATTATTTCACAGGTTTACTTTTAACGTGGTCTTTAAAAACAAATCACTTTTTTTTCCTGCCACCTATTTATGACTGGTAATTGAATCAAAAACAAACAAACAAAACACAACAATAAAGTAAGAAACTAAAATCCATAGTTTTAAGTAGAAAACTTTCTTCCTTTATGTACATCTACATCTGAAATTTGAAACTGTCAAACAAAGCTATAAAAAGAAATTACCAAGCATCTATACAATTTGAAATAGTGTTTCTAATACTTGAGAAGGAAACAACACAATACAAATTTAGCATACGGAATCCAGGAAGAAATACCAGTTTAAAATAAGAAAGCAGTAATGAAATAGAAGATAGGAAACCAAACTTGAAACAAGTATTTGAGTTTTTTTAAATAATTCAAAATGTTTACATGCCCTATTTTATAGAATAGCAGAAGAAGCAAGTGGTGAGCTCTCACTTTTTTTAAGAAAAAAATGTTAGCCAAATGAGAAGCTATACTAAACTGTCAGTACAGAAAACCCACCCACTTCGTGCGTTATTAAGACACAAGAAGGCAATAAAACTTTGAAGCAGAAAAACTGTCTGCAAGAAATAGTAAATCAAACTACTAATATTAAAAAGTGTTTCAGTATCTCTGCATAAAAAAATGATATGCCTATACAAGAAGAAAGCGTCATACTATTAAAAGTCTGCATGAATAAGCTTACATTTTAATATGACAGCAAATTACCTGAAAACAGTATAACACAGTCAAATTTCTGATATTGGCAAGATTTATATGAAAGTTTCCTTCAGATCTGAGAAGTTTAATGTCAAGTTAGCTTAGAGCTTCAGTTGTCTCCGGTAAGGAAATACAATATGCCATTTTGACACGCTGATGCCATCCAGAGGGACCTGGACAGGCTTGAGAGGTGGACCCATGTGAAGAACGTGCAGTTCAGCAAGGCCATGTGCATGGTTCTGTACATGGGTTGGGGCGATCCCAAGTACAAATACAGACTCGGTGGAGAATGCATTGAAAGCAGCCCTGAGGAGAAGGACTTGGGGTACTGGTGGATGAAAAACTCCACACGAGCCAGAAATGTGAGCTTGCAGCCCAGAGAGCCAATCATATCCTGGGTTGCATCAAAAGAAGCATGGCCAGCAGGTCGAGGGAGGTGATTGTCCCCCTCTACTCCATCCTTTGCTGAGAGAGATGGCTGATGTGGTTGCCGAACCGCTCTCCATCATATTTGAAAAATCATGGCTGTCAGGTGAAGTCCCCGGTGACTGGAAAAAAGGAAAAATTACTCCCATTTTTAAGAAAGGGAGAAACAAGACCCGGGGAACTACAGACCGGTTAGCCTCACCTCTGTGCCTGGGAAGATCATGGAGCAGATCCTCCTGGAAGACATGCTAAGGCATGTACGAGATAAAGAGGTGATCCGGGACAGCCAGCACGTCTTCACCAAAGGCAGATCTTGCCTAACCAATCTGGTGGCCTTCTATGATGGAGTGACGGCATCGGTGGACAAAGGAAGGGCGACAGACATCATCTACCTGGACTTGAGCAAAGCCTTTGATATGGTCCCTCACCACATTCTTCTCTCTAAATTGAAGAGTTATGGATTTGAAGGATGGACTGTTAGGTGGATTAAGAATTGGTTGGCTGGTCGCAGCCAACGGGTTGTCGTCAATGGTTCTATGTCTGGGTGGAGGCCGGTCACAAGCGGTGTCCCTCAGGGGTCGGTCTTGGGACCGGTGCTCTTCAACATCTTTATCAACGACATAGATGACAGAATCGAGTGCACCCTCAACAAGTTTGTGGATGATACCAAGCTGAGCGGTGCAGTTGATACAATAGAGGGAAGGGATGCCATCCAGAGGGACCTGGACAGGCTGGAGAAG
>VXAA01005109.1:111760-159536 GCA_013399115.1 Anseranas semipalmata
CCTGGAATACTGCGTCCCAACATGAGAGAGACATAGACCTGTTAGAGAGAGTCCAGGGGAGGGCCACGAAGATGTTCAGAGGGCTGGAGCAACTCTCCTGTAAAGAGAGGCTAATAGAGTTGGTATTATTTAGCCTAGAGAAGAGAACACTCCAGGGAGACCTTATAGCAGCCTTCCAGTCCTTAAAGGCCTACAAGAAAGCAGGAGAGGGACTCCTTATTAGGAAGTGTAGTGATAGGACAAGGGATAATGGCTTTAAACTAAAAGAGGGTAGATTTGGATTAGATATTAGGAAGAAATTCTTTAGTATGAGGGTGATGAGGCACTGGAACAGGTTGCCCAGAGAAGCTGTGGATGCTCCATCCCTGGAAGTGTTCAAGGTTAGGCTGGATGGGGCTTTGGGCAATCTTGTCTAGTGGGAGGTGTCCCTGCCCATGGCAGGGGGGTTGGAAACAGATGGTCTTTAAGGTACCTTCCAATCCAAACCATTCTGTGATTCTCTGATTTTCTCATATTATGACACTTTTCTGTTTCTTATAGTAAAATTACCACTTATAGACAATAGGTCTCATTCTTTCACTCTGGAATATCAAATGCTACTTTTGATGCACCAAGTCTAACATTCACATCATTGCATTTTTACACCATAAGTTCCTTACTTTTACAAACTTCTTTTTACACACTATTTTACATTTTAACAAATGATAACCTTGCAGACTGTATGTGGCAGTAGCAGCTGCATGCTGTCTAATAAAATCAACACAAAAACAACATCCTGGAACAGTTAACTTTTCTCAACTATTAGGATTGGTGAAGTTATGAATTGCTGAAAACAGAGGTGTAAAGAAAAAAGCATAAGGCAGTATTATCTACGGCTTTTTCTATTTATAGTATTCTAAGATTATCAGCCTGAATCAACCAGATCTGCACATCACATTGGCAGATTGCACTTAAAAGAAAAGAGAATGTCTGGTGAAGAAAATCAATGTATATCCAGGCAATTAAACATTTTGAGAAGTTTTTGGGAATCTTATTAATTGACAAAAGTAATTAATGTGAGTTGGATAAAACAACTAATACGAAATTAAGTTAATATGAAATTAAATTTAGCAACTGATCACCTCAGCAATTATATTTCCACAGTCATTTGCTTGCAAATCATCATAATTATTACCACTGTACTAGTCAGAAGCAGAAGCTACCTGTACATAATAGCAAAAAAAATCTTACTGTTGATTCACATGGAGAAAATGACATAGCTATGTTGGATTTGCTGGTACAGTACCACGTCACTGATTTTCTTCCCTGATAAGCTAACATGCGTCAACTGAATACAATGCAAGTAATTTTTTGATGGGAAATACTACAAAATACTTTCTTATAGCTGTATCAAATACATAGGGCTTTCTGCAGTCTAAGCAACAGGGAGGAACAAGGAATAAAGTTGAAATTAGCCTTGAAGAAAGGTATGTTTATCTGGAAATTAACTGAAAAAAGGAGGAAATTCTGATATAGTGGATAATAATACACATTTTGAAAAGGTACATGGCCTCACCATTTATCAAATGCCTTCCCAACTATACCATGCAGGCATTAACAATTGTGATTTTTGTTGTCATACCGCTACACCAAACAAGCAGTAATCTGCACTATTCGATTACCTTTCAGGGAGCTATCTGGTTGCATCCTTAGAGAAACAGAGAAGTCCCTAGTCTGGAGCTGACATAAATGAGAATAGAATGTACTATACCCTTAAAATATATAAGAACTAAAGAAAAGATAGGGAAGTAAAACAGCCATATGTATGCTAATCTAGAGGTAACTGATTCATTTCTCATTCCTAATTTTGTGTCCTTGTGTATCCCATGCCTTCTGCTCAGATTTTGATGAATACATTATATATTGTTTGTAGCTACTCAAGTGGCATTACACATAGGAATACTCAAAAAATACAGCTAACTGCAGAGGCAGATCTAGGCAAGAAAAAAGCAAGCCATACCTCCTGCAGAAAGATATGTCACACACTTTCCACAAAAGAGCAAGCCTAGCCAGAGGGAAGTCTGTAACATGCAATACATTTCCAAAGTGTTGTTAGGTCAACTATCATGACATCATGACACAGAACTACAGGAACTCTTTAATTAAAAAAAAAAAAAAAAAAAAAAAAGAATTACAGCAATAACAAGTAGACAATATCATCAAACTTGCAATCTCAAACTAGTCGAGCAATTTTCCAGATCTCTGTCTAGATGTAAATAGAGATAACATCTGGAAACTCTACCTCCCAGTAACTGATCATTCAACCGTCACAAATACAGTGTACTTCTTATAAACTCATCAGCTGGGTTTTTAACATCCTAATTCCTCTCTGAGCTCATTTCTGGATAACTTGCCTGGGGGTAAAACTGTATGTAGGCAGCATTGCCATGCACCCCTTGGCAGACTAGGACATCAAAAGCATGAGGCTGGGTAGAGTCAGTCCTAGGGTAGGATTCAGCTAACCCTAATTGCAGACACCTACAATGTACATGCCAACACATGAGTCCGGCTTCTAACCTTCCACTGAAGTCAATGGAGATCTAATCAACGTAGCCAATGGAGTCTAGAGAGCAAATACATTTCAAACCAAATAGCTCTCTAGCTCTATTGACTCAGGGCAGGATTCAGTTTCCTAAGTATACTTGCCAGTGCAATTTGACACACCATAAGGTATCCAAGATATCTACACAGAGTTAGCAGATTAAACACAGGAGGGACAGGACACCTGCATCCTTCAGGAGCGGGCCCTGAAAGGCAGTAGGATGCCCCACAGAGACTGAAATAATGCTAGAAACCCGTAGGCAGGCAGCTGAATCCTGCATTCCACTATTATTGGCATACATCTAGCTCAGATGGAAACACCTACTTTGTAGGTGCCAAAAATGAACTCGGCTAAATTCCATTTGCACAGAGTGAATCCAGAGTCAGTATCAGTGGAAAATATTGTTTTATCACTCACAAAATATCCAAGCCAATTAAGGAACAGCTGCAGTTAATTTCCATAATCTGATATTACAAATTTTTTATTCAAACGAATAAAGAACAGAAGTGCAGTGTGCTTCTTCTAAGCACACTTTTTTTTTTGCTTCTTTTAATTGCTTATTTTAAGCAATTTTTAATAACTCTATGAAGAATATAGTTAGTCTAACATTATATTGTGAGATAACTTTAAATGAGGTCCCAGCTCCATTTTTTTTATTTTAATTTTTTATTTTTATTTTTATTTTTTTTGCGAATAAATAAAACTGGTAGGAACAATTCTTATCCTAGGTTAAGTATCCTCACAGGCAGCTGTTCCTGTGAGCCTCAGAAAGTTACAACTTCACTGCCTACCAGTTTTATTTATTCACACACAAAAAAAAAAAAAAAAAAAAAAAAAAAAAAAAAAAAAAAAACAGATGTGATTTCTGCACATACCAGCAAACTTANAAATGCATACAGCTGTGCATATACTCCAATAATAGAAGAATTAGCCAATAATTTATATGTATTTAGATTCTTAAATATTTGGATATGTGACAGCACTACTGCATCTCTCAGTTGTTCAATTCCTCAGCATGATAGTAATATAGTAGCAGAATGAAGACAATTAATAAGGTTCTCCTATCAATTAATAAGAGACTTTCTGCCAAATCCTCCCTTCTTTACACAAGTAGTCTGCTAAATGTAATGACATTACAGCGGGAGTGTATAAGATTAGAATGATTTGAGTCTCTGGTTAATACACATCTGTTACATGCAGCATTTAGCCTTCCTGTATTATCGTATTTTGTTGTTGTTATTGTTTAATACTTCCTAAGCTAGACCAAGTATCTGGCTATAAACAAAGTTAAATCAATCTCTTTTCTATAAGGGCAGAGCAAAAATATTATTGAACTGGAAATACAGTTTTAGAGATCTCAGCAGTGAGAACTAGAAGTTTCCACTCTGTTTTCAATGTCACTTATCACTGCCAGTCAATCATTATGATATTCAAACCCCACAAAACTTTATTTAGTATATGAGATACACTAAACATTTCTTCTTTGGTACAGAAGAAGAAAAATCAATAATTTTTCTATGCTTTCTAAAGTATCCCCACAGAACAGTGAAGACCAGAGTAAGAATCTTTTGGGAATACTTATGAACATAAGGAAGGGTGACAGTAACTCACTTGTCAGAATTTTACTAAAAATATCTGCATAGTCATTGTATTGTTGAAGACTGGTACTGATTATTGCTGATTACTTACCTCCTTGTCTATAGACCCAAGGAGGTTTGACAAATTTACGTCACAAATCTTCCTATACAGGAAATGCTTATAATTTCTTTCTTATGCATTGTACTTACCTAACCCTTTAGGAGTAATGCCACTGCTATCAGCAGGATTAACCACCCAGTAGTAGTATTTCAGTGTGTGCATTAACTGCAGTACTGTTCCTACTCTGCGTATAGTGTTATAGATTGTAGCGGTTCCAATGAATTCAGCTGACAAGTAGGTATACAAAGACAGCTGCACCTGAAGAACAAAATAGTTATTCACATAAGTGTAAGTTAAATATTATCAGCTTTAATTTGAAGTTTTGTTAGGATTTACTTTGGATATGATATAAAAAAATAATAAAAAAATTACAAATAATTTTACAGAGAGCAGGGACTGGATCATCATCTGGAAGGACCTCCAGAGACTCCTTCCATCCTAAATTGTCTATGATAATGATTTATGTAATAATGAATGTGCTGGTTTGTTTTATATTTGTTTTATATTTTATGCTTTTATACTAAAACTATATATTTTCAGATTTTAGGACCGTGCCACTTTTCACTTCGGTGTACAGTCCTGAACTGTACAGTCCTGAACTGAACTGTATTTCTTAGGGAAACAACTTTTTCACTATAATAAGACATAAGTTATATCTCTTTTACAGTTTTATGAAACCAAATATGTAATTTAAATCAAAATGAAAATTTATGTGTATGTGTAATAAAAGATAGTTTACTTTTTGCTTACAATTAAAAATAGATATGCTTATGCTTAATCTCTAGGAAAACAATGCAACCACTTAAGAAGGGTCTGGGTTTCCAGAAACAATATTTTGATAGAATTAGCCAGAATCTTAGGCAAGAATATAACTACTTTTACAAATGCATAAGAGTCATTGGAGAATATAATTAAGCAGGGGATAGACTCCATGATCTAAAAAGTCTTTGCTATTACAATGTTTTTAAATTAAAAAATGAAAATATAAGTACCATGGTATATAAGAATACTGCTATTTCACTTCACTGTATGAGTCATATCATTCAAGTGTACAATTACCTTCGCAGGGGTATGTATCCAGATAGCAGGATTAAAAAGGATGTGATCACATAATTGCTTCAGCAGAGGTGCTCCATGAGACAATCCATCCAAATATTTTGCAAATGATAAAAATTGTTCCAGAACTGCTCTAGTTATATGAACCCTAGATGACTGGAGAAAAATAATCATAAAGAAGGATTTTTTTTTAATTATTTCTTCATTAAAATACAGCAGAAATATTAAACTATATTTTCGCTGTGCTCATTTTTACTAAATACATGCAACCTCATATGTTTTTATTTCATTGCATATGAAAGGAAAATACAGAAAGATATCAACAACTTATACTTTCTAATAATATTTATGGTCTTTCTAAGGACTACATTATATGAGTTCAAAATATCAATCAACTCGGGGTAAATCCCTTTTTTTTTTTTTCTTTTTTGTTGTTTTATTACAAGCCAGTCACCATTCTACATCTTATGGCACAGTGCCTTTAAGAACTTCTGTCTGAAGTCCTTAGCTTTTCTTCAGTTAGTTTGTGTCTTACCGAAATTGGGTTCATCAATATGTACATGCATATTACTGGCAAACTTGCTGTTGTTAAACATAAGTATTTGAAAGATTCGAGTTTAAGGTTTCCTCAAATTTTAAGAGAGCTGTTCAACTTCATAGCATATGCTATAAAATCACTGTTAAGACCTGCTCCTAAGCAGCAACATGGCACGTGGACTTTGACAAACTTCGCTATATACCAAGTAAACAAAAGGAACAAATAGGAAAAAAAAAAAAAAACACTAAAAATCCTTCCATTTGCCTTCCCTACAAATTGTTCCAATTACTTTTAATGCTATAAATACAGTCTGGGAACATGCAGATTTGTTATTTTTAGATGTGAAGTCCATTTGTCAGTAATACTAGTTCAGACTAGATATTGAGTTTCCTTTGGCTTGTACATCACAAATCACAATAAACAGTCTGCAACTAATAAGAACAAACAGGTTATTTTGATGTTCATGTCAGAAAAAAATAGAGCTGTCAGTCCTGCTTTCTGAAGTATTTGATCACATGCAAATGAACAACAGATAATTCACAAATAATAGAATAAAGTCTGGCTAGGAAACAAAAGGATTTTTTTCCTGCCATGTATGCCAACTGAATATAAGCACATAGTGAAAAAATGAAATACAACTTTCTGAAAAACTTCAACTAAGGAGAATATAGCATTAAAAAAAAAAACAAGCAAACAAACAAACAAAAACCAACAGTATACTGTAAGAATTCTATTGTGACACAAATCAAACAAATTCCTTCAAACATTCACATGTCTTTGGCTTACTAATGTAATAATATTCTGAAATTGAGAAATAGCCTGGGTTATAGTTTTGTGAAATTTAAAATTTTAGCAGGTGTAAATTAGAATAGTTTTTTTTTTTTAATCTGATCTACAACATTCTAAACTGACTAATCTTGCAATGTATTCTTTGTGTGTAAACCACAGTGCTCTATTAATGAAAAAGGGACTCCATGTGGGTTTGCTGACCTGCCTGCATATAATATACAGAACCAGAGCTAAGAGATTTGTAAATTCATTCTGGTTATGTACGACAAGAAAGCCTACCATTGGAAAAAGAAATTTTAGAATAGTCCTTCAACAGTTTAAATTACACTTATTTAGTATAGAAAACATAGAGGCATAGAGAATAATCTGCTTTCATATAATACTTCAACAAGTAAAAGGTAAGCTCTTTCTACTGTAAGAATGTATTTTCCTAGGTGAAAGTAACATAGGGATCAGAATGAAAGAAATTATTTACAACTCTTCTTTAAAATTCAATACATTTTTAGATGCAAGGTTATCATAATTTAATCAATGGAGAACACAAAACTCTAATAGTAACTCCTCAAATGGTTGTTATTATACTGATCACATATAACAGCAGCCAGTCAAGAATGTCAGAGCCATAAGATTCAACCATAACAGTATTACTATCTTAATAATCTAAAAACAAACTACTGTCGGCTATGCATAATTACAGTAACAGGACCTCATAAGGGTTTTGGGCCAGGAAGCAGATAATGTCTGTCAGGCAAGCATCTGAACTGAAGCTCAGGTTTGTGATAACTGCTCATCATGTCTAAAAACAAACAACTTTTTCTTTCATAAACAAAATTATTTTACAGCTTTTCTTCTTCAAAACCCAGATCAACTATTTCAACAATTTCAGAACTAAGCCACAGAGGATTAACTTAATTTTTATTAACACAAAAAATGAAATTCAAACCTAAATTATGGCATATCTGTGATACGCTTGCACAAACTGGGAACTATGTAACTTTGCTAAAAAAGAGTTTGCGAGACAGAGAGTGGATAAACACTAAAGAAAATACATTTAAAGTGATTCACAAACAGCTTTAAAGTAAAAGCATAAATTAGATAAACAAGATCAACTCCAGAAAATTGCTTCTTTGCATACTGGGAGATAAGAAGACAAGGAAGATAAAAAGTCTCTTGTAGACAACTTAGAAGTATTACAAATAAAAAATGTCTTATACCACAGATATATTTTATTCTACCAGCCCTTTCAGCTAAGTGATTGAAAATACCAGAATGACAGTAGAAATACTAAGAACAAAGAACAAAACAAAACAATCAAAACCCATACCTTTTCGAGGAGGTAGCCAATGACTAGAAAGCCTTTTCCACCAAGCATTTGTTCTTGCATGGCTACTGAACTCTTAAGAAGCTCAACCAAGAAAGCCAATAGGGTAGCACTGCATGTAAAGAACAAGCATTTTTCAAATTACAGATATAGAAAAATCAGTCTGTTACACTCACTATTAAGCAGCTATTAAATGAACAGAAACAGGCTTAAAGTGGTGAACAATTCCTTGAAAGAATATAAATCTTACATTACCTGTTGACAAATTTCTCCAATAGTTGTTCACATATTACAATAGTATGAGTGGGAGTTCATATTCAAATAAAAGTGGAAAAATATTTTTTTCAGCTTTTCTGATTTGACCAGGACTATCCCAAGTTTAAAATATTTAGTCCTGCAACTTGCAGTTCTAGCCAAAGGTTTTGTAGTTGGAAGAGGCAGATGATGAGTGGGATCTAGCTTACGATACTAGAATGATGCAGGCAAGGGCTGTGTCATCCCTTTGACCATCCAGACTAACTATGTTAAATAGCAAAATATGCAACCACTAGGTATAAATCATCATTCCACACTTTCAGTCCCTACAGTCCCTACTGGCATTGAAATGAGGACTCAAATGGCTAAACATGCACGCGGGCAACAATGCCCAGCACAAATCACAGTGTGACAACAGCAGGGTGGAGAGTTTCCATCATACTTTCTCCAGACCAAACATGAAAATAATAGCTAGGCCTGAGCAAATAAAGGCTCAGAATCACTTTCATCCACTTAGGAAAGCACAAAGAGACTCCAGAAGCAGCAAGGAAATCACCCAGCAGCCCATCCCAGCAGCGCTCAAGTGAGGTGTTCAGAAAGCACCAGCAAGGAAGGAAAAAAAAAAAGTGTTCAATTTAGAAACTGGAGAGCTATTAAAGACTTCAGGGGACAGACTCAGCAAGAAAGTGAAATCATGTTATGAAAACCAATGAACAGAGGGAATATATGGCAGATCAATTCACCGTGGGAGAAAGAAATCGCAATTGGTTCTTGTGTGGTAAGATGGAAACAAAAATATACTCATCTGTTGCTGAAAACCCAGAGGAAAAGGAGAAAGAAAAAAAATGTTATGACAGAAAGAAAATATTTGAAATGATTTTGAAATAGCTTAAAATGGTAGGTGATGGAATGCACTGTGCTGACAAAAATAGAAAGAAAAGTCCTTTTTCCTTTTCTGAGAATGAAATATTTATAACAATTCCTAACTGTTCAGACAAGTATCTACAATCATGAAGGTTCTCACACAGGTGGTGAGCACAGGCAATGGTGAAAACTGTAGCATTTCCAACTATGAAAAAGTGAATTAAAGAAATTGTCCAACCTACATTTTATAAGTTTCAATTTTATATAGGGTATGCAGTTAGCTAAAGGTTCTCTTGCTCTCCAAATACAATCTTTTACATTGAAATAAAAGTTGAGATTGGTTAATCCATGTGAGCACCAAAACACAATTAATATACTCAGGAAAACAAGATGTATTCTATTTGGTGAGCAATGCTGGCATGCGAAAAGTACACAGTGTAGGCTTAGACTTAAGTACATGCTGTGAACGTGAAACAATGCCTTGTCTTGTTTCATTGCTGATTGGTCACAATAATCAGTCTAAAAACACATATAGAATTCTCCACAAAGTGTCAGCAGTAAAAGAACACAGATAATATCCATTTACAGTACTCAAAAGCTTTTATCAAAACAGCTTGTCAAACTGTCACATCAATTTCAAAGCAGGTTATATGCATCAACTTTTTCTTACCATGATGGAAAGTTTCTATTGTATTTGTCTAAAATACATCTAAAATAAGACACTCATCATTTTTACTACATGACAATCCATAAGAAGCTCACCTAGAGGCTTGAAGATTTATATTTAGAAAACTTGGAATTCGAATAGGTCAAAGAAAACTCCATATAGATGATGGTTACTATTGGACTTTATGAGTAACTTTATGACTTAGGACAACAATGCATAAAGTTAAGAAACAGCATACATCTGGGGGATTAGGACCTAAATTACAATAATGAATAATATTAATTTTATATTGAAAATAAAAAATTCTTAAAAAGAATTTAAAAGATTTTTATAGCATGAGCATGCCACTAGATTTATGTTTAAAAGGTTTTACTTCCACTTCTGTGAGTGATGTTCCAAAAGCCTGTTCCTTTGTATTGCAATTTATTTGTCCATGCTATGAACTTAAATGTAAACTCATGGGCTGGAATTATTTTCATTCCATATTAACACAATTTCTACACAATGGTTAGAAATTCTGAAATGACTCCAAATATAAATTCTAAGACACAATGACACCCTAACGATACAGATTTTCTGTCTTTCTTTCTTTTTAATTATGCATAAAATACACCAGTCAACTCTGAAACAATCAGTGGCCTGATAAACCCAGTTAATATTTAACCATGCCACAGATACAGAAAAACACAAGCTGGTTCTATGCAAGCAAGACCCAATCAACAAAGTTTTTAATTCAGATGCAGATAGAGCCCCAATATCATTTTAAAGATTTTAGCCATTTTTATGTGGGGTATGACTGAACTGATTAATCCTGCCTGTCCACATTAGTTCTGTATAGAGCTAATGTAGCTGTCACTGCAAAATGATGCCAATGCTTCTAGTTTCAGGGAAATGTATTCACATTCAACCTTTGTGAATGTCTTATGCCTTTTTTTAAGTTGAATATGGCTTTGAACATCTATGAAACCAGACATGCAAAGACACCACAAACCAGCTCTGCAAAGAGTCAGCTCAGGACTGCAAGCAGTAACTCTATCTACATTCTTTGTCCTTCTGCATTATCCAAGATTGCCACCATAAATAATACGACTGTAGTATATACTAACTCAAATCTTGGGATAGCACATGTGAATGCATTATTACACCTTCAAGCACATAAAAAATGTCATGTACCAGAAAAACAAGCAGCTAAGGTGAACAACCTGACATTCACACAGAGGCACAATGAAGTTTGAGGTGAATATTGTATAGATGAAAATTAGCACCATAATTCAATACAGCTAGCAGTTTGTCCACATCATTATAAGCAATAAAGTAATTAAAAAGATTTTTACTATTTTAACTGATACAAGGACTGTAAGATCAAAATGGAAGGGTTTTTAAATCATCATTGCATGTATAGTACTGAAGCTATTACTACTTGAAGAACATGATCAAAGAGACAGGCAGAAAACAGATTACATGCTTAGTCTACTTTTTTTTTCTTTTTTTTTTTTTTTTCCAGAAATCTTGCATACACTTGTTTCAGGTGAAACTTCTCTTTTGGAGGAGGAGGGAATGAAACTGTACTAAATAACAGCTGTTGCATGAAACAATATTTTTTACATGTTATCTATACTATATGCTAAAGAATATTCAATCTGCCTGAAAAGACCCAACAGTTAACAATTCTCAGAGATGCTTTCCCCAATGTTTTCAAAACTTTTCCTTCCCTATATGTTCAGACTGACCACAGCAAACATATATGTGTATACATATATATATGTAGCAATAAATGCATAATCACATAATAGATCTTTTCTCCTCAACATTGCATTCTAAAGATTTAGTCTGCCTGCCTAATTTAGAGGACTGTATCCAAAACTTTTAATATATTTCTAAGGATAGTCAATTTATATCATCATCTTGGAAACTGAAAATAAATTAAACCTGAAGATTTTTATATAAGAAATTTTATCAGCAGAACCAAGTTGTCAAAATTATGCTTTTAAGAAGGTTACTGTTGACACAGTGGAAATAATATTGGTTAGAAGGCTGTCTTCTAAGATGAACAATTTTTCAAACAGAATTTAACAAACTTACCAGTAACTAAAATGCATCGGATTGGTGCAGGGCTCACATAAAACTTGCAAAATTCTGTGCATTGCCATACAAAATTTCTCTCCATTCTTGCCTATTTTCAACTCCCCTAGATACAAAGGCAAATATAAAGCATACTTCAGCCCATTCCTACATCTCCTCTATACCATGCCCTGCCTAGAAGATATCAGTTTGTCTGCAGTGCAGCTAAGATACAGACACAAAATGAAAGTATGTATGCATACCAACACTAAATCAGACAGAATTGTGATTTCTCCTATTGAAAATATAGGTAATTTCAGGAGATTTTTTTTTCCAGCAGTTTTCCATTACTAAGAAGTAGGAAAAAAAAAAAAAAGTTTCAAACAAAAGCATAACGATACAGTATTCCTAATGATATGACACCACTTATTCTATAATTAGTGCATTGTAGAGACAGTAAGTTTCTGGAATGCCATTACATAAAAAAACTGAAGATTAATTACATTGTTATAGTATTGCCTACGTTTCCTCTCAAACATACATCTGTCTTGTGAAGATAAAAAAAAAAAATCAAAGTTAAAAAACAAAAAACCACACGAGGACAGAATTGGTGTGAACAGCATGCACTGTCTGACTGGAAGATGTTCTTAAGATTGCCTTCATGTCTATACACATTCATGATATTTGTAAAGACCCTGCCTTTACAGTTCAGACAGTTATTCTTATGACACACACCGTGAGGTTACAAATACCACCTAACTTCTTTCATTCATCCAGAACTATAGATATAATAAAAATAACTATTATGTTTCAATAGTTCACCATTAAATTTTGACATTGCAATGTGGCGACATTACAACCTGCCGTCAACAGCCATATAGAATTACTCCTTAAATAAAAAAATATGGTATGGTAATTCACAAAAATAATGGCTTCTGTAGGTAACAATCTTAAAAATTCCAGAATATGACACTTCCTTCTTCATTAAAAATATGAATAATTACAAACATCAATATATATTTCACTTTCATTCTCCATTTGTATCTTTGAGAATTTTAAAGAACCTGTGCAGATTACAAGTCACAGTGTAAGCCTCAGGTTTATAAAGTCTTTACTATGACAAATGACAAACAAGGAAGAACCTTCTTTGTCAACTTCTAAATTGTCTGGTGGTTCCCAGTAAGAAAATAACTATTACTTTTTCATGGAGCTATTGAACAATTTAGCTATTGAACAATTTAGCTAAAAAATTCTTATGAAATAAATTGTCATGATTTGATTTACAAATGAAGCATCCTATTAGGAATATCAGTCATTGCATATATTCAAATAAACTCAGAGGGCAAAGAATTTTGGCGAATAAAGAAAACCTTAGAAGTCTAGGAATGTGTACCACTAGGATAGAAGTGAAATATGCCTTTTTTTTTTTTCCTTCAATAAATTACTAAATAGATCAGTTTCTCTAGTCTACTTTCCTGTGAAAATTTTCTCTGCAAATTTTATCATAATTTCTTTAAATTTCAACTTGAGTGCTATAAAATTATCTGGATTGTGCATTATAAAAAGCAGATTTAATAAAAGCAGGCATGTAGCTATAAATATCTAAGTTTCTCAATAAATAATAGATGATTTAACTTGAAGATGCTCTGTAAAAAGAGAAGGACGCAGGTATTTGTTTTATCTGATTATCTTTAGGAAGGATCCTTTCAAACCTAATCCCATCTGTATTTCCAGCTTCTCTAAAATAAGATGAAGAGATCATATGATTAAGTCCATCACAGGCTGTTATGTGATAACTCCTGAAAACTAATCTTTGCATAAACAGAGTAAGTGGTATTAAGAAAAATCATACATCAACAACTAATGTTTTGTTTTTACACAAAAAATTTCCTAGGATACTTGGCTCCTTAATTTCAATTCACAGGAACACACAAAACTCAGTACTGGCTGTATTAGAGAACTATTATTATTTTTTAAAAAGCCTTTCATCCACTGACAGCCCATGCCATCTCAATGTTAACAAATAATTGTGTTTTTCAGAAAAAGTTAAGCAAGTTTGGCTGATTCACTATGTGATCCATTACTTCATCAGAATATTTACTAAATGAGGAATGTTCCATAGTATGGGCTCAGAAATCCTCAGGGAGAAGCAACATTAGTATTTTAGCAATATACTACAAATATATTTTGATGCACAGAAGACACGAGATGATCTCCACTTCCTAACATTTTTTCATTCAGGAAGAAAACCCAAACCACAAAGGGTAAGCATGGATTTCAGAAAGTTTTATGACTGCACTTTTACTATATAAGGTGGAAATTTGCATCACAATATATTCGCTGCTGTTGTGCATGTTTTAACGCAACTAATTGCTCTGTGACATTACTGACTAACAAATTACACATATTCTTTCATTCATATTTATTCAGTCATGGTCAGTAAAGCCTGAGTGCTGCAAAACCAGGAAGGGTTCTCCTAACCAGACTGGATGTAAGATGAACTCAGAACAGAAGAGACATGCTGACAGCCAGTGGGGATGGAGATGATCCAGTGAGCTACAGCTCACTCACAGCTAAACCTCTAAAAGGTTTCCTTAGTTTCCAGTTTTCTTAGTTTCCAACTACCTATTTGCCTTCTATAAGCTTTTTGGAGAGAAAGAGGAAACTACTTTCTCTTCCCTGTTCCTCTTCTTTTTCTCATATCAGAAGATGAAGATGGTAAGAGAAGACTTAACGTGTTTCACCAAAAGTGACGCCACGAAACATGAGTCAGATGAGTAAGTGAGATTTAGGAGAACTAAAGAGGCAAGTCATTACACAACTTCATTTATGGACATAGCATTTTGGGATACAGACTCCAGTCATATATCACCCGCCCTTAATAGTTCCTGGATCTTCTAAATATGTAGAGGTACCACAGTTTGGGAGTTAGCAGAGGATTTTTGCCACATGATACGATGACTGTGTTTTCATTTTAAACTTGCATCCAGTCTGACTTGGGAAGTCACATTTCCTGCCATCACATTTTGGGAAGATTTGAGTATAATTGATTTCCTCTGAGCACAGCTAGGTTATACTACAGATCTGAAATTTCAGTTGTGATATTTAGCCTTGTTCCCTTCAAAACACATGAGAAGAGGGTTATCAGAACCCAACTCTGCAAACTCCAAGTTCTAGGCTGGAAGCAGCAATGGACTGGGACCCTGACTTTCTACTGGAGGCATGGACCATGGAAAGGATGACTTTCACAGCCACCCACAAGTTTAAATACATAGACCAGCTGGGGCAAACAAGAAAATTCTTGAAACATACTAGGAGAGGACAGGTTAGGCAGATAGTAAGATAGTACCCGGCATTCCTATTTTCTATTATGATCTTAAAGATAAATTCAGTTAAACTAATGACATGATTAATTAAGAGTTATTGGAAATTCACAGATTTTCCATATTAAACTAAGAAAAAGCTAAGAAATCAAATTAAATTTCTGTCAAGCTGTGCTACTTCCCATCTATGGAAACTGATAGGAAATTGTGTACATTTGCTGTCCAAGAGATAGGATAGTTCCCTAAGTTAATCTACCAAAAAGCATATGCATCAACACTACTAATTGCAGACAGGAACATAAAAAGTTGTCAATTGAATATTAATAATAAAAATAAAAAAAAGGTTAAAAGATATTAATTGATCAGAACAGAACACACAAAACATTTAAAGGAAAAGATAAGCAGGAGTTGAAATATGATTGTTGCCTGCCTCACTGATGTTTCCATTTTACTGACTTACTCTCAGTAGGTGGGCAATATACTCTGTATCAGGACTATCTATATTAAAGAGTCAAAATAATGTTAGTAATAAAATTGACTGAAAAGATACTACATTTATTTTGCTACGTATCTGGGGGGAGGGTGTTAAATATCACCATTGGAGATAGTTAGGGTGGGCCTAGGCACTGCATTTATTTAGTAAGATAAACAATAAAAGTGTTTTTAATTGCTATGGTATAGTTTATGTGATCTAGCAAATCCAGTTAGTAACTTCTAGAATGAGTATATAAAGGAATTTGTTGATCTTATCTATTCAAGCAAACAGCTGTAGATCCTTCTATTTTCATATATGTTCCCAACATGATACAATCTAAAGCAACATTCTTGCCTGAATTAACACTTGTTCTTTATTCTGTGATGGAATTGGATCAGCACCAAAGACTCAATACCTTGTTGGAATCCATCTGTATGTCAGTGCTCACCAGATCCAAATGAACTCAAAACCGTATGCAGGAGACCACAAGCAAACATAGCAAATCCTCCCTATCGTATTACCAATGTAGTATAATCAAAACAAAGTACCAGAAAAAAGGTACTCTATACTTACTTTTATTACATAAACACCTTATTGACTTAGACTACTAAATTTTCTATTCTAACCAGAGTATTGAAGAGCAAGATAAGAAGTGACAGCCTTGGCATTCAAATTGATGGACCACTCTTGTGAATACCAGGTGCATCATTTAAAATAAGAAAACACACTTAAGATAGGAACTCATTTTCCATCATTCCAGTTTCAGGATATGAGAGCATAAGAACCTCTACAGTACTTCAAAAGCAGAATTGTAGGATATTTCAATATTTGTTCTCACTGAAGATGTAGATAAGACATACAGGGATATACACATTCAGGAATAAAGAACATTCACAAAGAATACCATTAAGCCACAAAGTTGCTATATTCACATTGTCCTGCTTTATAATTCAGAATTTTATTTACACTCAATCTATTCATTTAGAAAAGATTGGATCAAGGAGATTAAAAGCAAGGCATTCCCTCACAGTCCTGTTACCAAACTCCTTCCATGTAAAAACATATTTTTTAAAAAATTGAGAAACCTGAACCTATTAAACAGACTTCGAAATATGAAGGAGAGTAGCAGGTGAGAAGGATTCAGAAGAGTAGTCTGGAAAGCTCGTATACTTACACTGGGATATCAAGCTATTGACTCTTCCCATCTCCCAGGAACACTGTAAGGCAAGACCAAAGGCAGCACAACTATCCAAGGGACAACTTTTGAGTCCCCCATTTGACCACAAGAAAGAAGGAAAGAAATTCTACAGCCAGAGTACGACTTTATAAATGGTCTACTGTCATCAAGGATCCTCTGGACTTCTTTTTTTTTTTTTTTTCTCCAGCAAAGAGGCACAAAGATTACCTACTTTATGATGGTACCATTATAAAAATAGATATATTGTAACCGCTGAATGTCAACTACTTTTCAGAAAGAAGTACAGTCTTGTTGTAGATAGTTACTTTTCATAGATAAGAAGGGTATAAACAAGTATCAGAAGGGCAATAACACCTGAAGAATGTAAATGACCAAATAGTCTAAAAAACAACGGGAAAGAAGGAAAGGAAACAATAAATGGACTTTCCTTAATCCACTCCACAAATGAATCTTAAATGTAACCCTTTTATCTCCCTTTCTCCTTTCCCTATAGCATCCCTCCTTTTCCCACAGAAAGCTTTTATTCCTTCAGTTGCCTACTTCCTTGCTCACCTGAACTATTATTTCTTCACTATATCTACAACCTTTTAAATTAAATACAAGAAAATAATGCACATACATCAGAAAAACAGTAATTCAACATTTATGTCACATCTCATCAAGCAGGCATTTGCTTAGAAGTCTTTTGAATATGTTCTTGAGTTGGGATCACATCTGGTTGTGCTATGTATTTGTATAATTTGTAGCACAATGAATTACTGAGCTCTTTTTAGAAAATAACCTAATTATAGAAGAAATGCATTGATTTATTCAAAGAGAACTTTTTTTCCTTCTTACAGTTCAACTAACTCCAGAAATGGTTCTGTACATTTTATCTTGAGCTTTATTAATGTTCTCACTCACTAGAAAGACCACACACTTAGGAAGAACTAGCCTTTCTCTTGATTTCTAAAACTTACATTATATTAACTCTCCATTTTAAGAGAGACTGAGTTACTGCTTTATCATCTATTATAGACTCAGCTCTTTAATGAATTTAATATATATTTTACTTATACATATCTGTGCACACACACATAATCTTCCTTAAATTGTATTTTGTCTACTGCTGTGCCAGTAAATAAAAACATACAAGGAATTTTTTCACATATTTATTTCAACACGCTCCCCCTTACTTCACAACACTTCAGTGCAAAGTACTTACTGGAAAACAGATTAGTAAAAAATAAATATTCTACACCACCAACTTTTCTGTCTTTTTTTACATTGAATGAAATTATTTTCATTGCTATGCTGCTGGGAAGTAGAATTAGTTATTTTTAAGACTGTTGTATTAGTTCCAACATTGTACTAAAATATTCTCATGAAATACATTTACTTTTCACAACATGTATGTGTATATATAAATATATATATATAAACAATATATACATAAATAGATAAAACCCAGCAGACAACTTAGCTACAAATATTTGAGTTACCAAAGGGAAAAATAGATGTGACAAAACTTCAAATTAATTTCTTAAATTAGACAGAGACAAGTGATCTTTCAAGAGTAATTATACCAATGTATCACTCTCAGATAAAATTTTTAAAATCACAGGTCATTGTAGTATTACTTATTATTTTTCAGTTAACTAATTTATTATGGAACTATCTAATGCTATAGGGAATATCCAGAATAACTAATAGCACAGGGCATTCTGAGCAGGAAAATAAGTCACATACTCTGAATTATGTGAATTTTGAATTACTTTATATATTTACTCAAATACAAGAGTCAGTTTATGTAGTCTGTAAACACATGTAAAGGGAAACATGGTAACAGTTCTTAAGCATTATACTGATATCTGTTGGAGGGACAGCACAGCAGGGCATAGACAACTGAAGAGGTTCCTGGAATTCACTGATGATAACTTCCTTCTCCAAGTGATAGAGGAGCCAATGAGGACAGGTGCTGTGCTGATCCTTGTTCTCACCAACAGCCTGGTAGGGAATGTGAAGCTCAAGGGCAGCCTTGGCTGCAGTGACCATGAAATGGTGCAGTTTAGGATCCTGAGGGCAGCAAGGAGGGAGCACAACAAGCTTGCTACCCTGGACTTCGGGAGAGCAGACTTTGGCCTCTTTCAGGGATCTGCTTGGTAGAGTACCATGGGACAAAGCCCTGGAGGGAAGAGTGGCCCAAGAAAGCTGGTTAATATTCAAGGATCACCTCCTCCAAGCTCAGGAGCAATGCATCCCAACAGAGAGGAAGTCGGGCAAAAGCCCCAGGAGGCCTGCATGGATGAACAAGGAGTTCCTGGCCAAACTCAAGCAGAAGATGGAGGCCTACAGAGGGTGGAGGCGAGGACAGATGGCCTGGGCGGAATACAGAGAAATTGTCCAAGCAGCCAGGGATCAGGTTAGGAAAGCTAAAGCCCTATTAGACTTAAATTTGGCCAGGGGTGTCAAGGGCAACAAGAAAGGCTTCCATAGGTATGTCAGTGATAAAAGGAAGGCAAGGGAAATTGTGGGCCCTCTCCGGAAGGAAACGGGAGACCTGGTTACCCAGGATATGGAGAAGGCTGAGGTACTCAATGGCTTTTTTTCCTCAGTCTTCACTGACAAGTGCTCTAGCCACATAGCCCAGGTCCCAGAAGGCGAAGGCAGGGACTGGGAGAATGAAGAAGTGCCCACTGTAGGAGAAAATCATCTAAGAAACCTGAAGGTGCACAAGTCCATGGGACCTGATGAGATGCATCCGTGGGTCCTGAGGGAACTGGCAGATGAAGTTGCTAAGCCACTGTCCATCATATTTGAGAAGTCGTGGCAGTCCAGTGAAGTTACTAGTGACTGGAAGAGGGGAAACATAACCCCCATTTTTAAAAAGGGAAAAAAAGGAAGACCTGGGGAATTACAGGCCACTCAGTCTTACCTCTGTGCCCAGCAAGATCATGGAGCAGATCCTCCCGGAAACTATGCTAAGGCGCATGGGAAATAAGGAGGTGATTGGTGACAGCCAACATGGCTTCAGTAAGGGCAAAGCATGTCTGACAAAGGTTCTGGCCTTCTATGACAGGGTTACAGCATTGGTGGATAGGGAAAGAGCGACTGACATCATCTACCTGGACTTGTACAAAGCATTTGACACTGTCCCACACGATATCTTTGTCTCTGAATTGGAGAGACATGGATTTGATGGATGGACCACTTGGTGGGTAAGGAATTGGCTGGATGCTCAAACTCAAAGAGTTGTGGTCAACAGCTCAATGTCCAGGTGGAAATCACTGACTGAAATCCTCAGCTGGTCCTCACTGGGACCAGTGCTGTTTAACATCTTTGTTGGCGACATGGACAGTGGGATTGAGTGCACCCTCAGCAAGTTTGCTGATGACACCAAGCTGTGTGGTGCAGTTGACATGCTGGAGGGAAGGGATGGCACCCAGAGGGAGCTGGACAGGCTTGAGAGGTGAGCCTGTGCAAACCTCATGGAGTTCAACAAGGCCAAGTGCAAGGTCCTGCACCTGAGTTGGGGCAATCACAAGCACAAATACAGACTGGGTGGAGAATACATTGAGAACAGCCCTGTGGAGAAGGACCCTGGGGGTGTTGCTTGATGAGAAGCTCAACATGAGCCAGCAATGTGCGCTTACAGCTCAGAAATCCAATCATATCCCGGACTGCATCAAAAGAAGGATGACCAGCAGGTCAAGGGAGGTGATACTACCCCTCTGCTCCGTCCTTGTGAGACCCCACCTGGAGTCCTCCATCCAGGTCCACGGCCCCCAGCAGAAGAAGGACATGAACTTGTTCGAGTGGGTCCATAGGAGGGCCACGAGGATGATCAGAGGGCTGGAGCACCTCTCTTATGGAGACAGGCTGAGAGAGTTGGGGTTGTTTAGCTGGGAGAAGAGAAGGCTCCAGGGAGAAGTTATAGCAGCCTTCCAGTACCTAAAGGGGGCCTACAAGAACGATGGGGAGGGGCTCTTTGTCAGGGACTGTAGTGATAGGACAAGGGGTAATGGCTTTAACCTAAAAGAAGGTAGATTTAGATTAGATATAAGGAAGAAATTCTTTACTATGGGAGTGGGGTAATGCACTGGAACAGGTTGCTCAGAGAAGCTGTGGATGCTCCATCTCTGGAAGTGTTGAAGGCCAGGCTGGATGGTGCTCTGGGCAACCTGGTCTAGTGGGAGGTGTCCCTGCCCATGGCAGGGGGCTTGGAACTAGGTCATCTTTAAGGTCCCTTCCAACCCACACTATTCTATTCTATTCTAGTCTATTCTATTCTAGTCTAGTCTAGTCTAGTCTTTTCAGTTTTACCTCCAGAGGGCTAAGCCACACACTTTGTTCTGAAAAGTCTAGACATTTTGTGTTGCCAATAGAATAAGATCGCCTTCAGACAGTACGCGGCAAGAAATCTTCAATACTAAGCAACATCCTCACAAAAATAAAAATGAAATGGCACAGACTCTGAGAAGTAAACAACATTGCACTGTCAAGTAAAAGCACGTTGGTTTCTTTCAGAAGTTCTATCACAAAACTATCCTTAAAAATTCTAATGTGATTCGAATTCATTATTTAATCCAATCACTTATGTCCAGTTTCATCTGGAATCTCCTCAGGTTATTACTATTTACACAGCTCTACAGTAAATTGCTTTTTCAAAAATAATATATATTTTTAAAGAAATGAAAGTAAAATATAAGTCACAGCATTTACAAACAAAACAAAACAAAACAAAACAACAACAAAAAACATTCCCACAACAGAAACTGAAATATTCTTAGCTAAATTCAGTGTTTATCTTGCTTGAAAGAAGCTTACCAAACTGTTGTTTCCACCTGACTGTCATGCAGCTGTCGATTGTCTAGTTGGGCAAAGAGAGGAAAAAGAACTTGAATTCCTCCAATGGAATGAATTGCACTGTGAATGGAGTGGGTTACGATAGCTTTCACATCCTAAATTAATAAAAGAAATACATAAATAGAAGGAAAAAAAACTCCACTAATCTAACTTTTAAAGGACAGTTACAAATACAGCTTGGAATGCTTTACCATTGAATTACAAACTAAATCAGACATGTTTTTAACTTAATTTCACTACTCATGTTTCAGTTATAATCATTATACTTAAAGGCAAACAAACAGAAAACCTTTGGTATTGTGTCAAACTTTGGCTTATGGTATGAAATAAATATTTCTTAATGACAAAAAGTGAACAGAGAAAGAACAGTTCACGATAGGTGTATTAAGAACTGAAATAATATAAAATTACAATATCCTTGCACAATATAGCACACAAATTCTTTTGTCATCTAAATGATGTTGAGCTAACAGTTATCACAGAACATGAATTTATTAGCATTAAGTATTCAACAGAGAAAATTCAAAGGACATGAGTATTTTTGTTATCTCTTTTTCCTCTCCAGAAAACTAACGTGCAAAGATTATGTTATGCACAACAGCCATAGTAGCACAGTGGTATACTGTTCTCCAAGGTGATTCAGAGATGCAAAGAACACAGAACATAAAAAAAGGCAAATACATGCATTAAAGGACAAAAATGATAATCTCAATGAAGTCATAAGTTTTAATGTGTACTTAGTAGCTGTAGAATTGGCATATGCTAACAAAATTAATAATCAGAAGCAATAGTCAGTTAAATTATAGTTTTTGTATTGTCATTAGTCCAATTAAAAGAATTATGATGATTAAAAATAAAATAAAATACACAAACCTGAAGCATAAGAGCATGTGGGGAGTGTACAAAAATTGAAGGATTTTCCTTTGGTGAGGATTCAAGGCATAGCTGAGCATCAGTAGCCTTTGCATTATAAGTAAAAGCAATGCTACTTGCAAGTTTCCCATCATAGAGTACTTGTTTATGGTGCTCAGCCAGATGAATGTCACTCTCAGATTTAAATTTGAATGTGCTCTGGAAAAAAGAAAATACAAGAAGCTTTATAAAGTAAATAGAATATTGAATCCTATACCATTTTGTTTAAGGCAACAGTTATTTTTAAACAGCATAAATCCCATGCTTCATTACAATGAATGTCCAGATTATATATAAACAAGATACTTAAATTGAAAAATATAAAATAAAATTCTAAATGCCACATTTCAGACTAATGATTCTCAAGCTTAAAGGAAGAATGAAAATCTCTGTTATTCTAAAACATATCATGATCCATGTCTGATCTAAAACTAGGTTTTCTGGCAACACTGACAAATGAATTAAGCACAAGATGATAGATTTTTTTCCTTTCTGCAAAGTGTTGTCAGATTTACTTGGCACACACCTACTTTTGCATTTAACAGTCATTTGTCAGTGGCAAAAAGACAACTAGTAGTAACACACAGTACTGTGCTGATACAAGTAAATTCATTAGAAACTATCATCATTTCATTATTGTAATATGAAATTCAATTTATATTTCTAAAATCTTTACTCAGTTTAAAATAATTTATTGCTAAGGTTAATTATGAATTGTTTTTCTTATTTTCACTGCATATAGCCATCTCTGAATTGGTCCAAGTCCAAAATACACTTGTTTTCATCCATTTTGTCCTACCAAATTTCTCTCTTCCTCCCGCCCCCAACACAGTAAGAAAATATACCATGAAACTGTAAAAAATGTAATCACTAGGGTTGTTGTTATCCAGGCTGGATGAATTAAAATAGGCAATTTATAGGCTATCAGCTGCTCTTTCCAAAAATAATACAGGTTCCTACCACTTATGTAAACCCATAAAACCCAGCTTTTGCAGAGTTCTCAAGGCTGCTGGAAATCCTGAATAAATTCTCTTGCTTACGGGCAAATGATGGGAAAGGGTGTCTGCTCAAGTGACTGACAATATAAGGTCTTGTGACAAGCATCAATTTGTCATAAGAAAGATGCAGACTGAATCAACTGGGCATCTGACTGCAGCTGACTGAGAACCCTTGGAGCAGATCTGTCAAGTCAGTCCGTTTTGTAAGGAAACTCCCAGTGATCCCCACTTACTGCTTTGTGCACATTGCAAACCCGTTCAGAACCAAAGAGACTTCCTTTCAGAAGAAACTGAACTAGAAATGTTCACCAACTGCTGATAGCCATTCAGTCCAAAGGATCAGACTTTAACTAATCTGAAATATGCCCCCCCACCCCCCGATACACACACTGTGGACATTCAGCCATCAGCATCAAATGCTTTAATTTATAAACATGTTCCTTTATCTTGCCACACTACTCACTGAAGCAGAAATAGCCAAAGAGTGAATCTTATGCTTACAGCTTAAGAGTTGGCTCTCTGTTCATATGGCTGCCTACATCTCACTTATCAGGAAATCAGTGCTACAGAATAGAGATTTGTCTTGATGAAGGTGATGATGTATTTCTCCCCAAAGAGCATATTAGCTACACAGATATATCTTTGTACAATTACTGCAGAGATAGAAATAGTTCAGCGATTTCACTGATTTCAGAAAATACCTGAAACAAGAATTAAAGGGACTTTCTTCTATGCTAGTCAAACAAAAGTGATCTTAAATTGGAAATGCTAATGTCTGACCCACAAGATTATTATAAGATGATGGAAAGAGAGGCTCTTAATTCAGACACAATACTCTTTTATTACTAACATTAACTTACATAAAAATAATATAAATTCAGTATATGCATCCCATACTGTGGACTTGGGAAAATGCATCCACAGGAGGATAGCAGAGGCTGTCAAGTGTATAAGGTCAAATTGCAAATGGTTAATTACTAGTCACTGAAGGAATGCAATTTTGAGATCTGGTACAACTAGTATGAGGGCATAAAGACAGCAAAAAAAGAGCCTTAGTTTTAGTATGTTGACTGGTAAATATATATATTTATTCCTTTATACCTTCTTTATCAATCCTATATGTATATGATATATATATATACACACACACACACAGAATAGACACTTGTCTTGATGAAGGTGATGATGTATTTGATGATGTATATAGGATATATATATATATAGGATTTATATATATATATATAGGACTATATATATAAAATATATATGGGATTGATAAAGAAGGTATAAATGTTGTTGCTCCTACAGGAATGGGAGAGAGAATAGAGAGAAGAGAATTGTTCCAGCACTGTCTTCTCCAGTAAAGGGAGCAGTGCTTGATCAGTACCACTACTTCAGCACCAGCAGGTCTCCCCTTTCCTTTAGCAGAAAGACTGCTTTTTGATTTACCTTTCACTTCATTTTGCAACTGTATGTTCAGCAATCATACATAAAATATTATCTTGTACTATATAATTAGCTTAAGTGAGTTTGAATTTTATAGAATATTTGGTATTTCTTTATATGTGCATGCATGAATGCATTTTTTACTCTAACCTTCACAGATCACAAAATGATTGATACTGCAGCACTGATCAAAAGCAAACTCAGATGCAACAATATAAAGAGTAATCTGATAACTCATTTTGAAATGTGTATGTAGGAGGGTTAAGAGGAGTGGCACAGACTTCACAGGGCTTCGCTGCCTTAACAGGGCTGTTAGGAAAGGGTTCTATTGGAAATTCCCCTTACAAACAGTACCAAATATTGCTATCAGATGCACCTTTTCCTCTCACATTATCTTCGTTGCCCTCCTATTCTGTGATTATCAGCCTCCCAGGATTCCAGCTGAGGCACGCTTCACTCTCTTCGTTGCTGCCTAGAAGCAATGCTGTAGTAGAAGTAGCACAATGAGAGCAAGGATGATGCTCTTATTTCCTTTTTCTTTGAAAGCATCAATTTGGTAGGTAGAAGTCCTGTTTCATAACTGCAGGACTCAAAGTCAGTATGCTTTTTTTTTTTTTTTTAAACAGATGAAACCTGGGAATGCAACTATCAAATTTTACTAGGCTTCTACTCAATGTAATCTAAAATTTCAAGATACTTTATGGATGAATTTGGGAAGACTTAGCAGGCAAGAGGCAAATAGCATAGTACTCCCATCAGTATATTTTCCTCTCTTCCCCTGTTATAAGTTTGATTATGTGTCATTTCTCTGCAGTAGTTACCATGGGAGCTCTTCAATATTGCTACTTATACTGTCAATGCAAATTTTTTGTTCGAAAAAATTAATTTAAACTAGCCCTTTTGTTACAACTGAAAATATAGTATTTCAAAGTAAACTGCATCTATTTTCTTAATCAATCAATGTTTATAATAAGGCTGGTTAAAACTAAACACATTCTTAAAGACACATTGAGCAAGGTTGGCATGGAAATTTCATCAATGTTACAATGGTCTGTACAAAGCACATAATGTGTAACAAGGTAGCAGCTTGTTTTAATGGCTTCTCAAGTTACTCCTAAAATCCACCGTTTTTACCTGCATCACAGAATACGGGTGGATCAAGGTTGGGATTCAACAGATCCACTTTTCCTTATGTATCAAGATCTTCCTTATCCTGAACTTTTCAGCTTTAGCGTTATTTGCAACATTACATACTACGCATATTCAGAAATACGTGCCTACTGCACTGTCCTGAGCTCTGTTATGCTGATGGAGCATGAAGATTTCTCTGTATTTCAGAGGTCTTATTGACAGCCATTCTAAACTAGAGACATTATGAATGATTGTGAGGGTAGGTGAATGAGAGGCAAAAATAATAGTCTCTGTTCTCATGAATAATGCAGAGACAACACTAAATAAGGGATAAATCACTTTCCCTAACGAATCGAAATCCTGGTATATAGTGGACTAAAGGAGGAATAGTAAACCAATGGAACTACTACAGACAGTCATACGAAAGAAAAAACATATGCACAAAGACATTCTCCAAAAATTCTCAAATATTTCGAATAATTTGGGGGGAGAAAAGCTTTGGCATGGAGTTCAGAATGCATCAGGAATAGCTGAACATTTGGAAAAGTTGAACAGTTGATTCTTCCAGTTAGCTAACAGTACCAACAATTAGAATGAATAGCACATGTAGCGCACAACTTAAGAAAAGTTTCTGAAAGGCTAGTTTGCATCAAGTCACGTATGAGCAGTAAAATGATCTCATATGTCCACCAATTCAAGCTACATGTCAGTTGAGTTTCCCTTGGACTATGAAATACCATACTGAAGTGTTCAGAACTCGCATCATTGCACCCACACAGAATTTGAAAGAATTTACAGAAATAAACTCAACTGAGACATGAAAGAGGCAAACTTTGAGTAAAAGTCAGTGGCTGAGATGTCTAAATTACAGGAGGCAGTTAATTTTTTTGGTTGTGGGGAGATATTGGGGTGGAAGGAGGTAAAAAAGTGCTCTGTTTTTTTTTTGTTTTGTTTTGTTTTTGTTTTTAAATAAGGAAGTTAAAGAAAGAAATTATGTTATATCTAGGGTCCTGCTCTAGGAACATGCTCTTTGACATGTCTAGAGAAGGAAGCATTCCTACCTTCCTAGATCTTTGGCTAGGATTAATAAAGAAGGAAGGAGGGTGAAGACATGAAGTGGTCCAAAGTAGATGGAATGATTTACACTAATGGTGTCTAACCTTCAATTAACAGAAGGAAATTATACAGCAGCACGATAAGTAGTTGAAGGAGGTGGGAAGACTTGAAATCAGTGTACAGACTGACTTCAAAGGTGTTGCTAGGAGTCTGTTTCCAAAGATTCTGGGAAAGTGGAAGAAAGATTCTTTACCCTCTATTACTGAAATTATTTGTTACGTGCTTATTTCAGAGACATCTTAAAAACACTTTGGGGTCTACATGCCTTGATGCTCTGAGAAGAACCTTTCCTGAGATGGAGAATCATAGGTGACTGTTGACAACAAGCCCACAGGTCTTTGATTTTCTCTGTGGCAGCCTCAAACTTGTCATCAAGTAAGCACCTCCTCTAAGATGTGCACGGTAACTCCTGAGATAATTTTTGGCCATTATTTTTCTACTGGTTCTCAAAGTATAATAAACAATGTTCAGAAATACATAATACACGTGAATTTGTGTATATTTAATATCTACTTAGTGTAACCACTATTGGAGGATTTACAATTAAGTATTGCAAAAATCAATCTAAAGCCAGGTTTCATAGGAAAAAGAGTGACATTTATTTGTTCTAGCTACAAACTGGATACATGGAGGACTTGTACGATGCCTTAATTACTATAATTAAAATGGTATAAATTAGTTAGTTTTGGTAACAAAGTACCAAGCTTTCAGTCAGAATGTAGCTGTTTTTTAAAAAATGGAAAAAAACTATACATTTGGATTTTTTTTTTTTTTTAATTTAACTCATATGTATATTTTCCATTTAAGAAGGCAACAAATACCACAAAGAGTTTTAAGAGAGCTATTGCTGTCTCAGGCTGTATTTTTGTCACCTGGGACAAGCAGGTGACCAATATTCAACCTTTAAATGCCTACCCTTGAACTGAACTGAGAAGCCTAAATTCATTCATTTAGCACAAACAATATCTTAGTGCATATACACCGAATATACACCATACAGCTTTCCATAGAAGATGAAAACAGTGTATGTGCAAGAAGTTCTGGAATTCATTACACTTTTACTTGCACATTCTACGTAAGTGGTAGACATGGTGTCAGACTACAAGTGGTATCAGAATTTATTGTTAGACTACAAATGGTATCACAATTTACTCAGACAGCATAAACATTTCTGGAATTTTTAAACTTACAAAAACTAATTAAAATTGTCAGGATGGAAATCTAAGCTTTTGGGCAACCAGGTAAGCAGCTGAAACTGCCTACGTAAACAGAAGTATGGCATAAGGCTATTAAGGCATATGCTTATACTAGAATCATAGCAGTTAAATTTAACAATACAAAGTTAAAAATTCTCTAGAAAATTCTCTAGAAAAGAAATTGCCTCAACCTACTGGAAAACAATTAAGCACTTCTTCTTTTGATGCAGGATTATCTTTATAATAACTTAGGAATTTCATTTTTACAACATAACTTTTAATTTCACTATATGCACTGCACGCATTCCACACCAAATTTTCCAATAAAAATGTAATAAATTATACAGGAAACAATAGCAGAAGATCATAGTCCAACCAATCTGCAATGTCAACTCTTAATGCAACTGAAGCTAAAGTTAGGATGGTAATAAGGCACTTAAGGTCGTTCAGAAGTGAGCAGTGATCATAACAGATGTAGCTGACTGCATGTGATCACAGATAAAATTTATAAAAATGCATTGTACACACTGAGCATCTGTAACGAATATTGCAATCTTATACAATTATATTGAAAACAATAACTACACATTTTGACTAATGTCAAAATCTTGGAGATTTCTGCAAATGGGAAATGGGAACCAAAGCATTAACGAATGTTTAACCATTATTAGTAAAAGCTACTTTTTCAGATTTTTAGACATGGAAGGACAATACTTTACAGAGGAAAGAGACATTAGCTGTGCCAGGAACACAATCTAAACCTAAAAACATGATATACCAAGGAAAAATATCCATGAAGTATTAAATTCCATCTAATTGACATTTTACAAAAATCAGTAAGAAACTATAGGTGTGAAGAAATTTAGTTTAAGGCAAGCCTGTGAATCAATAAGTGTAATAAGGATACTGAAGTAACCACTGGAAATGTTGCTTAGCATGAAAGCACGTACGCCTTATGAAACCCTTCAACATTCAATATTATTACATAATATTTTTCACTTCTTGAAACAAATGAAACCATTGTTCTTATTTCATATCACTTTAGTATGCTCCTGCAAATCCCGGAATTTAATAAATTCATAAAGATTTACTACATTTATTATTAAGAAGTATAAGGTTACATTACTTTCTTTTGTATGACCAAAAAAACATTTGCAGAAATCTTTGTTCAAACAAAATACAGTATTAAGGTTGGAATGAAGTAACCCTTGTTTGCACATGTGATGCATTTCTCTTGACAGACTGAACATTTCTAGTTTCACAGCAGGTTTTAACCATCAACCACATACAACAGACTTCCCCTTCTCCAAGTACCCTTGACATATATTTGGCTATTCACACTACATACATACCATAAAAGATATTTTCAGTTGTCACTGTCATTTAGATCCTAGCTGTCATCAAATGACTTACAGCAATCATTTTCAGCAAAGCAAATTAATGTTGTTAGAATTTAACTGTTGATTTTTATTTGCTTTTTTAAAGTTTTTATTTTCAAAGTATATGATATATACTAAGCATCTGAAAGTGTTTCAGATGATACCGCAAATTTCACAAATCAACAAAAACAAAATTTGGGAGTAATTGACAGTAGAAATTCAGTAGTCTTTAGCTAGGTTAGAGCTGATTATTCATTTTCAAGTCTTTTCCACTGGGCAAACAATTTCCACACACTTCTGCAAAACATCTACTTTGTTTTTCTCAATGAAATACTATACACAGCCATTTCAAGAAATAACTAACATTGTTCATATTGGAGATCAAGGTTTATGCACGCAGCATGAATTTGTCCAAACTGTTCCCTAAATTTCACTGGCAAAGCAAATGTAAAAAGCTAAACTTTTACTTCAGCAGAACTGTTTGAAACTCTATTTGAACAGAATTGGCTTATTATGCTTTGTTGAATGTTAATCTGCTTTAACTCAGTTTTTAAACACAAAACAGGAGAGAAGAGGAAAGTTGCTCCCCTGATATTCATTCAGTACTCAAAACACAAAATCACTCTAATTTAATTATGACCCAGATTTATAAAATTCACATACAATCATGTTTCAGCTATTCTTTAAAGCGATTACTTGCATCTTTCAAAAAGCTGGTAGAGATTAAGAGTAGTTAGGAAACTTGACAAAACATTTATCTTTTGCTGAAAACAAATCACACAGCTCTACATGATCCTCAGAGGAATACCTACATTTACACATAGCTTCCAACTCTATCTATCAATTATATCTATCAATTATTTTCTGTTTCCAGTTTTACAAAATGACTCTTTTTAATATCCATTATTACCTTATAACCAGGTCCTAACTGATGTATTGCAAAAATCTGTGCCGGGTTGAGTGCTTCAGTGAATACATATACTGCTCCAAGTTGGCCACAGAACACTCGATTAGCATCGGCAGTCTCCGAAGAGCCAAGAAAACATTTGTCATAGCTCTGTATTAGAAAGAGGCAATGTTAATGAGCTTTAGTTATACAAACTATACAATGCAATAACATTCACGTGCAGCTACTGGAGCCAAAAATAAAGGGAGACCGTAATTAAGAAAATAAATCAGTCACTTATTATTTCAATACCTAAATATCTGTAGTGAACAATTCCATTTTGAGTATCTTAGCATTAATTATTTTATGGCTTACTATTACAACACTGTTATGACTGGCTGTTAGGATTTCTTTTTTTATTAATCATTTGACATACAATAGAGGAAATTAGAATAGCAAAATACACTATTCTTTCACTGTTGTGCTAACATAACTAAACATCTTTAGCAGAAAAAAAAATACAGATTTTTCTAGTTTGCAGCTGGTGCACAGCCTTCTTCTAAGACCACATCCTATAACCATTTGGTCTGACCATAAACTCCTCTTCTCACTTTTCCAACAGTCACAGGAGTTGCTATTTTCTATTCTTTCTTCCCACATCTATCCCTCTAGATGCACAAAGACCTTCTGCAGATCTCCATCTGTCCATTTCCTATTATTTCATATTTGAAGTGTGGCTTTTTTTTTTTCCCAAATTAAATTTATTTCGCAAGAATTAGGTTAAGTTCTTCCAGTGCTTCCAAGAAAAAAGGCTTTCAGATCAAATGAAGTTTAGAACTTAACTGTCCAGAATAAAGATCTGGGGAATTAGGAAACAAGATGTAGCACAAGAGAACTACATCAACAGCACAAGGATCTTTGGCAAAGATCTCTCATTTTACAAGGAATGGGCCTCAGTTTTTGAGCCAAATTAAACTAGTACAATCTGCATTAGGAAGCCTGTTGGAGTTCCAGAAGTGTTTGGACAATGCTTTCAGAAATATGGTTTGATTTTTGGGTGGTCCTGTGTGGATCCAGGAGTTGGACTCAATGATCCCTGTGGGTCCCTTCCAACTCAGGATATTCTATGATTCTATGACATCATCAAGTTTACCTTCATGCTAGTATCTGAGCAAAAAATCTTCCACAAGACCTCAGTAGCCCCCTATTCTACATCCTGAAGCAGTTTTATGCTTTCTCTCATGTCTTCCCATAACTGGGGAAAATTCCTAATCTAATAGCTGTAATAGTCAACTCCTCCAGTGTAACATCCATCTCTAAATGTTATTTGATCTCCTTGAGAGATTCTGGTGGACAAAAAGCTCGACATGAGCCAGCAGCGTGTGCTCGCAGCCCAGAAGGCCAACTGCATCCAGGGCTACATCAAAAGAGGCGGCCAGCAGGTCAATGGAGGGGATTGTCCCCCTGTACTCTGTCCTTGTGTGGCCCTGTTTGGAGTGTTGCATCCATGTCTGGGGCCCCCAGCACAAGAAAGATGTGGACCTGTTAGAGCAGGTCCAAAGGAGGCCCACAAAGATGATCAGAGGGCTGGAGCACCCCTCCTGTAAAGAAAGGCTGAGAGGGCTGGGGATGTTCAGCCTGGAGAAGAGAAGGCTACGGGGAGACCTCATTGCAGCCTTTCAGTACTTAAAGGGGGCTTATAAGAGATGGAGAGCAACTTTCTGCTTGGGCAGACAATGACAGGACAAGGGGGAACGGCTTTAAACTAAAAGAGGGGAGATTTAGATTAGATGTTAGGAGGAAACTCTTCACTGAGAGGGAGGTGAGGCACTGGAACAGATTGCCCAGAGAAGCTGTGGATGCTCCATCCCTGCAGGTGCTCAAGACCAGGTTGGACAAGGCCCTGGGCAACCTGATGTAGTGGGTGGCATCCCCGCCCATGGCAGGGGGCTTGGAACTAGGTGATCTTTAAGGTCCCTTCCAACCCAAGCGTTTCTGTGATAATCATCCATTTAATGTATATGCAAGTGATCATGACTATTGAGCAGCTAGCAACTGTACACATTTGATTGTTTGTGTTATACCCTTTCATGCATTTTATTTAATCTTTTTGTCATAATCTCTAGCTATAATTACTCCTTGGAATAAAAACACTGAGTTATTTATGATTAGCTACTGTTTCTTGCATAGCACCCTAACACAATGAAGCTCATCACTGCTATGGCTTTTATATTTCATTAAATAGTATTAATTAAGTTGGAGTCAAAAATGGTTTCATGTATATTGGCAGCATTCACAATAGAAACAGCTTACACAAGCTTACAAAGAAGTTTACAGTATCTTTTTCATCTACACTCAAATCTTCCTTCTAACATTCAGCTTGAAGTACCGTGCAACACTTTTAATATACAGAGGTCCCCTTGATAAAACGAAAAATCTCAAAGGAAGTTTGAGTGATTTAGAATTTTGCGCAGATGACAAGTTTTACAAATCCCTAAACTAAAACATAGCTATTAAGACAAACATACATTTGGGAAGAATATGGATGTGAAGCCTTAATAACCACTTCCTCTAATATCCTATATCTTGCTGCCCATACTACAGACACAGCTAAGAACCCAGTGATTTCACATCTATGTACAAATAAGAACAAATCGGAAGAAATACAGGAAAAAATATCATTCAAAAATGAAAATTAAAACATCTTTTTAACTTTCATCCTTTTTGTCATCTGCATGAAGACATCTTCAATGTCTTCACATATGAAAATTATAGACTGAAGTACTGGATAAAAGAGGTAAATGTCAGATAATGAAAAATGACATAAAAATACAAGAAAACTGTAATGCAAGATCTATCAGGGAAAAAAAAAAATCAATTCACAGTCTCTTCCAAGACAAAATCTATGCTTAAAAGAAAACTCAACTCAGTCCCTTAACCTTGAACTCAATAATGCAAACCTAATGAATGTTTTATTAAGCTAAAAAGTATATAATCAGAATGAGTTTTGTTCAGTAGTAGCTTTGACACAGTGAGCATCCTTTTGTCTTTAGTACACTTAATGTTTTAAATCTCATCTCAATTATCTTAGTGTTCTTATGTAAGAAAAGACTGCAAACAGTAAGATGCACTAAACCTTCCAGCTGCACATACTGTCGACAATATGCAACTCCTATCCACACCCAAAGTTTTCACTTTCTCAGTTTTCACACCCTGACTTGCTAAATCTACCAAGATGATCTACATAAAATAAAGTTCCTCTTTTAGCTAACGTACAATACTACTAAGGAGCCTGCATGCGCACTCCCCTATTTTCCTTTGTATGCCGTTTATGCACTGTCACTTTCATGTGTCCTTCCTGAATTTCTCCTACCTTCTATTCTATTTCCTACTTCTGATATGACAGATTTTTGTTATAAAGAAATAGACAGCTAATGATACCTGGAGTTGTTCCTAACTTGGTCTATCATCCAGCATACAAAGTAGAATCTTAGCAGAAAGTTAACAGACCTATATCAAAATATATAAAGCTTGGTAAACCAATGCCACCTTAAGAAAAGGCTGTACTTCTGTTCTCTGTACAGGAGAAAGTTGAAAGGAATACTGTGACAAAAAGATGCACAGAAGTAGAAGCTATCCCTGCTAAGCATCATCATTAACAATTACAGATCCCCACAATATTTAGCTAATTAATATTTAACTAGTAACTTAGTACAGATCCTCGGAGACCTCAGCTGACTTTTGAATCATCACATTCTCACCTATCAGAAATGTTTAGATTACCAAGGACAAGCCACACTCCGAAAAACCTGAATGCTTTGCCTTTTCTTTTGAGTAGAGATTCTACCAAGAAAACAAAGAATGATGATCAGAAGGCTCTGAAAAGCAGAGCCCGTCTACTTTAATTAACACGTAGTATTTAAACTCTTCCTTTTAAACCCAACCTTGACTCTAGAATTTAGCAAAGGACAAGCAGTTAATTTCCTTAAGTACTAAAGAGCTTCTTTATCCTTTATGACAATCAGTCAGAAACAGATGAGATTTATATAATAAATTAGAAATAACAAAGCATAGTGAGCTGATGAATCAAGCTTCTTTGAAAGTCTAGCACAGGTTTAGCTGAAGACAAAGCACAAGAGGTAATTATTTTGTTTGCCTCCCTCATCCAAAACTTTGGGCCAGAAAAAGCACCCATTTTTCTGCATTATGCTCTCATCCCTTCCAAGGTAGAAGATAAAAAAACGGACCACAATTATTCTTTTTTTTAAGCATATATAGATTTCAATAAAATAATTAAAAAAAAAAAAAAAAGAAATCTGATGCATTTCCTGTAAGAATGTACTGTTAAGATAACTTGAACTCAGCCCAGTTAACATTTAGGTGTATTTACGGGTATACATGCAATCTTCTCCAGGTAAAAATGACTCATTTCTGCCTGTGGTACAAGCAGGTACAAGATCACTGTCATCACTAGTTCTGAACTGACGGATGCTATGCAACTCTATGTCTCTCAATATCTTCTATTTCATAATCTTCCTTATTGGCCATCCAAGCCAATAAAATACAAAGTATAAAATTGCAATTTTGTAGTACTTAATTTGTACTTGCTAATAACATTACTTAAATACTAATTCCTTAATAAATAGCACAGCATTTTTAGTACTGGTCAACGGCCTATGAACTGACAAGTCAAACAATAGAAGAGGCAAAATATGTTTGTTACTGGGATATAGACATAAGACATGAGACTTTGATTAATACCATAAATTTCCGGACACTTCTCCACGCTTCCGTTTCCCAGCTTTTATTTATTTTTTCCTTAATCTTATTTGTCTCATTGGTTTAAAATGGTAAACTCTCCATAGAAGAAATGATCTCTTACAATATTTATACAGTGCTTAAAACAATAGGACTCTGACCATAGTCCAGGTTATTCAGTCCTACTGCAATTAAAAAAAAAATGCTTAAAATCTAATGTTCAGTAAACAAAAATAGAATAGAAATCTTTCAACCATTAACAAATATCTCCTCTTGAATAAAGCAGAATTTAATGTGATACAAAAATAAGTACTTGGCTGCATGCACATTCATTTGGCTGAATTAATCAGTTTTTCTTAAGAGTTTTCTTTAACCTACATCTCTCAAATCTGTTCTGTAACTTCCTACGGAAAAAGCGAAATATTAATCCATTGCTATCAGTGTCCTCTATACAATACCACATATTAAAAACAACTAAAAACATAACAGTCTCTCCAACAAAATCTCCACAAATTTCCTTAAAAATAGCTTTGCAAAATACAGCTAAAAATCCATAATATTCTAAAAGAAAGAAACAAAACAAACAAACAAACAAAAAAAACCCACAAAAAACAGCAATATTAAATTTTATGAAATACATAACTAAGGAAGATGGATTAAAGGACAAAGCTTAAAAAAATAGGAAATTTGCGAAGACCTAGAGAAAATACTGTACTTTTTTTTTTCTTTTTGCATTTACTTTAAAATGAAATGAACAGTTTGATGTGCTGTGAAGCTATAAGAAAGGAAAAAAATAAAATCTTACATCGTTTGTGTTAACATGCCAGGCCATATCACCATAGGATACCAGCTGACCATTCACGTAACATCGTATTTCACTGTTTCTCCAGCGATTATAGATGTGTACAATGCTTATCATGTACCACTGAAAAGAAATGGAAAATCAGCATGTAGTGGCAGTTTTTGTGTTATAACACATAAGCTTAATGACTGTCATTGAAAATAAGTGACCAGTCTCATGAAGTTATACGACCAGATGAATCCTTGCAAACTCCTAAAATTAAAAGTCAAGTCAGTGAAACTTCAGGTCCACTCAGCAGAACCATGCCCAGATATAACAATATACCTACCTGCATCCTCTTATATGATTAGAAACAAAATGCAATAAAATTAAAAAGATGAATACATTCCCTTTCCTGAAAGTGTAATTTAATTTAAAAACTACACACAAAACGCAGCTGAGGTCTCATCAGAAATCTAATTCTATGTGGATTTACCTTAACAAATTAATATCACATATCTCTGTCTTTTAATCATAGCTCTCTATCAGAAATTATTAAACAAAAGGAAAAAATTCACCACAGCAGATTTTACAGCCCAGTTTAGCATCTCATCCCAATTGCTTCGAATGATTTTCTTTTTCTGCTCTTTACCATTCCATCAATTTTTGGACAACTGTCATATCATTTAAAATGTATTATATAATGAGAGGGAGAAAGCATCACAGCAAAACACTTCCAAGTACAGCTATGGTGGTGTTTCAAATAGTCTGTTCAACTAGAATCATTATGTCCATGATGACTTTTAATTGTGAACTGTAAAATTTAAGAAAACCTTAAGTTTCCTTTAAAACTCAACCTTCAAAATAACCTAATCATAGGAATGTGAATTTAATCTTTGTGATCCGCAAATCAACTCATACTTAACTATAATGTGTGTCTGTTATTTCAAAGCATATATAAGCCAGAAGAAAATGGACATACAGGAGAGAGTTCAACAAAGGGCCATTAGATGATTAAGTGATGATTGTAGATTTTATCATCTGGACTTACCAGGAACAAATGTGCATTTATTGTGTTAAATATCTTATTATTTGTAATAGTAATTTACAATTTATTCATCTTCCCTTTCGCAACACATTTCTGTTATTAACTTTTGACTGTTACGTCTAGTTAAGTCTTTTCTTTCAAAGCAAAGAACTTCTGCATCCCTTGGGATATTATTTTAATAATCTTGTTTGATGGTTATGCCGCCACTTCTAGGAATACTTAATAAACACATCTTAATGAAAATAAGGTGCGTTCCCCCATGGGATTCAGGCCAGCTAACAAATGGCTTCAAAAGTAATACTACATTTTCAAAGTATTTATGCAGTAAACGACACTGTATGAGCTTTACTAACAAATTACCACCCTTGGCAAGCAGAACTTCAAATACTCTGCAGCCCCTCATGATTTACCACTTGGGCAAAAGGCCAACTAGTTTAAACCTCCACCAGCTTTAATTTGTGTCATTTTATGTGATTTTTATACTATGGTATATAAAATATTTCAATATCCAAAATCTAACTGCATTTCTAGGCGTATGCTTCCCATGCGCCTAAAAGAATACAAGTAAAATTTTTTTCAGACAGACATGTAAGTCAACAAACAAAACAGAATTCCCTGCTACAGAAATTTCATTATTTCATTTGATTCTAAGGTGCTTTAGCATTCAGAGACAAAAGCCAAACTCATAAACTCAAATCATATTTACTGAATGATCCAACCATAAGAAACTATGAATACCAAGATTCAGTTAGATGCCTACTGTAAGATAGTCATCTACACTTCTTAAAAAAGGAGTGTAGCAAGTTGGGTACTTGTAGGCATTAAATCACATCCTGCAAGTCTTAGTTACACCTGCAAAATAATTTGCTGCAGGTGCCTTTTTCTTGCTTAGCTGACTAGATTAGATGGCTAACCTTTAGGGAGAACTCACCTCCTAAGAGCTAATTTAAATAATCTAGGTAGTTGTTAAAACACAAAAAAAATACAAAAAGAAAATGTATTCTTTCACCTTCTGTTCTGCTTTGGCAAGAAAACATGCCAAAGTTTGTTCTTCCAGAGAAAACAAAGAAAAGAGAGAAGAGAGAATGTTGTGTATGGTAAACCTGTCTCAGTAAATCACTGATGGTTTCAATCATTTAAATTTTCTTCCTTGTTGGGTTGTTTTACAATTACATATCTTACAATATAAAACAGCTATCAAGAAGTTAGACAAGCCATCCTCTAAGTGGCTGAGGTCACTTTTCTCTTCCTCACCAACAATACTATCATCATAATACTGTGCGGTATCATCATTGTCTTTATAAAATAGCGAATCAGTTATTAAATTTGTCATGAATTTTTAACTTGTTGAAAAAGTACTCCACAGAATGCATGTAGTTTGGACACACACAAGAAGCATCTTATCAGTGTATTAGACAAATTTTCTTTTCTTCTTCTGCCCTCTGATTTCATATGTTCTCCTCCGTACAACTAACCAGTATCCATTTTTTTAAAACTTCTCAACACGGTATGTTACTATAGGTTTCAGATTCACTTGGTGACTCACTTTCTGAGGCAGGTTAAGTAGATACAGAGCCTACTAACATAAAAATCTCCCTCTGTGTATCAGAGGAAATAAAAGCAAAAGTGTTTTTACATGTTGCTTCTGAAACCAGAGAAAGCACCCAATTACAAATGAAAAAAAGGATGCAGCAAAATATATTTTGTCAATAATCTTTGCAGTAGTCCCTAAATTGCGCTGTATTCTTTTACATATATAATGTACATATTACATTAGAATGTACATTTTTCCACAGCCATTTTCCAGGTCTTTAAAAATGTATTTTCACTTTTTCCCCCTAAATACTTATAGTTAACGGGGGGGGGGGGGGAAATCCTACTGATCATGCAATGGTACGTAAGAGTATTTCACTTCTTACATGTCCAAGCGAACACATTTATTGGGTAATACTAGATTAAGGATGTATTACTACAGCTTTGGCTTCTGAAGTCACGTGTGGCAGTTTAATTTTTTTTTTTTTTCAAGCAACAATAAACAAAGTAATTTTTTGTCGGCCAATCCCCTGCTGACCACCAAAGGAAAAAGAAAAGGAAAATAAAAAAAGAAAAAAAAAAAAGAAAAAGAGAGAAAAGAAAAGAAAAAAAGAAAAAAAGAGAAAATTTTGTTTCCCCTTTTGCAGGAAGATTTTATTTCAGAAAGGAACACCTTGCATAAATTCAGCAAAATATTCATCACTGAAGTTTAAGTTGTGACTATGTTAATCAGAAACTAAGTGCAAACCACGCGACTAGAGCTCTGCTTTAGTCAATGCTTCTTTTCTGAATCTTCCACATCACCTAACATAGATATGTTAGACAAAAAATTCCCTTGTCCGCTTTCCTTCAAAAATTTATTTAAAAATAATCTCCACTTAGTGATGATGATTTTCCCGAGAGGAGGTGTTCTTTGCAATGGCACTATTAAAAGTTGTATCTTTTATATAGCTACTTACTCATATTTACAGTTCTGATACTTTTGTAACAGAAAAAAGCTCACAACCATAACCCCCGAGTTTTATCCATATATCTTCTATGATTTTCTTTTTACAGTGCTTAAAGAGCATTTCAAACAAAATATCAGTTTTCAAGCTGGTGTGCAGTTTGTCCCATCGTGTGTAGCTTAATAAATGACTCATTTGTTTGGAAACAAATAGTTCATTAATCTTTTGTTGCAACACTGTCCACAGACTCTATAAGGAACTAACATGAGCAATATTATCTTTTGAGAGCATTGGTGTGCATGTCAAGCTTTATTAAAAAACAAACAAACAACAACTACAACAAAAAAAACAGATTTTATCATTTTGCTAATTTTTTATTTGCATTCCTTGTACATGCATTTTCTTTTAGTCAGTCATGCAATTTTTTGAATCTTTAGCACAGCTACTACTTCAGAGCACTATCTACATCTGTTGCTCCAATCCCCAAGGCAAGCTGTACAAAACACAGTGAGCTCTTCTTTAGTTGCATGCATGTGCGCACACACAAGTGCATGCAGACACAGTTTGTCCCAGCTCCTTCCCACAACTAATCCAGTAAAATAATTGCTTTTTTGCCTCTTGGACTTGAATGAACTAAATTTTAAACTGTTATTTCTTTTTACTCAGAGGAGTGTTCAAGTATTAAAAAATGGTTTACTCCTTGTGTCATATTTGTCACTATTACCAATCTAGATAAAACGAGTAACAGCTTTTCAAAGCTAGTTCCTGCAATAGATGATGACAAACTCCACCAAGTTAAATCCATACTGCATTCTCATTGACAGGAAAATAAAGGTTCTTCTGAGCTTCTTGCTTCCTCTCTTGATTCATATTCTTTGCTTCTCTGTATTTTAATGAATATCAATTCTTTTACCACATGATTAATTTAATTTCTTTAACGCTTTCAGAGGAGTAAAATGCTGAAAGTTCTTGGGCAATCCACATACACTGTATCAACTGGCTCACAAACCTGTTCATATGCACGGTAAGGATCCTTCAAATAATTTGACAGAACGTGGTGACAAACGCAATGCAAACAAAACATGCAGTGCAGTACTGTACTGCTTTGTCCCCATTATGCTTATCTATGTGTTTTCTAATCCTTCCTTTCCATTTTTCTAGCTTCTACGTCATTTTGAGGTTTTAGAAACCAGGCAGGAGTAATAATATGTGATTCTAAATAATCAACAAAGCCTTTTGTTTCATTTTCCATCACCCACTCTTTGACAAAATAGATTACATACCATGATTAAAATTTTGGCAAATTTCATATTCAAGTTCCTGTAGAACTTCAGGGTGCCTACTGTATGGTCCTGACAATTAGTTACTCTTTCTTATATTGACTTCTATACCTCTTCAACTGAAATTTCAGTTTGAGACACTTCCTCTGACTCATCCCCATTGTCTCATCTGGTAGTAAGCAGGTTGATGCAATTAGTTAATTTAGCCTTTTTGTTAAGACAGTATATACTTCAAACGCTCCTATTATGCATTAGTCATCTGATTGCACCTATGGACTGGAAAAAAAAAAAAGATTTTTCTGAAGGACTTCTTTTGTTTACAATTAATCTCTGCTTTGCTATTTATCTATGTTCAGATACATTTTGAGGAGCTTTCAAGCTTTCTATTGGATTTTTTGGATTAATGATATATTTGCCCTTAGCCTTTTGTATCTTTGCCTTTAAGCAATTCCTCCAGCACTATCAAACACTTCTGTCTTTTAACTGCACCTTTTCTAACATTTTAATTTTTTTTTTTTTTAAGGAGTGAAGGTTTTTTTTTTTTTGTAGTTCCTTTAAAAATAAAAATATAAAATCCTGCATATCTAGGCATATTCCGCATTTTTCATGAAAAGTCAAGCAAGAGGCAGCCTTTGAGTTCTCTAAAAGTTTCAAAAAGAAATAAATCCAAATGTTGCTGGTATTTAAAAGTTTGAACTCTCATCTCAGTAATATGCCACCCAGTTCATATCAAAGTAAGGTAAGCTTCTCTTTATTATTATGTCTTTTGATCTTTCCTCGCCCATTAAAGATATTATAACCATCCTCATCGTGCAAGTAACAATTTAATCTGAATAGCATGTTTTTTCTACTTAGTGATTTTCAGTGTTCAGAAACTCTATCATTTATTGTTACAATGAACTTATTTATCTAGTTAGCTATGTCTTTTATACAGAGCATCACTCTTAACTGTAAGTGCAATTTTAAATGAATGTCCACTGACTGTCAAGTCAAAAAATCTTCTCATATTTCTGTTATGTCAACATATTCCTTTCATACAGACATTACAGTTTCATTTATGTTTTTTTTTTTTTTTAAGATGTGCAGAAACAAGCGTAACTGTATGTCTCACAGTTTCCTATTATCTATTTCTTATTTATGTAGATGTTCTCGTAGTAATTTTTTGCACTAATTTTGTTGATTTCTTGCCTGTTCTGTATTTAAGGACGTGGTTTTCAGGACTTTACTATGGCACAATGAACCAAACCAACTTGTATATTCTCACACACTATTTTTCTTCAACCTTAAGTTGAAAAATTTGCTTACTTTTTTTTTTCTTTAATTTTACATGTCAACAATACAATTCTCCTTTAATTTCATCCTGCAATCTCATTCCTATACCATTTTCTCAAAAATGCAGAAACACCATGCCTCTCTGCTATAACAAGAGCTTCCTTAGGTCTTAGGTGTCTTCCCAAAGACACCTAAATTTAGGTAAGAGCATGTCAATTTTTTATACTGCTGAAATCTTTCAAGCTGAATCATCCACTGTTGAGTAAGTGATATTCCTATTTCACAGCAAAGTTCAACTGGAGAGAGGAGGCATCACACTAAGAATACAGTCTTTCCAAAATGTGGAATGTAATTTCAATCTATTCTACTATTAGTAAAGGTGTTCAGGATTAGAAACACCAGAAAAAAATAAGCTGTTTGTCCTCGACTACATTGCTTTCCTGTTCATCCTTTTCCTGTCAAGAAGTCATTCTGTCATACTACACTCACATTTTATATTGGGGATATTATGACCAAATTTCTGCATGTATTTTTTATACATACATGATTATACAACGCTGTTAAAATACATTAATTGAAACTTAAAATATCTGCTTAATATCTGTCTTAAAATTCTTAATTTAAGATTATATATTATACTGCCAGTGGTGTCATATGACATAGTTAACAGTGGGAAGATCTTTACATTAACATAGTATCTTTCTGATCTTTTGACCAGGTGGCTTGAATATATATTTCTACTGTGATTCAACAAAAATAATCTTTTAAAAATTCCTTATTCAGAAGTTTAATGAGGATGTTTCTGGCAAAAGCGATTCCTGAAATGTCTACATCTGTAAGCAGATGCTAGAAAACAGTATGTCTGATTAGAAAAATAGCACTTCCCAAGTTAAAATTTCAACAGTAAGTGGCTTTGTAAATAGAATTGAATTTCTTGAATACATATCTACACATTCAATGCATACTTAGTGGAACCAATGTTATAGCTAAACAACATGAAGAAGAAAATGAATGTACATGTTAAGAAGGATATGTTTTGACTTATAATATTCAACAGGTTGCCTTTCCTCCATTATGTTTTATGCACCTTCTTATACTCATATACACACAAGTTATTAATGGAAAATAATATATGCCATATGAAACCACTTGCAAATATATCTTAGAGGATTTGTTCCAAATACTTTCTAAAATTGGACATATGACCCAAAGTGTATGAAGCAAGATCTGTGAGAAATATAAAACTGGCATGAAAATTGTATTTGAATATACTTCAGCAGATCAGCTGATGATTTGACACCGATATTCATATAATGAGATATATATTTACTAGTATTTCAGAATTTACTATTTTAGGTAGAATAGCAAGAGCTAAAATTTTCCAAGTTTGGCAAGAAGGAAACTCCAGTCATTCATACTAAAAAGACCATTTTGCTAAAGTATGAAAGACTGCTTCTGCATCAACAAGTAAACAAAAGGAAAAAAAGATCAGCTGGCTCCCAAAAGCTAGTTAACAATAACATAATCCCAAAGTTAACAATTTAATTTGTTCCTAGATTCAGTGTTTATCAGTAGTGTCAGACATACTACTTCAAAAGAAAACTGAACTGTCATCGAAACACTTTTCTGGCTTTAAAATAAATAAAATTTGCACAACGGAATCAATACACTCAGCAGATACATGTGTATAAGGCTGTATACATCCTCGAGTAACATGCTAGAAAACGACATTACTAGATTAAGCCTCCCCCTCCAAACTCAAACCTACATGACCTAATTAGAATCAGTGATTTTGAAACACAAATACAGAAAAATACAAAATACACACACACAAAAAAAAAATAGTGAGCAATGACATTCCTTCCCTAAAAGACTGGTTTCTCAGAACAAGCACTGAAACTCAATATACAAATTTTAAGGCCATAAAAAAAAAAAAAAAGCTTCACAGCAAAACACATACAAAACACATACAGGGCTGTTATCAGTGACAAACACATAATGATCGCTGTGTGTGAAAGTTAATGCTTACGCCAACTAACTGAAGTCTTGAAGCCAGCAGAATCATAGTTCTCTTAGGACTACTAGACATACAGTAGAAAGAAACACTAATACGATCTAGAGAAATAATCAAGATTTACTACGAAAAATGAGAAATCCCAAAACACCACTAATATAGAAAAAGTTCAGAGCCTTGTTTCTCCCAGCAACAGATAAGGAAATTCTAACACTGCCAGCAAAATTGTTCCAGGCATTGTCACCAAAGTTACCAAGTACAGAATGTTCAGAAATAGAACTACTTCTGCAACATACAGACCTTTTAAAACGAAATACAACCTTTTCACAAATCCTTAAAATTCTTCAGCATCTGAAGATAATTAAGCAGTATTTTTAAAAACAAGTTAACTTTATAGAAGTGTTACTTTATAAATTATTAAGTTTTTTTGAACTGATTCTGGCCTGTAACTGACATAAAATGCTGCATGACAGAGAAGCCACTTATAAATAAGAAATTACATATCTACATTTATATCTACAGATACCATATCACTAAAAGGATTTTAGTACGTCTTCCCAGAAGCATTTTGTCACATTTTCAATGTTATTCTTTATTGTGAATACTACTTTGCTTACCTTGCGTGGCTGAAAATCATACTTCACACAGTGCTGGAAACCTTTGCCTTTTGACTTCAGTGATGTGACTATTAAACAGTTGCCAACAAAATGAGCAGAATACCCAACACCTTTGCTAGTGCGGAAACTGAAAAGAAAAAAATATTATAGAAATTAGAAAAATGGGAACTAACATATAATAAAACAAGGCTCAAATACACTCTAAAATGCCATGAGAAAGAAAAGAAATTAGCGTCTGGAACAGTGAACTTAATTTCACAGAATGGGTTGTATCCTCACTACCCACCCTATCTTGGGGGGAGGGGGACAATCAGTGGGGTTTGCTACTAATCTTCATCATTAACTTGATTCCAGGCTACATTCTAAAAATCAATATTCCCTTTTTTTTTTTTTTTTTCTCCTCAGTTTCCAGAAATGCAAGATGGCAAATCTCATATTTGTCAGGTTTTGCCCTCAGTTTCTTAATTCATCGTCATTTCAAATATTACACCTGATTTAAGCTGTAAAGGCAAATCCATCACAGAGCCAAATGCTATGCTTAGATTTTGAAAGATGTCTTGCTTTATGGGGCTAGGAGAGCAACGCAACTGGTATGACATATAAATTTGATTCAGGGTAATTACTGTGCACAAGAATTATTTCTTTTTCAGGACTGATGATTTAGTTAGGATAATAATCTATGAAGTTGTAGACTTCTGAGCTGTGGATTTATTTTCATTTGATGAAGGATTACAATTTTAAAAAAGTCAAGTTTAATACAGGCTTCCAGTGTTCCTATGGCAAATATCATAAAGATAGAAAATGCAGAAAGCTAATACATTTCTTTATGTGCATTTGAAATCAAAAGCATTGTAAAGAGAAATTCTGGACTTCTTAAAAGACATTTTGCAAAGGCAGTTGGTGGAAATTAATGAATCAAATTACATACAACATTTTAAAAAAGTTAAATCCACATTTATAACTATGTCAGCTATGTCACTTATTCCCGTCAGTGCATAATAAAGAGAAGTGTGTTGTTAATATGGAGCACAATTTACAAAAATTTTGTTCTAAAAGTTACAAGTTAGATTATAAAAAATAACCAATGGCTGAAATATATTGGTTCTAAATGGTGAACTTCATCCATAAATTTGAAATGCAGTTTTTAAAGTATAAAAAAAATAGTCATTAAATATATATGAACACTTGGATGTATTCATATAGCGCAGTAATTAACACTTTCTTATTTCATTAATGCAGTCTGGTTTTAAAGTAATTTCATATTATTACAATAACAATGTTTTAAATAGTTTTACTGTTGGAATATTTTCATTAAACACGTTTACTTGTTTTTTCATAGTACATTTAAGAGGTGAAAGGCACATGCAGACAGTTCAGATTTCATCTTACTTAATACCTGCTGAAATTCTACATCTTTAATCTATCCCACTATACTAATACCATCCTGATTTCAATATATAAAAAAATGCATAATTATAGACTTATCTTCAGAAACATATGGTTATATGTGTACATTAATGGAGAAAAACAGATTTTCCTCATTCTTCACTGTCAAGAATATAGCTGATAAACCATAACCTTCTGAAAAAAAAAAAAAAAAGCCCTACAAGATAGGTGGGTGTGACTAGACCCTGAGGTGGCCAGAGCTTAAATGTTCTTCTGCTACAAAGGAATTTTTTTAAAGAGGTCAAAAAATGACATTCAAATTCCAGAAAGCCACTTTTTTTATAATTAATTAAAATACTTATACTAAATGGAGAGAAAAAAANNNAAAAAAAAAAACATTGATCAGCCTAAACAGAACAGGAATAACAACATCTATACGCAACTCTTTTCCACACCAGTGTGACCGTGTGCATAGGTCCTTACGTCCAGTCTCGATTTAAGTCATCTTTTGAGTTGCAGCATACTATGCCTCATATGCCTGGTGCTCACCAGTGCAGATGAACTCATTAGAGAGGTTAAGATCGGAGGCAGTCTGGGCTGCAGTGACCATGCCTTGGTTGAGTTCATGGTTTCAAGGAATATGGGCCTGGCAAAGAGCAAAGTCAGGACCCTGAAGAGCAAATTTCCAGCTGTTTAAAGACCTAGTGGATGAGATCCCCTGGGACACTGTCCTTAGGGACAGAGGAACTGATCAGAGCTGGCACCTCTTTAAGGACTCTTTTTTTAGAGTGCAAGAGCTCTCCATCCCCGTGTGTAACAAATCAAGCAGGGATGGCAGGAAACCAGCATGGATGAGCAAGGACCTGCTGGTCAAACTGAGGTGTAAGAAAGAAATGCACAGGCAGTGGAAGCAGAGAGATGTGGCCTGGGGAGACTACAGGGATGCCATCCAGATGTGCAGGGATAGGATCATGAAAGCCAAGGCACAAATGAAACTAAATCTGGCAAAGGATGCAAAGAATATCAAGAAGAGATGCTATAGGTACATTGGTCAGAAAAGAAAGGCCAAAGAGAATGTACTCCTTCTGATAAGCAAGAAGAGAGACCTGCTAACAACAGACACAGAGAAGGCTGAGGTACTCAACAACTTCTTTGCCTCAGTCTTCACTGCCAGTCAGGCTTCCCACGTCCCTTGCATCCTTGAACCTCTAGGCAGAGGAGCAAAGTCCCTCCCACTGTAAGTGAAGAGCAGGTTCAAGACCACCTGATGAAACTGAACAGGTACACCTTCTAGTCCTACATCCAGATCATTTATGAAAACGTTGAAAAGAACTGGCCCTAAAATGGAGCCCTGGGGGACTCTACTGATGACTATCTGCCAGCCTGATCATAGAATCATAGAATG
>VXAA01005113.1:1591-12383 GCA_013399115.1 Anseranas semipalmata
CTGGCCTTCCTGGCCCCTCTGAGCCCCCAGCCCTTCCTCTGCCCCATGGCGAGCAGCTGCCTCACCCTGGAGGCACCGTGCCGCAGCCTGGCCCCAGACTGGGGGTGTCCCCCCCCCAAGCTGTGCCCCCCAGACCCCAGGAGCCCTGACCCTGTGACTGGCACCGCGGGCAGGGGCGCCGCGGGGCATCGAGGTGGACACGGTGAAGGAGGTGCTGCTGGCGGTGAGCGGGGTGAGGGGCGCCCACGACCTGCACATCTGGGCTCTGACGCTGAGCCACCCCGTGGTGTCGGCACACGTGGCTGTGGGTGAGTGCCCAGCGCCGGCTCGCCCAGCCCCCGGGGCAGGGCCGGGGTCGCGGGGCTGAGCCGCGGTGCCCTGCTGCCTCCAGACGCCAGCGCCGACCCCGAGACAGTGCTGTGGGAAGCCACCGGCCAACTGCAGAGCAAGTTCGGCTTTGCGTCGTGCACAGTGCAGGTGGAGCGGTACCGGGAGGAGGCGGCGGGCTGCCCGCACTGCCAGGACCCCCGGGCCTGAGCCCCACACCCGCTGTGGGGCCGGGGTGGTGCGGGGCTGGTGCAGTGCGCGGGGTCCTGCCCCTGTGCTGCACCAGCTCCACTGCTGCAGCCCCCAGGGGCCCCAGCCCTGCCCGGGTGGGGGCACAGCACCCGGTCCCTGCAGCGCCGTGGTGCGTGCCCGTGCTCCCAGGGAGCCTCCAGCGCTGCTGTGCATGGCGGGGACCCAGCCTGCCGCAGCCCCAGGCATGGGGCTCCCCAGGCAGGAGCACTGCCCAGCCCCACGGCACCCCAGCCCCTGCGCTTGCTGCCACGCCGGGCGCACCACAGCCGCTCCCTCCCTCCCTGCTGCACCCACGCAGGGGCAAGGGAACGGGGCAGCGAGGGGCTGGAGCTCAGCCCCAAGCTCCACGTGCCCTGGCTTTGCTCCCAGCCGCAGGGCCCAGGCCAGGGCCGGACGCTGCCGTGCCTTGGTGTCCCCCATTCCCACCTTTGTGAGTCAGTGTCTGTTGCACCCGTGGTGTCCGTCCGTCTGTCCCATTGTGTAAGGACTCCAGCCCATGGTCGCAGAGCCCGTGGCCACCAATAAATGTGTCGGAGAGCAGCCGAGGTGTCAGCATGGAGGGGCCAGGGAGGGGTCTGACAGTGCCGCGCCCCCGGCCTCCCCCCAGCACCACCAGCAGCCGTTAAAAAACCAACCACATTTACTGCACCGCTGAGAACACAGGCTCAATGTGAGCGATTCCAGAGCTCCCGGCGCCGCTGCAAGCCCACCCTGCCCTGCGCAGGGCAAGGCTGGCCCGGCCCCCCCGTGCCAGGACCGTGGGGTCCGCCAGCAACAGGGGAGGCGAGAGCAAGCACAACCCCACACACGTCTTCGCGGCGCTTCCCCCGCGTCAGACCCTGAGACCCGCAGCTCAAGCCAGGGACACGGCCCCGGTCCCACCGCCCTCCCCGCACCAGCTCAAACCAAAGAGCGCAGAAAGGACCCTTCAGGGCCCAGAGCACGAGGACGAGCGTCCCGAGCGTCCCAGGTGACAGCCAGGAGCGGCCATCCCTCCCCAGGGCGGGGGCCCAGGGTAAGAAGCACCAAGAGGGGCACGCAGCCCCCGGGACCCGGCAGCGCAGCCGCCCGAGCTGCTGCTGCGGGCGAGCGCAGGTGGCGGCAGCGAGGGGCCCCGCGCTACTCGGCCGGCAGCAGGGAGCACGCGGCGGGGCCGGGGCTGTGCGGCTCGGCCCCGTACAGGGAGCTGAAGCGGGCACGGCTCTGCGGCAGCAGCTGCTGGCCCACACTGGATGCCAGCCCCGCCATGCAGTGCGCCCGCACGATGCCAGCCTGCCCGCCCGACACCAGCCAGCCGTGCGAGTCCAGGTTGGGGCTGAAGCGCACCTGCGGGAGGAGAAGGGGGTCAGCAGGGAAGGGGCCGAGGCACCGGGACACCGGCACCCAGGAGGCAGCGCGGGGCACCCCCTGCGAGCAGGGCTGCCGGCTCAGCGCGGCCGCCTCACCTTGTGCAGGGACTCCAGCTGCAGGCGGTCGAGGCTGAGCTCTGCCTTCACCTCCTGCGTGTGCATCCTGCGCATGGGCTCCCGGCTCGGGAAGTTCTTGAAGCTGCGCTGTGAAGGGGCGGCACGGTGAGGGGCGGCACGCCGCGAGGAGCGCTGTGTGCGCAGCGGCAGCAGGCACGGCTTGGCCAGGGGACGGGGGACACCCTCGGGGTCACCCAGCAGCCGTGGCCTCGAGCCTCCTGCAAAGGGCGGCACGAACCAGACCCCTGGGGAGGGTGACTGGAGCTCAGAGGCCCCCTCAGCCACACGCGTCCCTGGGGCTGGGGGCTTGGTCCCTCCCCATCCCTGGGGCCCCAGGTGCGCAGCCTTTCCCTGAGGCCCCTGCGAATGGCTCCAAACAGGGCCCGGGCAGGCTGCAGCCCCCAGGCCCTTTCCTGGTGCTGGGTGATCCAAGCTGCTGCCTTGTACTCAGCACGCCCAGAGCTTCATCCTGCCCCGGGCTCATGCCCACAGCCCTGCCTGGGACCAGGCATGGGGGGGCTGCGCTGGGCTCGCTGCTGGGGCTCCCCAGCCAGGCAGACCCTGCTGTGAGGCCTGGGCTCCGTAGGCACGGGGCAGTGGGGCAGAGCACCCCCTTGCTCTCAGGTGGGGCTGCTGAAGCCGGGCTGTGCTCTGCAGGGGCGAGGGGCTGCCGCAGGGTCTGCGCCCCGTCCCCGCGCCTTGCCTTCCCCCCACGCCCAGCCACAGCCCTGCAGACCGGGCTCCCCACTGCCCCCACGCCCCGAGGCTGCCACCAGTCCCGCTCCAGGGCAGGAGCGCTCCATCCTCTGCCCTCGTACCAGGTCCGTGTCCCTGAACCGAATGTAGGCCTTAGCCACCATCTCGCTGTAGAGCCTGGTCTTCGGCAGTGCCTGCTCGCCGCTCTCCGGTCCTGTGGGGCCGCAGGGCAGCAGATCAGCTTTGTAGACCGGCTGTGGGAGAGATGGGGCTGAGGGCAGGGCTGTGAGCCTGTCCGTGCCCCCGCGTGGCCGCAGCACCAGACCCTGCCCTGCTCCGGGGCACCACGGTCCGTGGGGCAAAGGGAGGGGGTGCTGGCCACGAGGGCAGGGCCAGGCCTGCCCCATGCACGAGCCCATCCCAAAATGTCCTGGTCCCCATGCCCAGCCCACAGCCATTGCTCCTCCCGCCAGACAGCCCCTGCCCGACGTGGGTTGCCCGGTGAGGGGCGGGTGGCAGCGCTCTTCCAGCGACCCAGCAGCACAACCCCAGCTGGCCCAGCCCAACACACACAATGACAGCAGAACGGCCTCTTACAAATCTGCGGTCCGACGAGCGCTTGATGTTGAGGGGGTTGATGGCCAGGTCAGGCAGCACCGCAGCCACCAGCTCGCCAGTGATGTCTCCAGCAGCCACCGTGTTCAGCCAGTCCGAGCCAGATATGCTCTGCAGGAGGAGATGGCGCTGGGGTGCAGCGTCCCGGCACCCTGCCCGCAGCCCCAGGCAGCACCGCGAGCGCCAGCCCCGGGCACTGCCCTGCTCCCTCCAGCGAGGGCTGGGCTCGGAAGCGTCACCGCTGGGACACTGCCGCACGTGGCTGCCACAGTCCCTCGCCCGAGGGGCAGAGGGTGGCTGCAGGGGCTGGCACCCTCCGAGCTGTGGGGCCCGGCTGGCACGGGGTCTGCGGGGGGCACCTGCCCCTCAGACAGCTCCGTGAGACCGAGCCGCAGATGCCTCTTACCCACACAGTCCCCTTGCGAGGGGCCACAAAATAAGCCTTGAAGCCCAAGTACCCGGCGTCAATGTAGTGGATCCCACAGAGACCGTAACTGCAACAGAAAGGGAACAGATGAGGGTACAGCTCCGGGCTGCCACCCCCAGAGAGTGGCAGCCTGGTGGCCCAGGTGCGAGCCATGTCCCCAGGGAGGCTGGGAGCCCTGCAGGGAGCGGGGCAGCTGTCCTCGCTGTCCTCGCTGTCCCGCCCTGCAACACGGCTCAGGGCAGCTCCCGGAGGGTAAGAACACTCCCACACCCCAGGGCCCCTTTTGTGAACAAACTTGGGTCAGTCTGGGGCTGCCAGGGCCAAAAGGGGGCACATGGGAGCCGTGCTGCCCAGCCCAAGGACGTCGTCCTCCCCATCGCCAGCCTGGCTCGTGCCCAGAGACGACATCCCCTCAGCTGCGCCAGCGCTGTGGCTGCGATGCGATGCACCATGAGTGGAGCCCGCCCTCGTGTTCCCAGGGAGAGACCAGCGGGGACCCCGCGCTGGGGACAGACGGGAGGTGAGAGCAGATCCCAGCGGCAGAGCGGGCACCGCGAAGGCCCCCAGCACTCACGAGGCGTAGCAGTTGTCCTGGGCCACGGTAACCCCGTTGTAGGGCAGCAGCCAGGCCACCTCGGTGCTGAGGAACCGCTTGATGCTGTTGATGGGCTCGTAGAGCCGCCGCAGGTCCCAGAACTTGATCTTCCGGTCGTTCCCTGCCGTGACCAGGAAGTTGCTGAGAACCAGGAGAAAGGCAGCACTGAGACCCCAGAGCAGAGCCGTGCCCAGCCCTGCTCCTGCCGCGCAGCGTGGCTCCCACGGGGGCAGCACAACCACCCCTCGCCCCGGAGAGCACAACCTGGCCCCGCTGCCTCGGAGGGCCAAGTGCCATTAGCACCGAGGCTGCCCGAGCCCATCTGGGCAGGCAGCGCCCGCTGCCCAGCTCTCACCTGTTGGCTTTGCACCACTCGATGCTCCGGACAGCGTGGTCATGGGCTAGGAAGCTCTGGAAAGGGTAGAGCTTGAGGGAGCCGTCGGACTGGCACACGCGCTGCAGCAGGGACTTGGTGAGCAGGTTCCAGATGGCCACGGTGCCTGCAGGGCGCACACCAGAGACGCGTCTGCGATGAGCTGCTCCGCACCAGCCCCAGCACCGGGGAGCGACTGTGCCAGGGCCACAGGCAGGGCAGAGGATGCCCAGCACCGCAGCGCAGGACCTGCGGCAGCGCAGGGCAGGAGCACAGAACTTGGCACGTGTCTGCCTGCTGCAGGGCAGGAGCCGCTCCCTGAAGGCTCAGCCGTGGGACGCAGCCCCCCCTGCGCAGGAGGGGAACTCACCGTCATAAAAACCAGCTGCGAGGTGATGGTGGGGCTTGGATGGCATCCAGGAGAGGCTGAAGCATTGGCCACACTCGGATGGGCTCCCTGCCTGGATAGAGCCCACCTGGAGCGTGGTGGTACACTGCACCTGGAGGCAAAAGGACAGGCGTGAGCCACAGCCCCGCGCTGTCACCACCTGTCCCAAGAGCCAGGGACACGCAGGTTTGGGAGCACAGCTCAAACTCCGCCGCCCCAAACACGCTGGGGCCAGCGAGCTCCGCAGGCTTCCCAACGCCCTCCCAGCTCCCCACCAGCCCAGGGCAGGAGGCTTGCTGGGTGCCAGCCCCAGCGGGGGAGCGCGGCAGCAGAGGACACTGACCTTGCAGATAACGTGTTTGGGGAGGCACCCATCTGGAAGAGAGCAGAGCGAGGTCAGGACAGCCACCAGCAAGGAGCTCCCTGTGGCAGGAGCTGCTCACAGCCTCAAGCCTGGCCTGGTGCTCCCAGGTCCCTGGCCGGGGCTCCCATCCCTGTCCTGCCCTCCCCTGCACCCAAACAACACATGTGCACGCCGAGGTGCCCGCAGGACCCCCAGCACCAGCTCTGCCTGCTGCAGAGCCTCCCTGCCAGCAACACAGTGCTGGGCAAGAAGCAGCCCCACCTCCGGACCGGGGCTGCCCCCTGCGCTCAGCAGAGAACCAGGCACATCCGTGTCTGGGAGCGCGGCAGCCGCATGCGGAGGTGGTGCCGCGCGGATACAGGAGAGCCATGCATCTTCTCTGGCACTGCAATTACAGCCAGGTCACGGAGCGGAGAGCAGCCCCAGGCTGTTTGTGTGGTGAAAGCACCGGTGGGGGCATAGGGGGCCCCGGGTGGCCCAGCAGAGCTGTGCCGAGCCGGGAGCTCCGGCAGAACCACAGCACACCGCAGCTTGGCACCGATCCCGCGGCTACAAATCCACGCCAGCACCCCAACGTGACCGCGAGGCGCAAGCACAGGACGTGCTGCCGCAGCCCGGCTGACGCGCGGCGACAGGACCCGGCTGGTCCGCGGGAGCTTTGCAGGCTGGGGAAGGATCCGCGCCTGCTGCAGGCTCCCCACGTGGGGGCTGCGGCAGCCGGCGCAAACCATCCAGAACTGGCGGTCCAGGAGGGGGGCCGGGAGAGGCAGCACCAGCGAACGGCGCAGGCGGCAGCGCGGCGTGCTGATGGGGGCTGGCAGCCGCGCTCCGGTGCAGGAAACCCATTTCCCATTGTCAGCAGCGAACGTACGGGCTGTCGGCCACGGCTGAGCGAGCACAAGCAGCACGCACAGGTCATCAATCTCGTTCAGCACCCAGCAGATGAGACTATTACAAGCACCATTAGCCAGCGCCAGACGGGAGCTCAGAGCCCCAGATCCCTGCCACGACGAACGGCTCACGGCCGGGCGGGAACACGCAGCTCTGCACAACAGGACGCGCCCCCGCCACCTCCCAGGGCTCCCCACAGCGGGCAGGGAAGGCTCAGGAGCACCCAGCTGCAGCCGTGCCCCGCAGTGACGCCGCCGAGAGCGGCCCCCGCGCCCTGGAGCCCCCAGCCGCTGACCCCGTCTCAGCCAGCAGTGCTTCAACGTGCTCCAATGCCCGGACAAACGCGGCCGCCCACTGCTCTCCCACCAGACGCCAGCACAGGGCTGGCAGCCGCAGCGCTGCCCCACTGCCCGCACAGCTCCTGGCAGGGCTGGGCATGGCCCCACCACGCCCCACAGCTGCAGGGCGTGACCGCCCCAGCCCGCCCCTCGGCACAGCGCACCCGTCCCGTGCGGGTGGACGGGCCCCGGGCTCACACGCTGCCCCCCAGCCCCAGCAGAGGGACGAGGGCAGCGCGGCGCGGCTCTTCCTACCTTTTACCTGGGTTCTCTTGCAGCTCTGCAGGGCGCCGGGGTGCGGGAGGGCGTACAGCACCACGCTGCCATCCGAGAAGGCCACGGCCAGGAGGCCCAGCCGGCTCATCTGCGGATGCTGCCGAACAACGCACAGACCCTTAGCCTCCTGTTCGCTGCTTTCAAAGGGGCGAGGGCCCCCCAGATCATCCTGCCCTGCCTGGCAAAGGCCAGCCTTCGGCAAGGACAAGGACTTTGGAGCTGCCAGGGCAGAGCCAAAGCCACCCCGCGGGCTGGCACGGCCTCTCCCGCTGCACACCCACCTTCCTGGAGGTGCTGGGCGGCTCCCAGGCACCGCTGGGGCAGAACTTCATGTCCCAGACACAGCCGTGGTCAGCAGCGACAGCGTAGGCCAGCCCGGCTTTGTCGGCAGAGCTGCAGGCACGGGTCGGACAAAAACCAGCAGAGCTGGCGCCCAGCAGCTCCAGCACACAGCAGAAGCAAAGCTGGCTGCCAGCGCTGCCCTGCGGTGCTCAGGCTCTGGGAGAGGACGAACCGCGGGGCAGCAGCAGGTCGCCACCGCCCCGCCACTGGGGAACAAGGGGCCCCTGCCTGCCCCCTTCCCGCCGGGGCCATCCCGCAGGCCGGGCCACTCACCCCTCCTGCTGCAGCGTGCCCAGGCTCCAGAGCTGCAGCAGCGCTGGGCCGCCGTGCAGCCCCGCCACGCTGTGCGTCTCGTCCATGCTCTTGTGGCAGTACAGACCCACGTACTGGGCAGCCGCTGAGCCCTCCGGGGTCGGGCACCACTCCATCGCCCACACGGGGCCGCCCACGAAGAAGGACACGTCCAGGCGCTCCTCGTGGGGCTGCAGGGAGTTAAACCTGCCGGCGGGAGGCAGGTCGGGGTGCTAGGCAGGAGGCAGGGCAGCGCCCAGCCGGTGCAGAGCCCTGACGCAGGGCTGGACACGGCAGGGTCCCGGGGCACATGGCACGTGCCGGCTGCTCAGCCCACCGCAGCTCCTGGGGACCGGGGGACACCCCAACACCTCCCGCCACAGCGCCTCCACCCACCTGTTCAGCCTGTACAAGGCACCGTTGTCTTCGATGCCCTCCCGCTGGATGGCGAAGAGGGGAGACTTCTCCTCTGCCGGCAGGTACGGGGCAGCTTCGCTGGGGAGGCAGAAGAGTGTGAGAGGACGCCTGCACCCGTCCCACTCGCTGCACGTGTCCTCCCAGCCCCTCGCCCTCCCCACGCTGCTGATGGTACCTTTCAGAGAGACACGTCCACTTGTGCACCAGAGGGATCCAGTCAGGAAACTCCCACTGAGAGTACTTCTGCTCCCGCCTGCGGTGCACGCAATGGGCATCAGCACCAACCCCGCTCCCCGGCCCCGCTGGCAGCACAGCCGGGCCCGCGCCCTGCTCCATCCCGGCCACGGCTGCGGCACACCCCTGCCCCACGGCGAGGGCTCCCAGCTCCGTCCCTGCCCCACACAGCCCCACAGGCGGCCCTGGGCAGGGGCTGCACAGAGGTGGGGATGAGACGAGGCTGTGAGGAGCCTGTTCCCATGCTGTCCCCAGCAGCTGCCAGCAGAACGCTGACGCTCCTGATGGAAATGCTCCTCCGTGCTCGCGCCCGCGGCGGCGATGACGCACAGGACGCCGCCACCCGCTGCAGCCAGCCCCAGCCCCATGCCCTCCACTCACAGGCTGCAGGTGAGGCTGGAGCACTTCTCCACCGGGGCCATGACGGAGTTGGGGAAGCCATTGGGAGCGAGGCCTCGGCACTGGGGCTTGGATCTCTGGGCGCAAGAGCAGACTCAGGGCAGGACCTGGCCAAGGGGCCCCACCCGGGCTGCCCCCGCCTGCCCAAACGTCCCCGTGAGACCTGGGGAACGAGCCTGTCTGAGAAGGCAGTGACACAGCGCACAGGCACAGGGCTCTCTCCCAGTCTCCACCGCAGCAATCACCCAACACCGCCTCACTCTGCGCTAGAGACACAGAATCCTACCCCGGGGACCTCTAGGGACTACCGGGCAGCCCCCAGGACCCCACCTTTACCTGCCAGCAGCTCCAGCGGCAGCCCAGCACCCGACACTCCCTCCCAGCAGCACGGTCACCTGTCCCCATCCACCCTCACTCTCAGCTGCCTCTGCTCACAGTTAAGCCCGGACTCACGCCGTCCAGGCACTACGCCAGCCCTGACAGCGCCCTGCTTTGGGGCTGACCTGCCTCAGACAGCCAGGGCGGGCGGGCAGGGGAACACGCACACACGACACGCACCAGGTGACAGCTCAAACGCTTTATGTTGTTCATAGCACGCCAAAGACAAGAAGCGGTGAAGGCAAAGGCCCTGCCCTTACCCCTGCGGATGATGTCTTCACGCTGTGTCCCCGGAGCGGCTCCAGCTCTGGCTCCGACACCTCGCTGAGCGGCGCGTCGCTCCCCTCCTCCTCCTCGGCCTGCAGCAACACCTCCTTTGAGGGCACAAAGTCAGCGTCTCGCGCAGGATCATCACTGTCGGTTTCCTCCTCCTTCTTCCTGCGACGCTTCTTCTGGACACGCTCAGGCTCCGACTCCTGGGCACCCTCAGTGGGAGCCGGGGGCTGGTACACAGACGTCAGCTCCTCCGCCAGCTCCTGAAGGTACAGCAACGCCCTGGGACAGCAAAGGCATTGCCCGGCAGTGAGCAGAGGGAGCCGCACCCGGCCCTGTCAGCCCTCCAGCATGGTCAGGCCGCACCAGCGCCCGTCTGGATGGCACAGCCAGCATGCAGGCCTGCCCCGGCCTCCCCAGGGGCTCCAGGAGCAGACGGGAAGGCATCCAGCACGCAGAGTAGCGCCTGGCCCGCTGTCAGCCAGAAAGCGAGACAGGCAGAGAGCTTCCTGCGAGCGCAGCAGAGGAGCTCCTGCATGGGCACGCTGCGGCAGCCGAGCAGGCGCCGATCCCTCCCCAGCACAGGGGAGCGAGGGGGCCCGGCACTGCAGCCCCCAGCGCTGCCCCGCAAACCCAGGCTGCTCAGGGAGCGCCTGCGCTGCCCGGACCCGCCCTCAGAGGCCCCGCTAAGCAGCGCGTGGCTACTGCACAGAGGAGCCTTCTCCCGGCTCTGTCGGGAACCACGGAGACCTCTTCCCTGCCACAGACAGCCCGCTGCTGCCAAACAACAGCTGCATGCAAGCTCATCTACAGCCTTTGCTGTTCTCTACCCCCCCTTGCCCTGAATCCTAGTATGTTCTCCTAAAGCAGAAGATCGTTCTGTAGGGAATCAGTGTATCGCACAATGCAGAATAACACGCTTCGAGGAAGACACTGAGATGCCTCAAGGGAGGAGAGGGCTCCAGGAAGCACCTGCGAGCAGCCACGTGCTGGCCCTTCCAACCCCCCCGCACCCAGCCCCGGCCCCCGCAACGCGCTGCCACTGCTCACACTTTAGCTGCCCGCCTCTTGGGGCGCCCGCCGGGGGTGGTCTCCAGGCCCTCCGAGGCCTCGCTGCCCCCCAGCATCTTCTGCACGCAGAGGGGCTCGGGGGCCGGGCACTCCAGGTCCTGGGACAGCTTCAGCACCAGCATCTCGGCCTTGGACTTCCGCCCGCGCCTCCTGGGCGCCGCCGACCCGTTTTCGGAGATCCCCGAGGACTCGCCACGGCCATCCGCCTCCCCCGGGGCCGGGCTGCCGGGATCCCCGGGGCTGCTTTCTGCTCGGTGCCTTTGCGCCGTTTTCCTCCGGGACCCGGCTGCCGCCGCCCCCTGCTCGCCGCGCGCCGAAGCGCCCGCACCCCCCGGCGGCGGCGGTTCCTCTGCCGAGACCAGAGCCGCGGTCAGCACCG
>VXAA01005113.1:23576-35998 GCA_013399115.1 Anseranas semipalmata
GCTCCGGCTCGGCGGCTCCTCCGGGAGCGCGTCCCCAGCGCGGCAGCGGGGGCGCCGCTCCCAGGCGGTGGCCTCGGCAGCACCCCGGTGCCGAGAGCCCCGGCCCCGGCCCGCTCCCCCCTTGGCAGAGGAGGCAGAGGGCAGTGAGGGCGCGGGAGCTCGTGTCCGGTTCTGCTCCCCCTGCTCGCAGCTCGGCGGTCCCTGGGCTCGAGGTCCCTTCCTGCCCCGGCACCAGCGCCGCCGGGAGCTCCGTGCTCCGGGCAGCCCCCGTCTCCTCCGCAGCCCGGGCTGGGGGCAGAGCCCGCCGTGGGGACGGTGCCTGCCCCCTTTGCGAGAGGTCCCTCTCTGGGAGGGTCTCCCCAGGCCTCTCGGAAACACGAGGCAGCGAGCTGGGGGCACCCAGCAGTCATGAGCCGCAGGAGGGGCTGTGAGGGACCTGTATGAGGGCGATCCGCAGGCGTCTGCAGTTGCACAAAGGTCGCAGGAGCAAGCTGCGCCGGAGGCGTTAGGCCCTGTGCTTCCCCATGGACTTTGCCCTCAGGTGCCGCAGTGGCTCCTTGGGCAGGTGAAGACCTCGTCCCCTGTGTCAGTGGAGAGCTCGTTGGGTCTGGGCAGGAGCTGGTGGCCCCACAGAGAGCCCTGCCAGCGCAGATCCCCACATGTGGTGCTGGTACCACCCAGCATCAGCCATGGTCCCCTTGGCCAAGGAACAGGGCTGTTGTGTTTGGGTCAGGAGGTGGTATAAGAAACCAACGTGAGCTCCAGCGAGCACAGAGCCAGCGTGTCCTGGAGAAGCGCCTCTGTTGTCTCGGGGCAGCCCCAGCTTTCAGTGGTGGAGCTGCCCCAGAGGGGTTCTAGCCTGGGCCCTGGGCAGGAGGGGAGCCATAGAGTGGCTTGGGTTGGGAGGGACCTTAAAGCCCCCCCAGCTCCACCCCCCTGCCATGGGCACGACCCCTGCCACCAGCCCAGGCTGCCCCAAGCCCCATCCAGCCTGGCCTTGGGCACTGCCAGGGATGGGGCACCCACAGCTTCTCTGGGCAGCCTGGGCCAGGCCTCACCACTGTCTGAGTGAAGAAATTCCTACTAATGTCTGACCTTCCCTCTTTTAATTTAAAACCATTCCCCCTTGTCCTATCACTATCTGCCCACGTAGAAGTCTCTCTCCATCTTTTTTTATAAGCCCCCTTTAAGTACTGAAAGGCCGCAATGAGGTCTCCCTGGAGCCTTCTCTTCTCCAGGCTGAACATCCCCAGCTCTCTCAGCCTTTCTTCATAGGAGAGGTGCTCCAGCCCTCTGATCATCCTCGTGGCCCTCCTCTGGACCCACTCTAATAGGTCCACATCTTTCTTGTGCTAGGGGCAAATAAGAAGGCAGGAATTACTGAATTTACAGCAGCATATGCTGCTGGGCGCTCTGCACCAGCCTTTCAGTTTTCAAACACCCAGTGCCCCCGTGGTGCTGGGGCAGGCAGCACACAAGGAAGGAGCCCCCTGCCCCGTGGCGAGGGCTGGCCATGGCCATGCACCCACAGGAGGCAGTGGAGCGAGCCTGGGCCCACAGGTGGTGGGGACATCCCAGCCATGCGGCACCCGCTTTCTGCTGCCATGTTGCTATGTTCACCTTGAGACAACTCGTGGGAGCGTGGAAAACGAAGAGTAACCTCTGTCTGCCTCCTCGCCTTGCTGCAGAGAGAGGGAAGGGTTGTCCTTGCCTGCTGCCCCGGGGACACCCCTGTCTATGCAGCTGCCGGGTGGCTCCATGCTCTCCCCGTGGCTGGGAGATGCAGGGTTACGCGTTCCTGGTGTCAGACACAACCCTTGAATGCTCTTGCGCTCCTTGAGCAGTTTTGATTCCATTCACTGAGCTGCGTGTCTGTGCTGTCGCCGACTTGTCTTGAGGAGCAGCAACACGAAAACCCTTCAGTGCCTTGATTGTACTTATCTGTGCGAGTCCTGCGAGTTGGTCTGATCCTGTCCTTGCTTGCTGATGTGCAGTCCTTGACTGCTGGCAGCAGCCTCTCCTGGTCCTGGATGTGCTGGAGGGGCCGTGACAGGCTGTGCCCGGGTGCTGCTTGTTGCATGTGTCAGCACGGCTCAGGGGTGCGTGGGGCTGCCCGTACCCCCCTCCAGGCTGCCCATGAGAGCTGGGGCAAGTCCTGGGCCCTGCAGGGGAAAGGTGCCCAAGGGGCAGAGCCAAGTGCTTGGGGGCAGTGCCTGGAGAGGGTCTGAGCACTGGGGAGTGTGGTGTGGGCGCCCGGCCGTCTATCAGGATTGGTGCCTGGGCTAGGTCAGTGCCTGCAAGACAAATCCAGCCCCTGCAGTGGTGCTGGGCCCGGCATGGGGTGTGCAAGCGGGGCTGGCGGGGCCTGGCCCTTCCTGGGGCAGGGCTGAGCTGCCCGCTGGGTCTGGCCAGCAGTCCCTGCCGCCCGCTTCCTGAGCGCCTGCCGGGCCCCTGGCCAGAGCAGCAGGGGCTGGTGTCCCTTGTGCCGCAGAGCTTCGGGGTGCCTGTCTGCAGAGTGGGGTCGTCGTGGCTGTGCCTGGCCTCCCTGGGGCCGCAGGCTCTCGGGGCCCTCTGCAGTAACTTGGAGCCAGGAACAACGGAGCCTTCCAGGCAGCATGTCCGCGCCAACCCGCCGTGGCATCCTGTCTCTCTGGCTGCTTGGGCTCCTTGTACCTCTGAGGGGAACAGAAAGGAGCCATTTGGTCTCCGGGGCTGGCTCCCACAGGCTGCTGGCACCCCAGAGGGGAGTGCTGGGGGGTCCCTGTCTCCCCTTTGGTTGGTGTCCTTGGGAATGTCACCTCTTCCTGTACAGGCTTCTCTCTGGGGGGGGCACGTGTCCCAGCTTGGCCGGCCCCAGGGCCCCTCCATCCCTAGCACAGGGCTACAATCCTTGGTTTTGACCGGCGCCTCTCCCCACAGGCCTACAACATCCATGTGAACGGGGTGTTGCACTGCCGAGTGCGCTACAGCCAGCTCCTGGGGCTGCACGAGCAGGTAGGGAGCCTGTGCCCGCGGGACTGCCCCGTGGTTCTGGTGCGTCCCTGCAGGCAGGGTGTCGGGCCCCACAGGGACGGCTGTGTGCTGCAGGAAGGCAGCGCACGCTGCTGCAGAGCCGGGGTGCTGGGCTCTGTGCTGGCTGTGGGTGGTGTCGGCACACGGCTGGTCAGGGCATCGCTGTCTGTGCCCTGGCACTGGGTGCAGGCCTCTGCGCATGCTCTGTGACATCCTGCCTGGGCTCTTGCAAGTTGTTAGATGAGGAATGGGTGATGAGCTGTCTGCTCCCCTTGTCAGAACCCTGGAAAGCAGCTAGGTGTGGGGATTGGGGCAGTCACCATCTCCCTGGGCGCTCTCACAACACTCTGTTCTCTTCCCAGCTAAGGAAAGAGTATGGCACTAATGTGGTACCAGCCTTTCCCCCAAAGAAGATCTTCACACTCACCCCAGCAGAGGTAGAACAACGACGGGAACAGCTGGAGAAATACATGCAGGCGGGTAAGCTGGGTCTGCTCTGTGTTTGCTGCAGCTCAGGATCTGCTTTCCTGGGTCGGTGGCTCAGGGCACGGTGGCACTGCCTGGATTGCCCTCCTACGGCCACCTGGGCCTGGCTTTGGCCTCTTCCTCCCCACAGTGCTGAGCTTGCTGCCACCCATCTTGATGTTCCCAGCTGTGCTCTGATAGTAGCCGGCATTGTCCCCTGAATGCCAGCCAGCAAGAAGCAGTACTGCTGGGGCTGCTCCTCCATCCCCAGCCCCTTCCCTTTCCCTGCACTAGCAAAGGTGAAGACCTGCTGGTGCAGATGCTGGTGCATCTCCGGGGAAGCTGTGGCTGTCCATGCGCACACCCTGCACCCAGCACACACACAGTCTGGGTGCCATTGCTGAGGGACTGCAGAACAGATGGGAATTGGCATGGGTCCTTGCCCCTTTCCACCTACTGCCTGACTCCTTGCTTGTCTTCCACCCCAGTGCGGCAGGACCCAACGCTGGGAGTCAGTGAGACCTTCAACAGCTTCCTGCGCAAGGCCCAGCAGGTGAGGGGAAGGAGCCACTGGGGCGGCCCACGTGGGGTGAGCGTGGACTGCCCAGGCTGGGGTGGCATGCAGCAGGGCCCTCAGACCGGGGGCAGGTGGTGGATGGAGCCAGGCTTCCAATCCTTTCTCTCTGCAGGAGACACAGCAGATACCGACAGAGGAGGTGGTGCTGGAAGTGCTGCTCTCCAATGGCCAAAAGGTCAAGGTCACCATCCTCACCTCGGACCAGACAGAGGATGTCCTCGAGGTGCCAGAGCTCTTGTGCTGGGCAGGACCAGCCCATCTTGCTGAGTCCTGTGATTTTCCACATTTGCAGAAGGAGTCCCCTCAGCCTGGCAGGCCATGAGGCAGCTCCCTTGCTCTTCCTGCCTTGTCCCTGCCCCGGAGCAGGGTTCTCCGGGGGGGCTGAGGAGCACTGGAGCTGAAAATGGTGTGCCAATGTGCTTGTGTCCCTCCGTGATCCCAGCTCAAAGTTGGGAGGCCCCCAGTTTGTTCTATGGTGGTAGTGATCCCCTGGCCCTGCTTGTCCATTTGCTCCTCCTGTCCTGGCCCCAACTCAGCAGAGGTCCTGGCTCCCTGCTGTAGGGAGCCCCCCGTAAAGCACATGGGCTGGATCTTAGCATGGGGCTCCAGGGTGAGGACGCAGAGGTGCTGCCTCTCTGTGGGAAGTGGTGACCTCCTGCTCTTGCTCCTAGGCTGTGGCCTCCAAGCTGGATCTGCCCGATGACCTGGTTGGCTACTTCAGCCTCTTCCTAGTGAGAGAGACCAAGGATGGAGCTTTCTCCTGTGAGTAGAGCACGCTGGGGGCAGCCCCACAAGGGCTGCGGTGGGATGTCTGCCCTGGGAGGGGGAGAGCAGTGCCCTGCCCCAGAGCGAGAGCCGTGTGCTTGGAGCAGGTGGCCCTGCCCCGGGTGGTGGGGGCCCGGTGGGCTCCCCCAGCACTGAGCTGCTGCTGAGCTGCCATTTCCCTGCAGTCGTGCGGAAGCTGCAGGAGTTTGAGCTGCCATACGTGTCTGTCACCAGCCTGCACAACCCTGAGTTCAGGATCATTCTGCGCAAGAGGTGAGCTGCAGCGCCGGCAGGGCAGTGGGGTGGTGTCCAGGGACTCCCCGCTCCGCAGAGGGACCCCTCCCCTCCTGCCATTGCTGCCTGTGTGGTGCTTTGACCCCCAGGAGTGCATCTGGGTGTCCCCAGTAACACTGGGGACCGGGCTGCCCTGCTGGGTTTGGCCCCTGTTTCCGCTTTCCCAGACATGGCACTGCCTGCCTGTGGCAGCTGATACGGAGGAGGAGGAGGAGTGGGACATGGCAGCTGAAGGCTGCCTGCGGGAGCAGGCTGTGAGAGCCAGCCCAGCTCCTCGTCCCCACGTGCGGGGCAGTGTTCTCCCCATCGCTGTTAGGAGCTGGGGAAGAAGCTCTGACCCATGTGGTTCCCTTCTAGCTACTGGGACTCTTCCTATGATGATGATGTGATGGAGCATCGTGTGGGGTTGAACTTGCTGTATGCACAGGTGAGGGTCCATGTGGCCCAGCTGGGTGGGGAGGGGGGCACTGCACCCCTCAGCTACCGCTCTGCGGGTCTCAGGTGGCTTTGGGGCCAGCTGCTCACCAGCATCTGCTTCTTGGTAGACGGTGTCAGACATTGAGCACGGATGGATCCTTGTCAACAAGGAACAGCATCGGCAGCTCAAGTCTCTGCAGGAAAAAGTCTCCAAGAAGGAGGTAGGGGAGGGCACGATGCTGTGGCACTGGACTGGCACTGCTCCCCCCTGTGAGCCCATGGAGCTGAGTTCGGTGCTTGTTCTCCGACCGGCAGCGGTGTGGTGGGAGGGTGGCTGTCAGTGCTGACCTTCCCTGGCTCTGCCCGCAGTTCATCCGCCTGGCGCAGACCCTGAAGTACTACGGCTATCTCAAGTTCGACCCCTGCGTCACAGACTTCCCTGAGAAGGGATGCCATGTCGTTGTCAGTGCTGGCAACAATGAGCTCAACTTCCAAGTGCGGCTGCCGAGCGAGCAGATCAAGGAAGGCAGCTTCAAGGTCACGCGCATGCGGTGCTGGCGAGTCACGTCCTCGGTGAGTGCCATCTGGGGCCCTGGGCAGCAAGGAGGGCTGTTTGGGGTCTGTCGGGACCCTGCTGTGCCAGGCTGCTCCAGCAGCTCTCCTGGCTGGGCTGGAAGCCTGGGCAAGGTCTCGGTTGTGGTTTGGGGCTGAGGGCCTCGTTGGCATGAAGATGCATGAGGGGGGCCGCTGCTGACAGGAGAACTGAACTGACAGTGGTGAAAGACCAGTGCGTGCTGTGCAGGGTGTCCAGGGCCAGCCCCTGCAGCTGGTTGCTGGCCAGTTTCCCTCTGCAAACACCCAGCCTCAGCACGTGTCTGCGCAGGTGCCGATGAGCAATGGTCCCTCAGGGAGCAGCCCGGGGAAGTCCGAGGTGAAGCTGGAGCTGGCTTTCGAGTATCTCATGAGCAAGGACCGGCTGCAGTGGGTCACCATCACCAGTCCACAGGTAGGGCTGCCTGCACACCCGGCCAGCAGTGGCAAAGGATGGGAGCAAGGGGGCAGCCACGAGGGAGGGGGCAGGACTGGGCGCTGTGGTGTGTCAGGAAGGCCAGGGGGTGTAGCTGGGCACTTCTGGCCTCATGACGCCTCTCCCTTGTAGGCCATCATGCTGAGCATCTGCCTGCAATCCATGGTGGACGAGCTGATGGTGAAAAAGTCTGGCGGCAGCATCCGCAAGGTAAGGGTCGGGTCTGGATGTTGTCTCTGCGGGTCCCATCCTGTCCCTGTGACTCCACAGGGTCTAGGCTTGGCCCTGCTTGCTCTCCTCAGGCTGGGGCCAGCTGAAGGATCCCCAGGGGGCAACCCAACTTCTGGAGCTGCCCATGGGGACCTGGCCACTGAGTCGAGCTTCTCCCCTGCAGATGTTTCGCCGGCGGGCAAATGGGGCCCTGCGGCGCTCGGACAGCCAGCAAGCCGTGAAATCGCCCCCGTTGCTGGTGAGTGGGACCGGGCTGCCCCGGTAGGGAAGATGAGTGCAACCACAGGCTTAGCTGTGGGCTGGGTGCCAGAGCCAGAGAGGTGCCACCAGCAGGGCTGTGGTGCCTCACTCCTGTAGCCTTGGGAAGAAAAAGAGGTCCTGGGCCCCTCCACAGGAGCCAAAGTCCCTGGGGGAGGGAGGGCTGGGCAGCCCCAGACCTCATCTTGGGAGGGTTAGCAGTGGCTGAGGGCAGGGGGAACAGCGGGTGGCATGTATTGCTGCCTGACCAAGCTGTCCCTGCAGGACTCCCCCGATGCCTCCCGGGAGCCGATGGCCAAACTCTCGGTGAGTTGTACGCGGGTGCAGCGGGTGCCGTCATCCTGAGACCGAGTTGGGATGAATAGGGGGTCCTCCCTAACATATCTCCGCTTTCCACAGAGCAAGCTCACCTCCGTCAGCCTGCGAGGGATCAGCCACTCCAGCTCTGCTAATGATGTGGGCACTAACGACTTCCATGGCAATTACGCCTTTGAGGGCATTGGTGATGAAGATCTGTAGCCGCCCCCCTTTCCTAGGACAGCACTGGCCTGAGGGCCCAAGGGCCTTCGCCGAGGAATGTATGACCTGCAGACAGGTTGCAATCAACGTGCCTCTCACCTGCTACCATCCACCTTCCCCTGCTCCCCAAGGGCTGGGGATCGCATCCCGAACCCACCATTGCCTTCAGGCTGGGGGCAGCTGAGCTCCTCCTGCTGCTGGCTTCCCGCAGGGGCAGCCTGTGCTGGTGCCCAGCTGGGAGAGGGCTCGTTCCCGGAGCGGCACCAGCCTCACCCGAGCAGCGTGTCCAGGCCGAGCCCTGGAGCAGGTGTCATGGAGCCTGGCCCAGCTCCGGAGGGGCAGAGCCGCCCCCTTCTCCCACCCTGGGGGGACCTGGGCCCGCACCAGGCCTGGCCCGCTGTGCCAGCGGGAGCAGCCAGCTGCGTGGGAGGGCGGCTGCCCCGGGGGGTGGTGGCAGCAGCCCGGTGGCACCGAGCGGCCCTCGCGAGGCTCCATAATGCCAAATTAGCATTTAGGTTTCTGCTCAGAGACAGACCGCAATAAACTGTCTCCGGTGGGGCTCTGCGCAGAGCCCTGTCTCTAACCCGCTCATAGACTCCAGTGTAATCTAGGCTTGTAACCACGTATCTCTTGCTGCTCAGACCGACCAGAGCATTAATGGACAGTAACCAATGTTTACATACTGCAATGATGATTAAAATGGATCCTGATTGGTATTGGGCTGTCTCTTGTGGGGGTGGCAGCTGGCCCTCCCCTCCCACCTCGGCAGCCCCATGTCTGTCCTCTTCTGAAGCAGAACAAGGGCCCTATGGAGGATACCAGATAACAAAACTGACTGTTTAATGCTTTTATACACAATATAAATTACACTGACTGGCATGGCAACAGCCACGGAACCAGTCCTGTTCCCCCCTCCCCTCTTTCCCCAGACTCTGGCAGAGGAAGGCTCTGACAGGCAGCAACAGGCAGGTGCCACCCCGCGGTGCCTGGGGGCATGGCACCGCTGCAGCTGGGGCAGGCACCCAAGCCTGGCAGAGCCACTGGTCGCGGCTTCGCCCTGCCTGGGCAGGATAGGGCTGCGGGAGACGCCGGCACGGCTGCTGGCCCTGCTTAAGGCAGCCCTGAGCCCCAGCAGAGTTTGCTGCCCATCCCTCCCCCAGGGAGGGCAGGGGCCGCAGCCGGCGAGGGGCTGGGACGCCCCATGGCTGAGGCACCCCCAGGGCCCGGCGTGGGGCCAAGCCCCTGCAGCCGGGCTAAGTGCTGTCTAAGGGCAGGGCCGTGCCCACGGCAGGAGGAGCCAGGAGGGCTTTGGCATTGCGCGGGTTGACCCAGCTCTCAGCCGTGTGGCCATGGATCTTCTGGTGGCGCTTGTAGTTGTCCCAGTGGCCAGTGGTGTAGGAGCAATCCTGGCACTGGAAGGGCTTCTCACCCGTGTGCCGCAGCATGTGTCGCTTCAGGTTCATGCTCTGGTTGCAGCTGTAGCTGCAGAGGCTGCACTGGAAGGGCTTGTCGCCCGAGTGGATGCGCCCATGGCGCTTGAGGTTGGCCAGGTTGCCGCAGGCGTAGTTGCAGAGCTGGCACTTGTAGGGCTTCTCGCCCGTGTGCACGCGCTGGTGCCGCTTCAGGTTGTCGAGGTGGGCAGAGGCATAGGGGCAGAGCGGGCAGGCAAACGGCTTCTCCCCACTGTGCGTCTTCATGTGTCGTGCCAAGTGGTTGGGGTAGTGGGTGACAAAGGGGCAGAGGCTGCAGGCAAAGCCTTTGTCCCCGGTGCCTTTGCGGGGGCTGGCACCCGGCTCAGTGCCCAGCACTGCCAGGCTGCAGCGCCCGCAGACCTGCTCAGCCAGGCCCTCGTCCTGCGCGAACCCGTCGTCCAGCACCAGCCCGCACATGCGGCACGTGAAGGGAAAGAGCAGCTCAGGCAGTGCGGCCGCCTCATCGCCCCGCAGCCGAGCGCAGCCGGGCAGGAAGGGGCCGGTGCCGCTGCCCATGTGCAGGTTCAGCTCCGGCAGCAGCGGCTCTGCAGGACAAACACAAGCAGGGCTGTCAGCAGGCAGCACGGTGCTGGCAGGGCTCAACTCTGCGAGGAGCCCCAGCTCCAAGGGTGATGGTGCCGTGGCGTGGCTCTGGCGACACATGGCCCCAGGCCCAGCACAGGCTCCGTGCACCTGAGGGCGAGCACCGGGGCAGACATAACAGAAGATGGCAGGATGTGCTCCCTGCCCATCCCCAGCAGTTTCCCCCCCACGCCACTTTACCTGGATCCTTCTCCTGCTGGTGCGGCCCTTCGCCTTCAGGCAGGCGGTGGCTGAGCATGTGCCGCTTCAGGTTGCGGCTCTGTTTGCAGCGGTAGTCGCAGATGGCACACTGGAAGGGCTTGTCCTGGCTGTGGACCCGCTCGTGGCGTTTGAGGTTGCCCAGGCTGCTGCAGGCAAAGCTGCAGCCCGTGCAGTGGTAGGGCTTCTCCCCTGTGTGCGTGCGCAGGTGGCGGGTCAGGTTCACCAGCTGGGCAGAGGCGTAGGCACACTGCGGGCATGCAAACGGCTTCTCCCCGTTGTGTGTCTTCATGTGGCGCTTGAGGTGGCTGGAGTAGTGGGAGGCGAAGGGACAGAGCTGGCAGGAGTAGACGATGCGCTGGTTGCGGCCACCCTCGGTGCCGGCACACTGCAGGCAGCTCTGCCCCAGGCTGGCGGCCAGCTGCAGCCCGCACTGGCGGCAGGGCAGCGCCGCGGTGCCGGGCTCACCGCCCTCCTCGGGGTCGCTCTCCACGCTCAGCTGCTGGTACCCAGAGGAGCAGTCGTCGTCGCTCAGCGCGTACGCCGGGATGGCGATCTTCCCCACCAGGGCCTCTGCTGAGAAGAGTGCGGGGATGGGATAGGATCAGGGGCCCGGCCGGCCCAGGCACAGCCCTGTTCTGGTGCTACCAGTCTCAGGAGGCTCTGTCCTAGGAGGGGGACTGCAGCCAGGAGGGTGCCCACCCTAGGGGGCCTAGCACCCGAAATGCTCTCAGGGCTCCCCCTGCCTGTGGTGCTGCCACAGCCCTGGGGACGGCTGCCGGTCCTGCTCCCATGGCCAGCACCAGGCAGCAAAACGGACCTCCTCTGGCCCCATGCAGTGCTGCTGCCCCACAGACGTGGGGTGAAGTCAGTACTGGGCTCCCAGAGGACGTTTCTGCTTACTGGCTGGACAGGGATTAGTCCTCCCGCAGCTCGCTGGGGTAACACCCCTGCCCCAGCAAGATATGATGGGAGTGGAGCCACTGCCCTGCAGCCCTCTAGGTCTGGCCTGGACCCCTGGGGCCCCCAGGTACACCCACGGGCTCATGCTCAGGGCAGAAGGGCCGTGACACGCAGCAAAGCCTTGCCACCATCAGCCTCAAGCCGTCTCCAGCTGTCCCTGTGTTGTGCCTGATCCACCATCCGTGCGAGAGATTGTGACACTCAGCAGCTGCCCACTGCCCCAGGACATCCCCTTTGCTGCCGCCCACCCAGCAGGGTCCAAATCCCAGGGCCCCTGGGCACGGGGTGAGGCCGCTCCCGGGCTGCGGGACAGGGTGGCCGCTCCAGGCTGCCTGGTATTTCCCAGCCCCTGTTTCAAAAGCACTGGGAAGAGCTGATGCCAGACTGGGGGATCCTGCAACAGCCTCGCTATTGCCAGGGAAATACCTCGACCGGCTCCCTTGCGCGCTCAGTGCACGCAGCCCAGCAGTGCCTCGGTGTCCCCGGAGCACTGTTCCCAGTGATGGCTGTGTCAGCGCTGCCCTGCTGGGACAGCGTGGCCCCCAGGGCTGAGGACGTGACCAGCGATGGCTCCTCTGGCATCCCCAGCAGGCCCCGAGCTGCCCGGCGCTGCTCCCCAGCTGGGGCTGGAGCCGGGAGCAGGAAGGGAGGCTTTCCTGGCTGCAAAACTGCTGCAGAGAGCGGCTCCGCAGCCCTTGCAGCACAGGCAGTGTCCGGCACCACTGAGCCGGCTTTGTCCCAGCGCGGGGCCGTGAGCACGCGCCGTGGGGAGGTGCAGCCCTCGGAGCAGAACCCATCTGCCAGGCAGCTGGGACCAAGCCTCAACACGAGGGCAGGAGCTGCCGGTGCGGCCCAGCGCAGCGACCCAGCGCGCGGAGCGCAGCCCCCGTGGGAACAGACGGACGGGGCACGGGAGCTGGGCGGTTCACGCTGCTCTCCACCGAGCAGGTCCCCCCGTTATTCGCCGCTCATCATCCGAGGGCAGCGAGCCGCTCTCGCTGCTCCCTGCGAGGCGCTGCAGTGGGGCTGAAGCAGCGTGACCGCCTCTGCCCGCTGCACCGCAGCCCAGGCTGACCCGAAGCCGGGGGTGCAGGGGCTGGGCCGATGCCGAGCAGCTGCCAAGGAGACGGGGGCAGGAGCAGGGGGCAGCGGGGGCGAGGCGCCGCGGGGAGCAGAAGCTGGAGCAGAGACAGCCCTGGCCCCGCTCCCCCGCCCCAAGCAGCTGCGAGGGGCGGCGGCGTCAGCCACAGCCACGTCCCAGGCGGGACCCGCACGGCCGGAGCCCCGTGCCCCGGGGACACCGCGGCCCCGGGAACAGCGGCTCCCGGTTCCTGCCCCCCAGAGCCCCGCGGAGCACCGAGGGGAACCTCCCTGCCTCGCGCAGCTGCCAGCGGGCTCCACGGGCACCCCAGGGCTCCCGGGGCAGAGCGGTGCTGCTGCCTCTGGGGACACCCGGTGGCGGCTGCGGCGCACGGTCGCGGTGGGGCAGGGCCCCGGTGTCCCCGCAGCCCCAGGGCCAGCCGGGGGGGCGCGCGATGCGCCCGGGGGCATTAACGGGCGGGAGCGTCCCCGCGGGGAGCAGTTCCGGAGGGCCGGAGCCCATCCCCGGGGGTCCCCGCCG
>VXAA01005113.1:37080-74419 GCA_013399115.1 Anseranas semipalmata
TGCCCCCGGCTGGGAGCTGGCGGTGGCTGCGGCCGCCTTGTGGAGGCACCCGCGGGGTCCCGCTCCCTCGCGGCTCTGCACCGCGCTGGGCAGTCGCTGTCCTCAGAGGCTTTCACGACCCAAGCGGAGTGAAGCCCCCGAGCACGGTGCTGACCTGACCTGGGGAGGAAGTTGGACCAGAGACCTCGTGAGGCCCCTTCCAGCCCCGGTCGGCATCGCTGTGCTCCCTGCGCGCTGCTGGGGCTGGCTGCAGTGTGAGGGGTCCCAGCTCCCCACGGCCGGGTGCAAGAGGAGGGGCAGCTGCAGAGCAAGCCCAGGAGTGGCCCTGGTGAGGGGGCACCGTGGCAGCGCCACGGCTCCTCTGTGGCCACTATCCCACCGTTATCCCCATGGCCACAGCTCTCGAGGACCACAGCGCTGAGCCCCATTGCCTGCTACTCCCAGCAGGGGCCATGGGCGATGGCCCCCCTGTGACAGAGCTCATTATTCCTGCTGGCACATCCCTCGGTTCACAACTGCCCTTCCCTGAAAACCTCCCTGTTTGTGTGGCTCAACTCCCAGACACTCAGACGTGCTCTGAGCCTGCCGGACGAGGAGCCTGTTGGGCCCTGGGGACCGCTGCGACAGCTCCTCGTGCAGCCCAGCCACAGGGGAGCTCAGCCCCTCAATGCTGTCACGTTTCCCTCTGCTGTGGTTGGGGGCAGTAGCCCTGCTCCGGACTTGGCCAAACCTGTGCTCAGGTGCTCGTCCCCTCTGATGTCCAGGTCCCTGCCCCAGACCTGGTCCCCATTTGTAGAACTTGTTCTGCCTTCTCCGTGGTTCTGTAACAGAGCTTTGAGGTGTCTGAGTGATCCTTGGTGTGTGAGCTACTGCTGTAGCACTAGCTACAGGAGTAGTAGACTGTAGTCAGCGGTAGTTGGGACTGTTCATGGACAGTTTTTATTTATCTGCAGGTCCCTGAGGGAGTCGCATGTGTTGGACTTTGTGGCAGTCTCAGAGAAGCCATGGTCATGCCATGTCGCCAGCGATGATTCCCCACTGACAGGTACCTCGGGGCCAGAGGACAGGGCTGTTCAGATCCCTGCTGGTGCCTCCTCGCTTGTCTTGTGCAGCCCCCGCAGTTTAGTTGAGATGTTGCGGTCCTGGTGTGGGAACTGCAGACACAGGGTGTCTCCTTGGGGTCAGACCACTGATGTCCGCGGTGTCGGTGCAGCTGTTGCTGCTGCTCTGGTGCTGATTCCTGCTGTTCTGCCGTGCAAAGTCCGTGGTGATGGCAGCGGTTGCCCGAGATGCTGCCCTCCCCGCTGGCGGCGCACGTTCCTCCCTGCTCTCATCCTGCAGTACCTCTCGCTCTCTAACAACTTTTTAAGTCAAATCGCAGTGAAGTTTCCATTGGCTCTCCAGTTACCACCTCACTAGAAAGTGCTTTGTTACCTGGGGTGGCACAGTGCAGTGCCGTGCGTCCCCAGCAGAGCAGATGTAATCGGTCTCCTTGGTCTTACCTGGGTCATCACCGATACCTGCCTCTTCCAGTGACAGTGTTTTCGCTGATCTGGCTGTGCTCAAAGGCAAAGCAGAGGTTGTTAGAGGAGGGAGGATTCAGCGGTGCCATGGGGGTGTAAAGCATAGGGTGCAACTTCTTGGGGCGTAGAGAGGGAAAGAGAGCGAGGAGAACAGTGGAGTGACTGGTCCTGGTGTCAGGAGGGGTTATGCTGTGGCCCCAGACTTATGCGAACTCTAAGGGAAGACTGTGACAGATTTACCTCACCTCTGCTGTCATCACCTCACTTCTGGTCACTTAATGAGCTGCTCTCGGGTCCCTTGTCTCAGTTGTTTGACAAACAGAAGGAGAGGCTGAGGTCTCTGGTGCAGGGCTTGTGCCAGGGCAATGCCCTGGGCCCAGAGGGACGGATGGCTGGTTCTGGGCCAGTCTGAGGAGCGCTGCGGGTCCCTCAGCTTGTCCTGGAGCTGCCGTTTTTTTTCTGTGGTGCAGCCATGCGGACAGCCCTGGGGCTGGCAAGGCGGGGAGAGTGATGCTGCAGCTCGATTTCTGTGCCTGAAGGGTATCGGGGTCTCCTGGGTGCTGAGGGATCATTCCCGCATCCAGGGACCCCGTGTTCACTCTCACGTGTGGTTCCTTCGCAGGCTGAGTGGCGTGGGCTGCAGCTGGAGATGATTTGGCCGTTGCCTGTGGGGATGCCGGCTCCGAGGCCCAGGTAGGACACGGCTTGGCCTGCCATGGAGGCCGTGCCGGGGTTGCCACCGCCCCGCTGTCCTCCGTAGCCTGACAGCAGCTGTTTGCTGCCCTGACGTGCCACCATGGAGCGACCTGCATGGGTGCCCCAGCCCCTCCGTGTCCTGGGCTTCTGTGGGCAAAAGCCAGAGGCCGGCGGGGGGACATCACCGGACCCAGAGCAAGAGTCGGGGGACCCTGAGGAGATGCACATCGCGGTGCCCCTGGGCGAGGACGGGGAGCTGGTGGAGTGCCCCCTCTGCCTGCTGCCCCAGCCACCTGAGGCCTTTCCCACCCTTGCCTCCTGTGCCCACCGCTCGTGCCAGGCGTGCCTGGAGCAGTACCTGCGCATCGCTGTCAGCGAGAGCCGCGTGCAGGTGGCCTGCCCGCACTGCCCTGCCGCGCTGCAGCCCACCGACGTCCACCGCCTCCTGGCCGAGCCTGCCCTCCGCGACAAGTATGAGGAGTTCCTCCTGCGACGGCTGCTGGCGGCCGACCCTGGCACCCGCTGGTGTCCTGCGCCGGACTGCAGGTGACTGCTGGCCCCTCACGTGGAGCCGGGAGCGGGGGGCGATGTGGATCCCCCATTCCCGCGCTGGTGGAGGCGATGGGCTTCCCTGTGTGGGTGCTGGCGTGCAGCAAGTTGTGCCTTTGTCCTGTGAGCCTTTTACAGGCTCGATCCCCTTGTGACTCGATTCCGAGCGGTGTTGGGCCTGTTCAGAGAGAGGTCCTGATCCCGACTGTGGCTACGGAGCCTGGGTGGCTGTGTTTGTCTGCTAGGGCTGGAGGGCTTGGCCAAGCTCGGCCTGTCTGTGAGGCCCCGGGGGAATTTTGTAGGTGCTGGGGGGGGAGGCTTCGCTGTGATCATGGAGCTGATGAGAGTGGCACCTGGCTCTTGAGTGGGGGCTGCTGCCCTGACACAGCGCAGAGCTGGGACCTGCCAGTGCACGGCCTGGTTGTGCTGGGGAGGGGAACGACTGTGTGCCGTGCTGGAACGCAGCGGGGGCTGTGGGCACCACCACGCTGACTGCCTTCTCCCCACAGCTATGCTGTCATCGCCTATGGCTGCGCCGAGTGTCCTCGCCTCACCTGTGGGCGCGAGGGCTGTGGCACCGAGTTCTGCTACCACTGCCGTCAGCCCTGGCACCCCAACGGGCCCTGTGCGCCAGCACCACTGACCTCCAGCCTGGCCAGCCCCTCGGCACAGCTAGTTTACCCGGAGGAGTCGGCCAATGGTGAGACCCTGGTCCAGGATGGGAGCAGGCAGCACAGGGATTTGGCACACCTGAGCTGAGTCAGGTGCTCTGGTGCCTTCCTGCCTGTGGGGATCCTGGAGCCATGACCTAGGGGTCCCCACCAGCTGCCTCCGCGTGGCGGTGTGTAGCCCCTGTGCCGGTTGCTCGAGCTGGGGATGTGGAGCAGGACCTTGCTGTGCTGGCAGTGCCAGGCTCACCCAGGCACCCAGGAAATGGGCTGCAATCCCAGGATGGGGTGGGGGAGAGCGGCACTATCCCGTCCTTCCCCCCCCATCTCAGCCCATCTCCCCTTCCTCCTGCCAGTTGAGGCTGAGGACATCAAGGTCTGTCCCCGCTGCAGTGCCTTCATCATGAAGATCAATGATGGGAGCTGCAACCGCATGAACTGCACGGTGTGTGGCTGCCTCTTCTGCTGGCTCTGCCTGCAGGAGATCTCCGACGTGCACTTCCTGAGGTCAGTGCAGGGCTGTGGGGCGCTGGGAGCCATGGGGTGTGCTGGAGGCTGGTATGAGGGTGCTGCCAGGAGCTGAGGGGTGGTTTGAGGAGCTGCTGGGGGTTCTGCTGCCAGGTTTGTGGGGGTGCTGTGGTGCCAGTCTGGGGGCCCTGCCAGGAGCCGTGGGGCTGGGCTGGGGAGCACGGGGCGTTGGTGAGGTCCTGCAGAGAGCCACGTCCACGTGTCGCCAGGCGTGGGGCTGGTGTGTTGTAGCGCTGATGGGGGGAGCAGAGGTGTCCAAGCCGCTGGGTCTGGCAGGGCCGTGGGCCCGTGTCTGGCTGTTGGCACCCCACAGGCAGGGGTCCCTGGTGGCAGCAGGAGCGGGATGTGGGAGCCTGGCTTTCTGCTGCCCCGGAGGGCCACAGGTCTGCCCCAGCGCTAGGGCTGGGCTGTGCTGGTGTCTGCCTGCCCCTGCACAGGAGCCGTTGGCCCAGCCCCACTCTGTCCCTGCAGCCCCTCTGGATGCACCTTCTGGGGGAAGAGGCCCTGGTCACGGACCCGGAAGATCCTGTGGCAGCTGGGCATGGTGCTGGGGGCACCTATGGTGATCTCCCTCGTCGCGGGCATTGCTGTCCCTGTCATTACCATTGGGCTCCCCATCTACATGGGTAGGAAGGTACTGGTCCTGGGGTTCCCACGGTCCTGTTCCCCGCTGAGCCTGGCAGCCCATGGCCAGAGGCCTGGACAGATATCCAGTGCTCACCACTGCCCATAGCATGTCCCCATGCCACCCCTGTCTCCCCACAGCCCCTCCTTGTGGGGACCCTCTCTGCTGCCCACCCCAACACCCTCTGCCAGGGAGGGCGCTCAGCCTGGGGAGGTGGGGGCTGCGCTGGGTGAATTGAGGAAGTGGGTCTGTGGGGGCCAGGGACACCTGAGCTGTGCTGGCAGTGCTGTCACGGCTGCCTGTCCCTGGGCAGCGGCGGCTGGAGCCCTGCCAGGGTGAGGAAAAGTGGGGACGGGGCCTGGGGGCTGTGTGTCTGCAGAGCCCCTTCACCTGCCTTGCTTCTCCTCGAGGTGCTGGGCCAGAGCCGGAGGAGCACCTTGTCAGGGTGCCAGCAGTGCCTTTCTGTCACCAGCAGTGTCCTCCTCTCTCTGTTTGTGTCCCCCATCATAACGGCTGTCACAGTGGGTAAGTGCACCAGGACAGGGCTGGGGACACTGCCCACGTGCTGGAGAATGGGGCCGGTGCACAGGGCCACTGCCATGGAGCAGCTCAAGGGGGATGTCTGAGACCTGGGGCACTGGGACTTCGGCGGGGGCCAGGCCAGCTGGGACTGCCAGTGAGGGCTGGGCAACAGCTGCGTGTCTGCCCGCAGGCATTGGCGTGCCCCTGATGCTCACCTACGTCTACGGGGTGGTGATGCTGTCGCTGTGTCGGAGCCGCAGCGCATGTGGGGGTAGCCGCAGCCAGCCTGGGGACCTTGGTGTGGTGGAGCTGGAGAACCTGACCAAGTGTGAGTCCTGCACTGCCAGCTGTCCCCTGGCCTGTGCCCTCTGTGGCGGGGCAGGGGGCGGTGCAGTGCACAGGCTGTGGCCCCATCTCGTAGCTCTGCAGCTGTGGCAGCTCCAGGGCTGGGGCTCCCCGGGGCCCTGTGTCTGTTCTGCCCTGAGCGGCTGGGAGGCTGCAGGCTGGTGTCCTGGGTGGCTGCGGGTGCTGTCCAAAGCAGTCTGGGACGAGTTCACGTCTGCCAAGAGCCTGGTGGGCTGCTCTGCTCCTGATGTTGAATGGTCCTTGTGGACAGGGTGTTTAGCACCATCTCTCCTTCTGCTAGTGAACGAGCTGTGGTCAGTGCTGCCCAGCCCCAGGGCGGTCGAGGATGGTGTCCCAGACACAACCACCTCCTTTCCCAGCAGCAGCCATAGCCCACGCCACAGGGCGGCGTGGAAGGAGCAGGACAGCCAGTCAGCCAGCACAGTGGCCCTCGCGGGGAGCATGCTGAGTGAGGGCCAGGACATGTCCTACAGGTGAGCAGTTGCTGCTGTGCTGAAGGGGACTNTGTTTCCTACCAGCCTTTCCCGTGCCTACTGTGCTGGACAGGGACTCAGGGATGTTCCCCTGTTGGGCTGCTGCCTTAATCTGTGTTTGTCTGCAGGGAAGGCGTCAACATCGAGGTAGAGGTGGCGATTGAAACAGTGCCACATCCCGCCCGAGAGCAGAGCCTGTGCAGTGTGCTGTCAGGGCAGAGTCTCTCTGGAGACTCCCTGGGAGGAACCAGTGACAGGTGCAGTGTCACCGGCATCCTGGCGGAGTGAATGGGCTGTGCAGCAGTGAGCTGCCAGATCTCTGAGCTACAGAGCACCCATGTCAGCTCCCACTCCTGCCTTCCTGTGGCAGACCTGGATGCCCTCTGCATAGCATCACCAGCCCCATGAACTGGGTCCTGTCCATCCCCAGGCTGGGCAGGCACTCACCCTGCACTCAGCACTGCCTCCTCCCTGTATCCACCCCATTGCAACCCTTCCCTGAAGGCAGGCTTGAGCATTGGCACCGCTGAGAAATAAAACTACTCTCCAACTGTCACAGGCTCTGATCTGTGTTGCATCCAGTCCGGTACTGCATGAGGCCAGGTAGGGGGATTTAGGATAGGCCAAGCCCTGCACAGGTGCAGGCAGTGGGAGCTCAAGCCAGGCATGGGGGACAAGTAGGGGGCCAGGGAGTGGGGGAAGCATGTGGCTATGCCCTTGGCAAACACCCCAGCGAGCTGAGCCTTGCAAGTGCTGGACCAGCACAGGACAGGGCTGGCAGCTGGGGACAGGGAATGTTGCTGCAGAGCCTCAGCCAGCACCGTGCCAGCAAACTGAGTGACTCAAGTAGGGGCTGAGCCCTGCCCCAGCTGGGCCAAGCCCTGGTACACAGCGTACAGCACCCATGGCTCCCATGTGCTCCCAGTAATGTGCCCGGAGGCTGCAATGCCCTTGAGTGTGATGCAGGACAACTGCAGCTGGGGCCCAGAGCAGCCCTGAGGGTGGAAGGCCATGCGCTGTGCTGGGGCTCACTACAATGACTCATGTTGCACGTCTCTGTACTCACATCCCTGCCTGCCCTATGCTGCTCCGTCTGGGGGGGGGAGGTCCGAGGGCTGCTGGTGAGGCTGGCTGTGCCAGCCGTGGGCGATGCTTTAGCCCGTGGGGTGCTGCAGGATGGGGACCTACCTGGATCCTCACGATAGCCACCTGTTCCAAAGCCAAAGCAAAACCAGTGTTGGCAGTGGCGTGGCTTCTCCCAGCTGAAGGAGGTGCCAGCAGGGAGCTCAACCCCAACACCCAGGCTCCTGCTGCTACGCTGGGGCCCTGTATCCTTTGCCACCAGGAATCATTTTCACCAGGCTGCCCCAGAGCCTCACACAGCCCTGTAAGTCCTGCTCAGTGTTGCTCCTGGTCCCCAGCACAGCTGTGATGTTTTGTGTACTGCACCGCCTTCCCACCACATCCTATAACAAATCCTGTGTAATCCCCAGCTGCTCTTTCCCTGCACCCCAATAATGTGTCCCCCACACCTAGGTAGCCACCCCCGTGTGCTCACAAGGTGATCCTGAGAGATCCTCCCAACAACTCATGGTGATGGATTTCAAGCCTGGACCATCGGGCTGATGGCTCTCCTGGGACAGCCCTGGGAGGGGCCTGGGCAAGGTCTGTGATGTGGGTTCCCCACATCATCGGTTCTGTGTGCCTCCTTTGTGGAGATGAGCTTATCACTTAGCTTAACAGCCTGGGCTTCCTGGTTTCTTCAGTACCTGTCAGACCTCTCCAGGATCTGGCCCGGGCCACATTGAAACCTGGCTCTCACAGCCCTTAGCCTGCTCACCAGTGAGTGCAGCTCGGTGCTCACTAGCAATGACACATTGACGTGTGTCCCTCCCCACTATTCATGCACTCTGACCTCTCCCTTTGCTGGCACTCAGACCCACCCCCACCCATAAGAAAGAGCCCACTCACCCAGTAAAATAGCTAGAAAAGAAGATCACTTTGTGGTGACTGGTTGTTTACACGTAACTGTCCCCTTTTATGCCCTTTTCCCACACTTGTTCCTCCCCCATCCCTTCCTTCCCCCAAACACCCTGCATCAGTCCCTTCTGCCCCACATGCCCCCACCCCAGCATCCCATAGCAAGCCACAGGCCCCGTGGGCAGCGACCCTCCCATTGCTGCCAGGGGAGATCTGCCCCTCAGCCCCTGCGGACCTTGGCTCTGCTGTGGTGACCAGGACCCCTCAGCACTGCTCCCTGGCTCCTTTGCATTCATGGAGATGAGCTATCACCACATAACCAAACGGTCAGCCTTAGCAAAACTCCTGATTTTACCCTTTTAACAAATTCACTAGGTTAATAAAAAATATCTGTAGATACAGAGGCCTTTGATATGGCACATGATATACCACAAAGCATTTTGATTAAAAGTTTGCAAGACAAAACATCAACAGAGCACACAGCAGATGGTCTAAAACCAGTTACATCTCAATATAAATTACTAACGTGAGATCACTGTTAACCGGAGTCTATAGAACCAGTCTCTGTGGAGTCCCCTAAGTCCTATATTAAAAACTTTTTTGAATGACCAGGGAGAAAACTGAGAACTAAGCCCTCCTGAGACTGACGCCTCACAGCAGGAGCAAGACAGCTGGCCACCAACCAGGTCCCTTCAGAAACAGAAGTGTTTTTAACTCCACTAAGCAAACCCATGCCTCTGGGCTCAGCTTCCCAGAGCACTGCAGTCCACAGCTGACATTATCCTTCTGCATGAGGCTCTATGGTATCACTATTGTCACCGTTCTAAAAAGGATGTGTGGAAACTAGAGGGACATCAGAAACAACAAATGCTTTTGGGACTGGAGAAAATATTTGTTTGTAGGACAAGTTTGTGACAATTCAAAATTTGGAGGCAACTTGGTGAGCGCGTTCATAGCACAGAGGGAAGCACCAGGTACTGGTTGCCCCTTAGCCAGAGAGATCCTGAGACCAACCCATCTAGCAGCAAATGAAAAATGCCCTGAAAGGAAACCCACCTTTGCAAAGGAAGAAAATCCTCTCCTTGGGTGCTTTACTCAGGCAGCACCATTCTAGGGGACCACACCAGCTCGTCCAGAAAGTTTCTGAGCACACAGTGAGGCTAAGCAGCAAGTCTAACTGCAGAGCCCGTGCACTCGTGGCACTGAATTCACAACCCTGAGCAGGGCTGCAGGAGCCCAGCTTTGATGATACAGGGACCAAAACAGCTTAGCTCTGGGCACATCATTAGTGGAGAAGTACTTAACAGAGGGACTTGAGCTCAGGACCACCAGGGAAGGGGCTCACCTTGTCACAGAAGTAAGATACACCCATCCAGGCTGGTAAAGCATGCATGGGCTGACTGAATTGGAGAACACAAGGCTGAGACAACAGGCCAGGACCAGGAGGGTGGAGTTCACCTTCAAGAGGGAAAACTTACAGTGAAAGGCATTGCAAAGGGCATGTCCCCATGACACTGGAACCCTGGAGAATCTGGAGGATGTTATGGCAGGTGACCTGGCCTGTAAACCCCATCTGTGCTCCCACAGTGCCAGGTGGAAGGTGAAGGGGCACAGCAGCAGGGAACAGCAGCTGACCTTTCCATCGGTGGTTTATAGCCAAGGGACTTCACGCCTGCAGGAGCAGCTGTGGTATTGACACAAGCTATACAAGCTTTGTACCATCCAGCACAACAGCAGGCAGGAGTTGCCTCATCATACCTCGAAGAGAGCATGCAGCTAGATGGGGTGCAGCACGCTGCAGGTAGGTTAGTTCAGGAGGGTGACTGGTACGTACATCTATTCGGCAGACACAAACCATCTCCAGAGATTTGTCTCCTGTTCTGCATGCAACAGACTGTCCTCAGTTGAGCAATCTCAGGCTACGTGGAGAGGCAGCAGGCCCAAGCACTGCAGCAGGGGATTGGGCTCTGCAACCACACAGCAGAAGCCAGCTTCTTCTTTGTGAGCTGCAGACGTGACCCCCACAGTGCCCTGAGACACCAGGGAAGAGAGACATTCTCCTCCCCACCCCACCTTCCTCACCCCCCACTTCCAGGAAAAGAACCAAGGACCAGAAGTACAACTATGTTTTCTGGGCTTTTAGTTTGAAAAAAGTATTGATTGAAAGTGTACAACAGAATGAGGTGTGGCAGCAGCACCACAGCCAGATTGTTTCACAAATAAAAACAGAAAGGGCCTTAAATAATCGGGTGCAGATTAAAAAACCTCAACAGTGAAAAAGTTCTTCCCTCTGAACAGAAAGTCACAGGCACAGAAATGGCAACAACCACATGGAGACAATGGGGGGACATCCTTCTTCTAACCACAGGGCTCTGTGCTAAGAGGCTGCCACTATCGGCGGGCTCCTGTGCCGTGGCTGGTGGCTGCTCCCGTGTGCAGCTCTGCCCTTGGCTCACTCTTTGGAATGGTTACAGATGAACAGTGCGACATGCCCTTGCTAACCAGACCCGCCCCCCACCCCCCAACCGGGACACGGACAAACAAGGCCTCTGCTAAGGCTAAAAAAAGGACAAGACTTTGGAGTCTTGAGTTCAGCATGTTTAAGAAACGAGAGTCTGGTGAGCGCACAGCAAAGTCCCTGTGCGAGGCTTGCTATTCCAGCTTGGCCTTCTTCTTGTTATCACTGCCATTCTCCTCTGCTGGTGCTGCCTGTGCTGCCATGTCCTCCAGTTTCCGTTTCCCACTTTCGGCAGGTGGGTGTGTATTACGGGGTTTAAAACTGATAATGATGCAGGTCATGTTATCGCAGCCAGTGCCATCCCCTGAGGTGTCTGGAGCCAAACACTGATCCAGCAGCTGAGGAGGGACAGGACAGGTTAGCAGAGTGCACAGACACAGCACTTTGAATAACCTAAGACATTGGGCCCATTCTATCAACTGCTTAGGTAGGGGCTGCCAGGCCAGAATGGCAAGGGCTGGGCTCAAATGCTGTTTGCAGCCAGACCAGAGAACCAGCCTCAGCAACTCTGGTTTTCTCTAAGTAGACAGAAACTCCTTTGGCTTGACAGCAGCCTAGAGGTCAGAGATGCTGGTCAGGGTGCCAAAGGAACCAGATCCTAATTCAGATGTGGCTCCACTCCTGTACTATCCAGCGTTGCAGCCCATGTGCTGCCAGATACCCCAAGTGCTGAACAAACCAGTCTGATGGAGAGGAGGTGGAGTCAGGCACCAAACTGGGATGCAGAAACACTGTGTGCTGAAGGGATGGTAAAGTGACTGATGGGGCGAGTTATGCACCTTACCTCTTCTACAATGGAGGAGAGCGGCCTCAGGACTCCATTCTCATCCTTTTGGGTGATCTTGGACTGGATGAAATCCACCACTTCCTGGCTGCTCATCACATTCCTGCAGAGTGGAAAGGTCAGAAGGGCTAGCAAAGGGAGCAGTCATACCACACTGTCCTGAGAGCACCTCACTGTGGCAGGGAGCTGATGGCAACAAGACTGCATACAGTGAGGTACAGGAAGGTTCAAAGCTCAGCACACTGTGATGTTTCTCCAGCTGAGAACAGCTCCCGAGAGGCCAAAATTAACTTGCTGAGGTCATGAGGAAATAAGGGCTGATTAGCACCCATGCTCCTTGGGACTTCCCGAGGCCCAGCTCCAGAGAAAGACCAGGGTAGTGATGGCCCCAGAGGCACAACCGCTCCCTCACTACCTACCAGATTCCATCACAGGCAATGACCATGAAGTCATGGTCATCATTTATTGTCAGCACTTTGATGTCAGGCAAGGCAGAGATCATCTGTTCTTCTGGAGGCAGATTCCTGTTCCGCTTGTAGAAGTGATCACCTGTAGTGGAGAGGAGGATCAGTGTGCTGTTGCTGGGCCTTGGCAATGCTGCCTACCCCGAACAGTGAGAAACAGTACCCTGCTGAACAGCAGCCCTAACAGAATTGGCACCAGTGCTCCCACAACCAGAGCAGATCTGGCTGTGGGGACATCAGATTGAGAGAAATCTGCCACACATCCAAGGCATCAGTTTAGGTGAGCCCACCATGCTGTCACCATACAATGGGAATGAGGAGCCTTCCCCAGTTCAGCATCTCCTCACCCCAAACCAGTTGCCACTTCCCCACTTTCTGGGGCAACAACAGACCAACAGCACATGGCTTCTAACAAAACCAGCTGAGATCCTGCAGCAGCACTCAGGAGATGAGTTATCCCATGTCTTAGAGCAGGACTTGCAGCTCACCTGAACGCTAGCTTGGCTCTGCTGTGATAATGCTAGATGCTCATTTTCCAGAAGCTCACGCTGTCCAGGGCCAGATATGTCAGTGCAATGCCCTACCTGACAGCCCACACTGCACTGCTGGGTTTGAGTCTTCCCAACCCTCAGCAGCTAAAGCTCACTTGAAAAAAAACGATCCTCAGCTCTGAACAGCAAACTTATCTGGAGTTACATCCTTGGAAGAGAATTCTAGGGCCACTGCAAAATAGTAGGCAGAAATGCCAACATTTTCTTAAGTAAACAGACCCCTGGTTTCTGTCCTAAATGTGTTTTCATCTATTTACCCTCAGGTAACCATTTCAATGGTTTTGGTCTTTCTGCACAAGAGCTCTTCACATAGACCCTTATCTGTTGACATGTCTCTCCCTTCTCTGTGCATTTCCTACTATATTATCAGTGTTACTCACTACCCTTTCCTTAATGCCTCCCAGCATCTCATCTGCTCAGATTGTTGGGCTGCTAACAGACATGCCCAGTCTCCTGAGCTATTAACTACTCCCACATTGCTCCTAAGAGACCAGAAGATGAGTACAAACAGCACTCAGGTGCTGCCTGAAGCACTGCAGCAAGGGGAACGGAGCTTGTGCAATTAAAAGACAAGTCTGGCTCAAGAACAAATGGGCTCCAATTGGCATAAAGTTAGGTCTTCAGTAAGCAACATACCAAGGTCCTTCAACAGCCTCCTACCAATAGTAGTAGAGAGAGGAAAAAAATCTTCCCTATTCGAAAGTCAAGTTGTTTTTTAGAGACAGTTTATGTGAGGTGGTTTCTGACAAGCCAGCTGTGGGCACAACAGCTTTGGAGGCCTCACACACCGCATCCTGCACTGAAGCCTGGCAGGTGCTGGGTGTTTCTTTCCACTGACGTCTGCCAGTTTCATGGCTATTTTCTCTAATTAGATTGAAATTTCACCATGTGAAGTATTGAATAGGTTCTAGACAGCATCCAATCGAAAACTGTTCCTGAAACTTAGTGGCTGGCAAGTGCTGGAAACACGGATGTCCTGAGCACAGCACTCTGAGGCCAGGCATGCCAGCATTCACCCCTGGTCTTGCTCACCAATTGCCCTGGAGAGGTTGAGACCGCCATTCACTCTCCCGTCCATGGTGACCTTGCCACCAGCGTTCTTTATCCTGGCCAGTTCTACCTCATCCTCCGGCTTGTGGTCATACGACATGTCGACAGCTTTGCCACCTTCTGACACCACGCAGCGAGAGTCTCCAGCATTAGCCACAATCAGCTGCTTGCCCCGGATAAGGGCCACAACAGCAGTTGTCCCACTGTCAGAGCCGGGCTGCAAGAAAAACATTTTTGTTCAGACTCCTTCCTATTGTTCTGTATCAGGTCATAATGGAACCAGCACTAGCCATCACAGGCCCAGCAACGTCCCAAACTCTGAGGTGCTGCATCTCAACCCTTCTTCCCATAAGCACACATAGAACAATGGAGAAAAGCCTGAGGGAAGCATGAAACATGTCACTAGTGTGTTCATTGAGAGGCAGGGTCAAGCCATACCTCTGTTAGAGCCCCACAAAGCATCAAAGGCTCAGGATTCTCCAGTGTTCAACACATCCTGCTATATCCTCAGCTCTAATGCAGCAGTTCCAGCCCCAGCCCAACCCAAGCAGAAGCCTCACTGCAAGCCAGGACATCTCTCCAAATAGAGAAGGTTGGCACCTTGGAAATTGTAGTCCCCTTTCCTCAAGATCCTGGGTCCCTGGCTAATCTGCCATGGGCTGAGGAGCCACAGCCTTGGCCTGGCAAAGGGCAATGCTCTGCATGAGAGCAGCAATGCCTACAGAGCAGTCCTGCTACTGTCATCCACTTCCCTTCCATGCCAACCCCCACGCGGTTTCTAAGCACAGCAAACCTTGCAGTGGGGTCAGCCTCTCCTGATCTCAACCTGGTGCCCAGATCCATGCCCTGTCCCCCAGTCTCTCGCATAAAGTCACGCTGTCAGCAGCTGTGTTCAGCCCCAGGAGAACAGAAGGGATATTTTATCCCCATCTGAATGGAAAAAACTCCCCACTGAGCCCCCCTCTGCTCCGTGTGCCCTTGGCTCCACACTACACTGCAGAACACAGGAACAGGGTGTGCACCTCCTCTTTCCCCTCCATGCCTGGTAACAACATTTCCTCCTCTTCATCCTCATCCTCCTCTGCTTCTTCAGTGTCATCTTCATCATCTTCATTCTCTGCCTCTTCACTACTGTAACCATCCTCATCTTCACTGCATTCCTACAAGAAACAAGAGACACCACCAGGAGTCACACAGGACACTCTCAGTGCCCTCCCCAGACAGCTCGTCCCTCCACTGTAGGGACAAAGGATCAGTTTGCCCCAGAAGAGTGAAATGACCTGGTAAGTTTTCTCCAGACCTGATGTCTACAAACAGAGCAGCTAGTTTCAACTACCACAGTGAATGGAGAGATGGTGCATGCAGCAAGACCAATGGGTATCTACTATGGCTGCTGCGCAGTAGAGGGTATGTTTCCCTCAGAGTTATCTAAACAATCCCCAATGCTCCCATGAGATGATCTCAAAGTATCAGCCTGAAAAACCTACTCCTAGGACACACCTAGGATGAACCAGAGGCTCATAGCTTAAGTACCACAGCAAGCAATGCATTCTGCCCAGCCAGAAGGCCATTCTGTCCCCAGTGCTGTTTCCTACCTCACTGTCTTCCTCCTCTTCCTCAACCTCATCTGACTCATCCTCACTGTCCTCAAAAAATTTGGATTTGGTTGTGCGCTGGGGCTTTCCCGTAGAGGAGCAGGAGGGCCCGGCCTCCCCAGTAGAAGAGGTGACGGCCTCGTCACCTTTGCCTAGTTCAGGCTTCTGCAGAGCAGGGCTGTTGCCTCCAGTGCTGGCTTTGTCTGAGGTGGAGGAAATACCCGTGATTTCTTCATCTGGCTTCCCATTCTTCCTCTCCTTGTGGTCGATAAGCTCCCCTGGGTCAGCCTCTCCATTCATATTTGACTCCCCATCATGCTGCTTGCCTGTCCCCTCTGCAGCGTTCTCCCCAGCTGGAGCTAAAGACTTGTGTTTGAGGTTCTTGGTGCAGTTTTGTCCATAACGTGTGAGAAGCTCCTCAATGGTCATTGTGGCTTCTTCATGCAGAAGAGCAGCTTCCTCATTATCCACTAAAAATGGAAAGGGGGAGTGGGGTGAGGACAAAGAGGATCAGAAAGCAGGACATGTCACCATAGCAGCAGCTGTGCAACACACACTGGGTTCAGCAGTGAGTCGCCCTGACTGGAGGTTGCTATTTGCAGACATGTTTCAGCAATGCTCAACTTGCTGATCACTAGCAGGCATGGACAAACACAGCCAGGCCTGCACTGTCCCAAAGCTTCCAGGCGCTGCAGATGAACAACATGCAAATGGCAGAGGAAGGGCTTCTATCCACTGCCGAGGCAAGCAGTCTGCAAATTATCCCAGTGCCTCAGGCCACCGATGCTATCTGACTGACTTGTAGGCAGCACAGAAGCATTTAAATTAGATGTGAGGTTGGAGGGTAAAGAGCCTCATATTTCACCAGTGTAGGCTCAAATGAAGCTGTTGGGGAAGCAGATAGACCACTTCCATGTGTAGATTTGTTCATTAACACTGCAGCTATGAACAAGAAGTTTTCATTACAGCAGTTGCTCCATAGGCCTTATGCACAGGGATCCCAAACAACTGTGATCTAGACACTTACAATCAGATAATAAAACAGCTTTAGGTATGCAGTACACTGGACAGAAAATAGGATGACTTCCCCTAAACTGTGAGCCAAGGACCAGAAACTCCACTGCTATCAGGTAACTTCCATCATTTCCCTGTTGACATCCGCTTGGTTATCCTTTTCTTTGCTAATTTAATGCCAAAAGGAAAAGAAACAGCCATATCCCAAATAGTCCTTCAAGTATTGGACAAAAAGGAAAACAAACAAACAAACAAACAAAACCCCTTTGTCCCCATCAGCTGGAGAATGAGGGCCAATAAACTCAGCATTTTCAGATCAACGCTATTCATGGTGATGGTATCCCTTTACACCTGCTTCAAGGCTAGTCACAAGCTATTCAGCCAAGAGCAGCACAGGATTGTACCCTGGGAATCACATTCTAGCTGGATTCATGATCTGGCAACTATTTGCTCATGGAAAAAGCATATTCGCTTCTTTGCGAGAAAGAACAACTGAAAAGAGACAATAATCTAATTCAATCCTGTCTGCAGCTTGCCTGCCACCAGCCTGACAGAGCTAAGCATCAGACATCATACCATTTCACTTTTACAACTTAGCCCACTTCCCAGCTCAAGGATTTCTGACACATCCTAGAAGTTTGCACCCCATGGAGGATATCCTACGGAAAGCTGTGACAGGCTGGTTTGCTATTCATAGGATTAAGCTACCAAATGAATCAAAATTCCCCTAACACCAGCTCAAAGCAATCGATGGTACTGAGAGATGGCAGCTCCAGCCGAAATTGAACTGGGTAATTTGGACAAGCAAACCTTCTGCTAATGGAGACCTGGTCCAACTGCTCTCAGTCCCAGGCCTGGAGCTGCAGTCTTACCTATTCAGTGGCATCTGACTTACCATCATCTTCATCAGCAACTTTTTCCTTCTCATCTTCATCATCTTGGGGTCGCCCAGCCATCTGAGAGAGCTCTTTAATCACCTCCTCAGTGGTGAGCTTGGCGTCTATGGCTAAGAAAGCATCTTCCAGGGCCTAGATATGAACAAAGACATAAGAGTATGCATAATTTCGTTTTCCTTACAGGATACCTGGTGCGATCAAGCCACTTCCAAAATGCATCATACAGAATTGGAGCCCAAACTGGTCAAGGCCGGTGGCACCTCTGGGGTCCATCTGGTCCAACCCCCCCCGTTCAAGCAGGGCCACCCAGAGCCAGTTGCCCAGGGACCATGGTCCTGGCTGTTCAGCCAATTTTCAGTCCACCTCACCGTCTGCACATGCAGCCCATACATCAACAGCTTGTCTATAAGGATCTTATGGGAGACAGTGTTAAAGTCTGAAGTCTACAGGGGCCCTGAGGACAGGATAGCATTCAAAGCCACTGTGGGGAATGGTTCACCAAGCAGGCTCCCCCGCTCAGCAGACAGGCGTATTGTAGTCAGTGAGCACATCCAGCATGGGATCAGCAAAGCACAATAGTTGGGTGTCTTGGCCACACAGCAAGAGCCACAAACTGATTCGAGTTTGCTTTGTAGGCTATCCTCAGACTAGACCTAGATGGAAGTTCTGGAGTGACTGCCTTTCCCTCACCCACACTGCTGCAGATCCCAGCACCAACCCTAGGGATACCTGATGTCAGATCAGGTATTAGCGCTATAAGGGAGAGTAATAGAGGGATCACTTGGCAGAAGCAAGACACAAACACCGCACTTCGTGCTAACCTCCCAACTCTGCCAAACTACCCCCCCCAGACAACAACAGCAAACCAGAAAACTACACTCACAAAAACAATTCACACTCTTGACTGGAATGAGTCTGCAAATTAAAAAAAAAAAAAAAAAAAGGCAAAAATAATGTAAAACAGAAGAAGGTTTATTTTTGAAAATACAATCAACACCTGGTATAAACTCCTAGAAACAAGGAAGAGAAACAGAAATGGAGATACCCGTGGAAGATAGGACAGACAGATCTTGGAAGGACAGGGCACTATGTAAGTACTAGGTACCTAACAAGGGCTTTTTTCTGCACTGGTACTTACACTTTTTCCAGGGTAGTGCTGGATTCTTACCTTTTGCAATTTGCCTTCCTTATAGGCCTTCTGGTCTTTGATTATCTCAGGGAGATACTTGGCACAGTACAGGGCAACTTCTTCTCCTGAAAGAGAGCAGAAATCATTTAAAGAGGCCGGTCCTCTCAGAAGGAAAATGTACTCTTAAGCAACTGAATTCCTGAGGCAAATCTTGGGACACAAACCAGAACTAACCCAGACATGGAGAAATCATGTAGCAGCAGCAGACTGCTGTGGATCTCACGTACACTTCCCAGCAGGCTGTACCTCCAGAACAGCAGGATTTGCTGATGACCCCTGGGAAACGTCAGTGAGTTCTCATCCATCAGGTTTAGCCAAAGCTATAAACCCTCTGAAAGGGAGCTTAGGCCCATTTTGGCCATTAGCCCAACTGTTAAGGTCCATTCTACGTAGAAAGCTCAATTTTCACGTGAAAATGCAAGTATAAACAAGCTTTCAGAGCATTACTGACACACAATGAGCAACACAAAAAGTGAGCATTACGTATTCTAGTGTATGTTCTAGACTAACAAATAAATCAATGTCAAAGCCTTGAGATGAGCCTTTCAGAAAGATGGGGGTCCTGATCAGCAGAACAGAGTCACCTCGGTACAGGAAGGTGTGTGTGCACATGCACGACATGAGTGAAAGGTGGCCAGAACACCAGGTTGCTGAAAGCACAGAGGATAACTCAGATCAAAAGTCAGCAACGTGAATCAAGCACCCACTCCTAGAACAGCTGAAAGATTCTTGAAAGCTGAAAACACTCCAGCAGCTTAGTAATTAATACTGTCAAGTATACAATAGAGCACGGCAGACATTTTTTGTGATCACGAAGGTGCTATTAGTAGAGGAAGAAGATTAAATGGCATGAGGGATGATGAATTTCTGCAGTTTGTTCATTTACAACTTGCACTATTCTTTCTGGTCCCCCTTGCTGAACCAATCTAGTTATTTAGGCTTTGATATGAGATGCAAAGAACAATCTAGGGCATAGGAACCTGACTTGGAAGGCATGAGAAAGAAAAGCCAGAGCTAGAATCAGAAACTAAGAAACAAACTAAATGACAGCCGCAGAGGGATAGCGGAGTAGGGTGTGAGGTAGAATGCACGTGTGCTTCACACTGTGCTGGATGAGCCATCCTCCATCCCAGGGCAAAAGAAGGGGCAACGTGAGTGGGTGAAGCAATAGAGCTCAAGATCCTTTCTGTATGCTGCAGACCTTCCTATAGCTATAAGGTAAGGGCCATGTACGCTCCTTTCCTCCTGGCTACGGAAGGAAGGTTTTCATGGCACAGCTCTCACAGCCAGTCAGCTCTCGATTTCCCTTCCCTCTCCTTCTTCCAGTCAAACAGAGTCTGTGCTGACAGCTTGGCACGAAGAGCAAAGCTCTGTGAAGCAAAGGGGAGCAGAGGAATTGAGGGAGTGGGAAGTAGCTAGCCATCAGCTCAGCAAAGGACAGAGACCAAGAGATGAAGGGAGATACAAAGGGAACATAGTGCGAAGTAAAGAGGTGGTGAGATTTGAGAAAAAAAAAAGAAATAGCAGACAAGGGACTTTTCAAATGTGCCCACAGAAAAAGGATTAAGTGGCCATTGACAAAGAACAGAAACCTTGCAAAAAAGTTGCTGTTAAAATAGCGCTGCAGAAAGTTCAGCACTATGGATCTACGCAACAAAGAGACTGAGCTCCATTCTGACCATACTCTCCAAAATGCACTGGGAGGAAGAGGGGAGAAAAAACTGGAAGATCACAGAAAAATAAATCATGTAAGAGAAATATGAGTGACCCTAGCACTTCTAATGAGAACTTAATAGGAAAACCAAGGTGACCTGACAACAACAGATCTTGCAGAGAAATAAAAGATTGGCTGGCCCTCACAGGATCTCCTATGAAAAAGAGTGACAATTACTGTACACTGACATAGGCTTATTGAAAGCAGACCTCGTCAATCCAACTCAACATCCGCTCATAAAGATACTATGATTTTGGTTGATAAAACTAAGCATGATTTAGGCAAGGTCTAAAACTTGCAGATAGGTATATAAGACAGCACTTTGCTTAAAAAGTTAAACTTTCAAGGCACCACATGCTGAATAGGTTAAAGAACTGCCAACTATTGGCCAAGACACAAACTGAACAAAGAATCGCACTGGACCGTGTTTATATGCTATCATCAAGGACTGTTACAGACGATACTGTAACGTTTTTATCTAACAGACAAAAATAAGCAGTTTCTATGAGATATTGATGGAGGTAGTAGTGAATGATGGCAGTGACAGGTCTTCCATATCATCTGATAAACTGTGGGGGGAGAGCAGAGGCTTCTCAGAGGGGTAATATGGCCACTGAGGAAAACACGTGCATAGTCTTGGACCATGGCAGATAGCCACCTAGCAGATCTGAGCGCTCTACGAGACAGCCTGGAACAGGTTGGGAGCACACTCCAGGCATCCCTTTATTTAGGCTGCTTTTATTTAGAGTGTAAACTAGCTCACCTAGCAGACCATAACACCGTAGCCCTGAAGCTGGAGGCCAGTAATGAGCGGAGTACGGCAGGGGTCAAGACTGGGTCCAGTCCTGCTTAACATCTTCATTAACGATCTGGACAGTGGGGTAGAGTGCACCCTCAGTAAATTTGCAGATGGCACAAAACTGGGGGGAATAGCTGGTTCACCAGGGGGTTGTGCTGCTGTCCAGAGGGACCTCGACAGGCTGGAGAGGTGGGCTGACAAAAATCTCATGAAGGTCAACAAGGAGAAGTGCAGAGTCCTGCACCTGGGGAGGAACTACCTCAGGTACCGGAACGTGCTGGAGGCCACCCAGCTGGAAAGCAGCTCTGCAGAAAAGGACTTAGGAGTCCCGGTGGACGCCTAAGTTGACCATTAGTCAGCAACATGTCCTTGTCGCTAAGAAGGCTAACAGCATTCTTGGCTGCATTAGGCAAAATATCGCCAGCAGGTCAAGGGAGGGGATCCTGCCCCTCTACTCAGCATAGGTGAGGCCACACCTGGAGTACTGTGTCCAGTTCTGAGCTCCCCACTATAAGAGAGACATGGACATACTGGACACAGTCCAACACAAGGCCACTACGATGCTGAAGGGCCTGGAGCCCCTGTGCTGTGAGGAGAGGCTGAGAGAGCTGGGGCTGCTCGGCCTGGAGAAGAGGAGGCTCAGGGGGAGCTCCCCCATGGCCCCCAGGCCCTGCAGGGAGGTGCGGAGAGGCCGGAGCCGGGCTCTGCTGGGCGGTGCCCAGGGCCAGGCCCAGAGGCCCTGGGCCCAGCCTGGAGCCCAGGAGGCTCCCCCTGGCCCTCAGGCAGCGCTTCTGTGCTGGGCGGGCGCCGGAGCCCTGGCACAGGCTGCCCCGAGAGGTGCTGGGGGCTCCTCCTTGGGGCTCTCCCAAAGCCGCCTGGACCCTGCTCTGGGTGGCCCTGCTTGACTGGGGGGAGTGGACCAGATGACCTCCAGAGGTCACTTACAGCCTCAACCGTTCTGTGAAGCACTTGCAGAGAACACCAACAGCTTCTACGTCCTTGCTCATACTATAGGGAGTGAGCTGAACAGCCTGGCCTGAAGACGGCTGTGAGAAAGCTCATTGCGGCCTTTCAGTACCTGAAGGGAGCGTATAAACAGGAGGGGGAACGCGTGTTCACACACGTTGATAGTGATAGGACAAGGGGAAATGGTTACAAACTAAGACAGGGGAGATTTAGGTTGGATATTAGGAGGAAGGTTTTCACTCAGAGGGTGCTGAGGCACTGGAACAGGTTGCCCAGAGAGGTTGTGGATGCCCCATCCCTGGAGGCATTCAAGGCCAGGCTGGATGTGGCGCTGGGCAGCCTGCTCTAGTAGTTGGCAACCCTGCCCAGAGCAGGGGGGTTGAAACTAGATGATCTTTAAGGTCCTTTTCAACCTATGCCGTTCTATGATTCTATGAAAGCAGGGCTCGTGCCATGGGCAGGTGAGTTCCAGGACTTGGCTGGCACCTTGATTTAGACCTGGACATTACACATATGCACTCCCACAAAGAGGTTTGATCAGTAAGCAAGGTGGTGCATTGTGCATACCTCAACAGACTGAGAAGAAAACCCATGGAAACTGCAGGAATATCTTGTCAAAAATCAGAAACTGCAGGACAGGGAACAGGCCAAGCAGGGTGGCAGATGACTGCCAGTCATCACAAGGGGCAGCTACAATCTCCTCCACAGAATCACAGAATCGTTTAGGTTGGAAAAGACCTCCAAGATCATCAAGTCCAACCGTTAACCCAGCACTGCTAAGCCTACCACTAAACCATGTCCCTAAGCACCACCGCTACACGTATTTGAACACCTCCAGGGATGGTGACTCAACCGCTTCCCTGGGCAGCCTGTTTCAACGCCTCACAACCCTTTCAGTAAAGTTTTTCCTAATATCCAACCTAAACCTCCCCTGGTGCAACTTGAGGCCATTTCCTCTTGTCCTGTCACTTGTTGCTTGGGAGAAGAGATCGACCCCTACCCCGCTACAACCTCCTCTGAGGTAGTTGTAGAGAGCGATAAGGTCTCCCCTCAGCCTCTTTTTCTTTAGGGTAAATAACCCCAGTTCCCTCAACTGCTCCTTATAAGACTTGTTTCACTTCCAACTTGATCTGCATGATGGCCCTGACAACTGACTTGTCTACTTTCTAATCTCATTTGGGTACTCTCTGGGGGCACTGAACTGCATCATCCAGACCATACACTGGGAGTCACAGGTGGGACATCTGCATGCAAGCCATGCTGTGCCCTGAAGCTCTTCAGAGGCTTCCCTGATGGTATTATACAAATGCTAAACAGGAATGGTGTGGGTAAAAGCCTGCATTACTGGTATCAGGCAACATTGCCAGAGCTGCCTGCTGAGATCAGAAAAGGAGAAGAGTGACTGAGGGGCAGCCCAGTCCCTGCCCAGCAGGGTCTGCAGATGAGGCAACAGCACTCTGCATTCTGTGCTACCGGAAGCCGCTGACAGATCTAGTAGTACCAGCACGGACACCTAATCACCCACCAGATGGAAGAGATGACTGAACACTGAAATCTTCATGCCAAAGCTAGGGACAAGGGATTTTCTTCACAGCAACAGGTAGCTTGATCTGAGAAAGACACCAACAGCTTTACAGTCTTGGACTCGGTACCTCCATGCTGCCTCTGTAAGCAGGTATGGCACGGACTGGTGCACAGCCTGCAGGTGCACAGCCTGCAGGTGCACAGCCTGCAGGAAATGCTCTCCACAAGGTTGGCAGCACTGTGCAAAGCAATACAATAGAGAAATATCTTGCTCTGTCACTGTACTGGGTCTGGCCGGGATAGAGTTAACTTTCCCTGCAGCAGCCCTTGTAGCTAGAACAGCGCTGGTATCACACCACTGTTTAGGCTACTGCCGAGCAGTGCTGGCACAACACCAAGGCTCTCTCCAGACCCCCAAAGCCAGTAGGTGGGGGTGGGCAAGAAGTGGGGAGGGGACATGGCCAGGGCAGCTGACCTAAAGCAACCAAAGGGATATTCCATACCATGTGATGTCACACTCAGCAATAAAAGCTGGGAAAGGGAAGGAGAAGGGGGGNTATATATATATATATATATATTTGTTGGTTTTTTTTTCTCCTCTTCTCTAATTAAACTATCCTTATCTCAACCTGTGAGTTTTTTTTCTCCCCCTCTTCCTTTGAGAAGGGGGAGTGAGAGAGCGGTTGTGGTGGAGTTCAGCTGCCCAGCAGGGTAAAACCACCACAGTCACCACAGAAGCAGGAAGCCAGTCCCAGTACAAAAACCTCTGACATATAAACAAGCCATTTCTTTGAAACAGGGACACAGACTAAGCAGTGACCTGGAAGTCTCTGATGTGCCTGACTGTGGCCACCAAAAACCAAATTACTGTTGGAGAACTTGTAGGTGCCACCAAAGATGAGAAACTTTTGCTGCTTCCCCTGTAGCTCCAGCACACAGGGGAACAGACTGTGTTGTCTGCCACAACAGACATTTTCCTGCAAATTGATGAGGCTTTTTACACAGGAGCCTTTGCGAGTATCAGTCTTCTCTCTTCGTTGGCCGCAGTTTAGCCACAAACCACGCCACCCACTGCGAGCAGAGCTGGTAGTGGCGGTTCCCATCTCCCTTGCACAGAAGACACAAAGGTGCTCGCTTACAGTGTTTTAACCAAAATGTCTAGAAAAACAAGATTCTCCTTTGGAGTCCTCTGGCTGCAGAAGATGATTCATCAAAATGAGTCCTCAAATCTAATAGCTCCGTGTCCCTTTGGTGAACAGGAGGCAGCTACCAGCCCAGCACACAGACCACAGGTCTAGCTGCTTGCACAGCAGTCCCAGTGAGGTCTAATGGGTTTTATAAGCTGAATCAGTAATTACCTCAAAGCACAGTGCTGTCAACATGGCCAGAGAAACTGAACTGGCTCAAGGAATTCATCTTCTACAATGCAGACAGATGTACTGAAATATTCTGTCTCAGCACTTCTGGACCTGTCACAGCAAGAAACCCATCAGGTTTTTCTCACTGAAAAAGCCTTTGTGAGATGCAAGAAGGAAGCCAGATCCCAACTGGCACACTGAGTGGGCACAAAGTATCAGAGCCAGCGGTGGCAAGGGAACCTTTCTACAGTTTTGCTGAGGTGCAGTCAGTATAATTACCCCAGTGGATACTAATGGCTCCTTTCAGTTCATTAGGTAACATACTCATGGACTTGGTTACACATACCAAAAATCAGCCCACTCGCCACATTTTAACAAGATCTCATCCTCACTAAGTATCAAGCATCTTCCCTCTGAAAACCCAGGTCCAGGCTGGGGGTGAGGGCAGCAGCAGCAGGGTTGAGGAGCCAGGTAAGAAAGCCGATTTAGACACCTCAGTCCTGCTTTGTGTTCTTTATCACCATCTTTCCCTGCCAGTTCCACTAGGAACCAAAGGATTCAACCCCATAATATTCCTTGCCTGTGGTACTGAATCAGAGAGAACTACCACCAAAGAGACACCAGTTGCAAACGAGTAACACTGACTCCTTGGTCAGACCACAAAGACCCCAAAGCAGAAGACTTCTCCGCTCCTTTTACAGCCACTTGCTGCTCTTCTTTGATAGTGCCTCACCTATTACAGCATTGTCTCAAAATTAAAATTTCCCTCACTTCTTCAATTTCTGTGTTGCACACACAAGCATACCCTCTTATTATGGCTATATAAGAAGCAACAGATAATCCATTAGGATAAAATATTCCCCAAACCACTCATGCTCACCTGGGCATTGGAAGCGACTAAAAGCCTCAGAATCATCTGTTGGCAATGAAGTGCTCAGGGCTGTGTAGTTGCCTATGCAGACCTACAGCAAATGGCTCTGGTTGCCCTCACCTGTAACAAGCATTTGAGACAGCATTTCCAGCAAAATGTTGTAAGTCTGGAAGAGCTCTTTGAAACACAAAACCGAACCACAGAATAGTAAAACAGAATGAATTTTCCAAAGATGCAAGCACCCAGGAAACAAAACAAGGTAAGTGCGAGGAACTGCCACACAGGCTCTTCCACTAACCATGGTAGGCAAGACCACAGGGCTATCTGCCCAGAGGAAGGAATGGAACCTATCGCTTGCAGCTTGCAGACAAGGTTCTACATACTCCAAGGCACATTTTAAACTGCATAGGAGTCCTGGTGCTGACAGTTTTCAGACAGCAAGGAAAAGAAAATCTCACCAAATATAATTTCAATTTCTTCATGCTTTCCCAAGAAATGGGACAGAGGAGAAGCAGAGGTACAAAAGCATGCCTTGACATCCACTTGCGTGGAGTGCATTCACCTGGCATGGACTTCAAATGGACCCCCCTTCAGGGGCTGAACACCTAGAGAATACAATTATGCATATATAAACCAACAATGGATCCAGGATCACATCTTCCATGTCTCCAGTATGAAACCCACTGTAAAACTCTCAAAGTCTCCATGAATCATTTTATTAATGTTTTCTAGCAGAGAAGCATCCAGCTATGTAATGCCAAAGCCTCAGCTGCATTTCCTGCTTAATGTGATATAGATGCAGTAGGAAGGTCTTCAGGGGTATCAAGTAAACTGTAGAATGTGTAGAACTGAATTCAGTCAAAAAGTAAATATTTGGAGGGTTCTCCAGAGTGCATACTTTTATGTTCGTACATAATTAGAAAGCGAGTGCTTTTGATTGCCAGAGAGCAGGAGTTTTCAGGCTGTCTGAAAGATCAGGCAGAAAGGTGAACACGTACACTAGAGAGTTCAGGTCTCAGAGCGTATTTCTGCACAGATAGATGCCACTGCCAAAACTACATCTGATGCAGTTTTAAAAGCAGGAGTCTCATTCAGATGAAATATGGAACAAAATCCATTTATTTTATCTTGGCATTTCAGGCAAGGCTGGTTCCAAGAGTACCTAAGACCCAGTTGGAATCTTACTGCAGTATGATTTCTCCATCTCCAGCAGCACAGGCTTGAACAGGACACGTAAAGACAAGAACGGGCAGCAGCCTCGAGGCCGACACCTAGAAACCCAGGCAAGACAAGGCCTCCAGAGATAAAGGTTCCTAGATGAAATCTTTTTCAGTGCGCGTACATGCACAAACCCATCCTATCTCATCTTCACAAGGCTGAAAGTAGATCTCACTCTAAGATCTGATCTGTATTTAGACAGATACACTCAATTTGAATATAAAATAAAGCTTAGAGTCAAATAACAAATAAGCTAGCTTCCAACAAATACCACAGAATCCCTATGAATTGGAATACTCTGCCAAAACAGGAAAAGAAAAATTTTAAGACCAGAGTATTAACTCCCATCTTGAGACAATGACAGTGAATAGAGAATGCATCTGTCTTAGATCAGAAGGCAAGACAACAAAGAACAGGGTAAAAGAATTCCATCACACTGCATACTAACTGGAACAAATTTACAACAGGGCTTGCTGTATTCTACTTAAACACCCTGGTAGGAGCAAAAAGTAAGGAAACCTCACTATGATAACGCTGAGCCCCAAAATGGGGAGCTACATGTAAATGAAGACACTTATTAAAAGGAAATTAAAAGAAACAGCTAAAGGGATAAAGCATGTGTAGGTAGCAACAGAGACTGATCAGAAACACCATGCTGGTGGTGCAGAGTACCATATATCGTTCTCCAGAGTTTGGGTGGGAAGAGGCCAGGGAAATAAAAAGGAAAGTGAGACAGCCTATTAGAATGTGAAAGCCAGCTACAACTTTCAAAAAGTGTAAGTCTTGTCCATAACAGGAAAACATAACTGGTAAAATGGAAAACTAAATATGAAAAACGCTTAAGGAACACAGTAACAAAATATATTCTCAACCCATGTGGAGCAGGAAGCTTACTAGAGAGCTTAAGGCTGATAGATGAGTGAAGTATAAAAATAAAGCTAAATCATTCTTTCCACTGACAGCTAACAAAGGTTAGAGAGGTTCCCACCCTAAAACCTTCTTTTACATGGGACAAACCTGAGGAATTGTTTCAAACCAAAGAACTAATGCATCAATAAAATCATACAAAAGTAGGATCGGGCAAATGTTGATCTTCAAAGTCAGGTTCAATATGGGATATTATATCACTGCATTCAGCTCTGGGGCCCCCAGCACAAGAAAGACATGGACACATAAGAACGAGTCCAGAGGAGGGCCATGAAGATTCTCAGAGGCTGGAGCACCTCTCCTGTGGAGACAGGCTGAAGGAGTTGGGGTTGTTCAGCCTGGAGAAGAGAAGGCTCCAGGGAGAGCTTAGAGCAGCCTTCCAGTACCTAAAAGGGGCCTATAAGAAAGCAGGAGAGGGACTCTGTCAGGCAGTGCAGCGACAGGACAAGGGGTAATGGTTTTAAACTAAAAGAGGGTAGATTGAGATTAGATAAAAGGAAGAAACTCTTCCCCATGAGGGCAGTGAGGCACTGGCCCAGGCTGCCCAGAGAAGCTGTGGGTGCCCCATCCCTGGCAGTGCCCAAGGCCAGGCTGGATGGGGCCTTGGGCAGCCTGGGCTGGTGGCAGAGGTCGTGCCCATGGCAGGGGGGGCACTGGGGGGGCTTTAAGGTCCCTTCCAACCCAAACCATTCTGTGATTCTGATCTGTATCCTTCCTCATAAGGTTTGCCTACAAAAAGATGTAGAAATTCAATCACCAGAAATCTAAAATACAAGTTAGAAGTCTATGCCAGTGCTTTGCCATCCTGATTAATGACCTTCCCTAATGTCTGCCTCAAATCTTTTCTATTGTATTTTAAAAATAAATAAATAAAAACACATTACTTCATATCCTATGCTAACGGGAATATCACAAGAGTGTCAAAAGTCTTTTTAACACCCAACACATGAAATCATGAAATAAATTTTCTCAGCTAACAGGAAGGTCTAACATGCTGATCCTAAAGAAAAATACATTGGCTCGATATTATTTGTTCTTGACCAGTTTTTGCTAGCTGTTACTTATCTTCCTATCTGTTAGATACTTACAAACTGTTTCCGAATTTCTGTAATTTTCTGTAAGAAATAACATTACATTTAATAGTTGCTAAATCCCTATATCCTTTCTCCTTTGTCCTCTGCCCTTCAGAACCAATCCATCATCCAGATGCTCCTGATCTTAAGATCTGGATGATTAAGAGCATCTTAAGATCTGGATGATCTTAAGATGCTCTTAATCTTGGGGACATCACCAGGTGTTCCACCCAGTTCTCTGCATACTCTAGGATGAAGTTCAAGAGGAAAATCATTTCAAAACATTCAACCTAAATATTTCAGACTGAGACCATATCTTTTGAAGAGCTATTAGTTTGTCAGCTACCTACTCAGACCAACCTTTTTAATAAGGACTACTACTACAAAAAAAGTCTTAAACTCTTCTTTACAAACTGGCAGAATTAGATAACTCGATTCTAAAGGAAATCACACGTGAAAGTGAGAAGTCAAGAACTGGGGTAGGTAACCTTTTGCTTAATTTCACTCCAGTATCAGAGAAATGAAAGGCATATATACCATACCAAAAACTCAATTAAAAAGCTTCAGAGAGTGGAAGAAACTGGGTTTGCAAAACTACAGACCAGCACATCTGGTATCTGAGCCCTGCAAACAGCAGAAATTGTAAGAAACAGAAGTAGCAGATACATGCATACATATGGTTGAACGGGCAGAAATAAATATACAACAGAGGATGTCACAAACTGGTAAACTTTTTTTCAAAGAGACAAAGAGCAGGAAGAAATAGGTCATTGAGTCAGCTTACTCCATATAGATTTTCAAAATGTCTTCAGTTTAGTCAAACATTTTACATACTAAGCTGTGATGGGAAAACAGGTAACATTTGATAGAAGCAAACAGTTTTCAGAATGGAGGACGGCTACTGGTAGAGTTCCCTGAGGATTTATGTTCTTCAACATCTGTATGAATTATCTGGAAGAGAGGGTCAAGTAAGAAGTCATGGAGCATTCAGGTGATAAAAATCATTTGCAAAATTTTACAGAAGGCTCTTATGCTTTTACGTGATATTGGCAGATGAAATTCCTCACTGACAAAAAGATTAATAATAATAATTCATGGAGCAGATCCTCCTGGAAACTGTGCTAAGACACACAGAGAACAGAGAAGTGACGGGTGACAGCCAACGTGGCTTCACTAAGGGCAGAGCGTGCCTGACAAACCTGGTGGCCTTCTACGATGGGGTTACAGTATTGGTAGATAAGGGAAAAGCAACCAACATCATCTCCCTGGACTTGTGCAAAGCATTTGACGCTGTCCCGCACAACGTCCTTGTCTCCAAATTGGAGAGACGTGGATTTGATGGATGGACCACTCGGTGGGTAAGGAACTGGCTGGATGGTCACAAAGATCTGCGGTCAGCGGCTCAATGTCCAGGTGGAGACCAGTGACGAGCAGTGTTCCACAGGGGTCGGTACTGGGACCGGCGCTGTTTGACATCTCTGTCGGTGACACGGACAGTGGGATCGAATGCAGCCTCAGCAAGTTTGCCGATGACACCGAGCTGTGTGGTGCGGTTGGCGCGCTGGAGGGAAGGGATGGCATCCAGAGGGAGCTGGACAGGCCTGAGAGATGGGCCTGTGTGACCTCGTGGAGTTCAGCAAGGCCAAGGGCAAGGTCCTGCACCGGGGTCGGGGCAATCCCAAACACAAATACGGGCTGGGTGGAGAATGGATTGAGAGCAGCAGCTCTGAGGAGAAGGACCTGGGGGTGTTGGTGGATGAGAAGCTCAACATGAGCCGGCAACGTGTGCCCGCAGCCCAGAAAGCCACCCGCGTCCTGGGCTGCATCCAGAGCAGGGCGGCAGCAGGGCGAGGGAGGGGATGGTCCCCCTCTGCCCCGCTTTGGTGAGACCCTGCCTGGAGCTGTGCTCAGCTCTGGGGCCCAGCACAAGGACAGGGACGTGTGGGAGCGACTCCAGAGGCCACGAGGATGCCCAGAGGCTGGAGCAGCTCTGCTGTGGGGCCGGGCTGAGAGCTGGGGGCGATCGGCTGGAGAAGGGAAAGCGCCGGGGAGACCTCACAGCGGCCTCCCAGTACCTAAAGGGGGCCTATAAGAAGGCAGGAGAGGGACTCTTTGTCAGGGGGTGCAGTGATAGGACAAGGGGTAATGGTTTTAAACTAAAAGAGGAAAGATTGAGATTAGATATAAGGAAGAAATTCTTCACTGTGAGGGTGGTGACGCCCTGGCCGAGGCTGCCCAGAGAAGCTGTGGGGGCCCCATCCCTGGCAGTGCCCAAAGCCAGGCTGGATGGGGCTTGGGGCAGCCTGATCTAGGGAAGGTGTCTGTGCCCATGGCAGGGGGGTGGAACTAGAGGATCTTTAAAGTCCCTTCCAACTCAAAACATTCTATGATTCTATGGAAAAAAAGAAGACAATCAGCCTAAATATACACGTTGGATGGACTCAAAACCATCTATTACCACTTAAAGATCTGGGAGGAACTGGGAAAGGAGTTCCAAAAATGTCAGCTCACAGTTTAGTTGTACCAAAACAGTTAATATGTTGTTAGGAATTGTCAGGAAAGGAACTGAGAACAAAGCAGAAAATACTTATGTCACAATAAATTGATGATACATCTGTACCTTTAAAGCTATATGCAGTTCTAGTCAGCCTACCTAAAAGCATGTTGCAGAGCTAGAATATGTCCAAACCTGACAATCATAATGAGAGTTGTGGAACAACAGAATGCCTGGAATTCATGGCTATGTCTAACACAAGTAACAGGACAACTGCCATGGCCCAGGCATCTCATCACCTATGTGAAAAATTACCAAAATGATCCATGGTACACTTCTGGCATAAGCCAGTTTGTACTCAAATAATTTCTGGACACAGTTCGGGAGCTGGTAGGAACCAGGGACCAACTGCCAGTTTGGATGCAGCCACACTATTCTAAACTCTAAGACAGGTTAATAGCATCAATGTGGCCACACTGTTCCAACTGGCCTCAGGGCCAGAAAACAGGTGCTGATCCCGTTTAATTTAATAATACAGATTTAGCTCTATGATCAGAGACTAGTCTAAGACTCTTCTTACTAAAAGAAAGGACATATAGTCCAAAATTATGAAAGTGAAAAGTGGTAACAGAGTTATTATTCACTAATCTCTCATAATGTAAATTGGTAATGTTGCAGTGAAATTATCAGACACCAGAGCTAGATCAAAGTATTTTTTTTCCAAACAAAAAATAATTAACTTGCACACAAAACATCCTATGGAAATAACCACCAAACATATAAACTTGGTTTAAAATGCCATTAGACAAACTCACAAAGAGTTAATCAAAAAGACTCGAGCATGTCTTTAAGATCTGTGGCTGCAATCTCTAGCTCAGGGACCCCTTAAGTGGGGAATGGAAGCTGGGAAGGTATGGTAGGGAATGGATCTGCCTGTTCTGTTCTTTCTCTCTCCTTGAGCAACCAGTACTGACAGCCATCAGAGCACACTGACTATTGTCAGACCTCTGGTCCAATCTCAAATAGTCTTTCTTAAGGCCACTCTTCTGTGCTTATCCTAACCCACCCATCAAGAAAACAGGCATTCTTGAAAGAGTTTTAGAAGATAGAATGCAAATCTCATTGCAATTTTGTATCAACCCATGACCTTCCTTCTAGGAATCCTATGAAGCTTTCAGAGCCTTAGTCAATGATACCTATCTACCCAAGAAAATGCTTTCCAAGAAGGAGCAGGATTTCTAATGGTAGGTAGATGCTTGCTGCAGCTGCCATGACAGAAGCCACTTTTACTGAACAGCCTAGAAGAGCCACAGCAAAGAACAGGGATGCAATTACCTCCATGTCCATCGTAGACTGAGAACATGGCTGTTTCACTGTCCAGCTCGGGTATGCAGTTGTGAGCATCCTGAAAGAGAGAGCAAAAGTCAGGAATGACAAGGATTGCAATAGATCCCTGTACAGAAGTGGGAGAAAGGAGCAGGGAGGCTATGAGCACTGATGCAGGGAGTCTCAAATCTGGAGGGAGGGCAAGAACAGTAATAAAGCCTCCGCCCATATTCTCAAAGGCTTACCTGGTGAGCACTTATCTTCAAAGAAGGGGCACATCTTTAACGTTATGGTGCTCTGTGCTAGAGCAGTAGCCCAGCCTCATCACCATGAGATCATACCGTAAACTGCTTTAGGTCCTTGATACAACAACTCCAGGCATTTCCAGGCTCAAGCCAGAATCAAATCCCTCTGCTTACGGCACTTGTAAGGCCTGTGTTATTGCAGTAGCTCGCGCTCCTTAAAGAACCTGTGGCACCAAGCTGTGCTCCATTATACAAACTGGTACCTAGGCTGAGGGCTGTCTAACAGCATGACTACAGAAACAAAATTGCACCAGTACCGATACTTGGACAACTTCCACGCAGACAGATGCACCCGGCTCTGGGTCACCTACAGCATCTAGCCATTCCCACACTCTCTCTTCCCCTGCTCTTGCCAAACAAGTTCCATGCAAACTGAAGAGACACTCCGATGCACTGGTGAAGCCAGAAGGTCACACATGGAGCCTCCTGACCTCACGTCTTCAACACGACCATAGGCTTTGCCTTTGCTTGTCCTGGTGAACACAGTCACGAATGACAGCAGTTGTCTATTGCAGCAGGCCAACGAAAGGCAGCCCTGCTACACGTAGGATTACCGCATCCAACAAGAACAAACTGGGCTGGAAAACCTTCTCTTTGGACAAAGGCTCCTTTCTCTGCTCTCGCCACATGGGATGCTCCAGGAAGGCACTGCTGGCCTCGGGCACAGCTATCTGACAAGCAAGGCGAAGAGCCGGGCCTCTGTCAAGTGCCTTTAAAGCAGTGAAGCAAAGGACGCACAAGTAATCAACTAACAGCACTCAAAGCACAGCACAGAACCAGGTATTGCTTCCTAAGGTAAGGCAGACATCTCTGTTCTGCCAGCTGTCCAGAAACCCTGAGGCTCGCTGGGGGCAAACTGCAGGAAAGTTGTGTCCCAGGGCTTTTGGGACATAAATATCGAACTCCAGCCAGCCTGTCTCTGTGCACGCTCCCAAACTACACAGATGAACTATACACAAGGTATATACACAGACCAGCCCCTCTCTCCACAAGGTCCCATCAGGAACAGCAGATTTCGAAGAAGGCACCGTCCAGGTTTTACAACCAGGCGCCTGGCCTCTTTCACCCTGCGAGTAGGCAAACCAAACCTGGCAATTCCCGCGCAGAGCCTAGGACTGATGGATGGACCGAACCTCTCTCAAACCCCCCTCCCAACTGATTTTCTGATGCTAACATTCAAGCCCTAACCTACCAACTTACAACCTGACCGCACACCACATGCTTTTGTTAAAGAACAATCATGCGATCGTTTAAACAACGTGATCTAGTCTCCTTGCTGTGGTTCGTCACCTTAAAGCTCAATGTGCTGTGGGCTGCCCCAAAACAAAACACTGTACTTATTCCAAGGCAGCTGGCTCTAAGGTTTGGATGTGTCCACATCGCCAGCCATAACCAAATATTTCTATACATACAAACAGCCACACTTGATTGCTGCACAGCCAAGCAACTGATGAGCCTTTCTACTTTTTTTTAATCATAGGGCTCCTTGCATAAGTGTGATTTGTAAAGTCTTTGGCCTCTAGGATCCCACAATCTTGTAAAGAGAACCCCATTCCCCTGCAATTTCTATCAAGTGGTAAACAAAACGGAAAAAGAGAGTTTCTGGATTTATGCAACACTTAATGCAATGAAACTCCTGATACTGATGAAACAGGCAAATTATAATCTTAGTTCAAAACAAAAAAATGACTCTGAATTATAACGTGGGAAATTTAACCAGAGTTCACTGGACACAGTGAATGAAAATAAGAATAAGCAAAACCCCAGCACTTTTATGCTCACTTTTCACGGCATTTACAGAAGCTAGAGAGATAGCAAAACCACAACAAATTAACTGGGATAAGTCCCTGGTGACTAAACAGCAGCTTAATTAGAGCAAGTAACACAAATGCTGCTGGGGAAGAAACACAGTACTGGCAGCAAAAATGGTCTTCCTGCTCCATTTGTATGACACTCGCTGAAACGTGTCCTGATCCTGAACCAGGGCACTACTGCCAAGGAGGCCAGACAAGGCCAGCACATGTCGGTAGGAGACAGTTCAGCTCCCACACCGTGCACAGAACTGGCTCTAAACTGCTTTGGACGCTGCCACGAGTGCTAACGGCTCGGGACACCCGACTGCACGCAACTTTCTGGCGTTTTCAACGCTAGGACCAGTTCAGAGAGCATCCGATCGACCACAAAGACCATTGTGCGCTGCCAGCAGCAGCTGTCAGCTATGAGCCTCCACCTCCCCTTCAAGGCCTGTTAAACGGTCTGCAGCCGACTGTCCTCCAAGCAGCCATCACCTCAAACTCTTCAGAACGAGCAAGAGAGCTCACAAAGCCTGGGTGCCAGCAACCCTTCCATAGCAGCCTCCTGCGGACGGGGTTAGAGCAGCACCAAAGAGCCCAGAGAGGCCCAGTCCGTCCACCCCTATAGGGCCTCCTGCACCCTTCGCTTTACCCCAGAGCACTCCTCTCTGTACTGGAAAGCTGCCTCCATCCTTTTCGTTCTTCTTCTTCACCCACAGTACCTAACACTTTTTTTTTTGGTATTCTTATCCTTTGGGTCCCTCACCTGCCCAAAACATTTCCTTATTCACAAAGCAAACTCTCTGGACTTAGAATGGATTTTTATGATAAGTTCCTTCGGAGCCCTGTACACCTGTCTCACTTGGAGGCTCCTAAAATGTAAGTTAAAGGCAACAGACAACACTTACACAATTTTTCACTGCCTAAAAATGCCTGTTTCTTCCTATCACTTCTGCATACTGGCTAGCTTCACTAACAAAAACTGTAACTAAACCTTAAGTGTTAACAAAATACACATTTGCTCAGAACTTTTCCCAAGCTTTATGAAAGAGTGAAAGTACAATTAAACATGAAAAAAGGAAAAAAAAAAAGACAAACCAAGACAAGAGACAGAGAACTCATAGTACTGGAATGCAGGAAAACACAAAAGAACTGTCCAGTTCTGCTCAGTTATATGTGAAACAATGACTTTTTCATCCCGTCACAGACTTAGACGCAATGTGCAGCAGGTTCAACTTGTAACACAAGCACTCCTACTGTCTCCTCATCCCTTGTGATAACACAGCTAAACCATGTCTAAACCAATGTCCTCAGCACTGCTTTTGCCATCAGGGAGATATGCCAAAGATGTTGGTTAGTGCAAAAAACACAGCTGCAAGTTCTGGGCCTCATCCAATTTCCATAAAGGTCAGTGACAGCAAGAACAGGCCCCAGATAAGTGAAATTATGAGCCAACTTCCCTCCTGTGGAAGGACTACTGTAGCCCACCGCCAGCGGTGTAAGTAGCTGCAACTCTCTGCTCTCCCTCATCCAAGCCCACATCCTTAAAACGCGTGCCAGAACACTGCCTGCATTCAGCCTCTTACCCATGAGCTAATCGCCTCATAGAGATTATAGTGCACATCAAGCCAGCGTTCCAGTAACGTCTCTTGTAGAGGTCACCAGAATGGAGCAACTGTGACACTATTGGTCACAGTCACCTGAGCACAAACTCTGAGTTTATCTTAAGAGCACGAGCACCAATATTCCTGCCTCTTCCACCCTAGAAACTATAGCCCCCAGTTTCATAAAGCTCTGACACACAAAGAAGGAAAAGCCTAGTCACTATTCTGCCACCACTAAGGCCATTGCAACGTTTCACAAGCAGTGAAATACCTGATAGTGTGACTTGTGAAACCGTATTTGCAGAAACCAATCCCTGATGGACTGAATGGGACATGCTCTCCAAACCAGCCACAGGGCTGCAAACAAGAAGGTTGCTTTACTGCAAGGAGAGGAGACATACCCCTGGGGCTGCAGGGACTAGTATTGGTCCTTATCTAATTTCCCTTGTTTGCTAGCTGCCTGGAAGGGAAAATAAACCAACACATTAATGGCATTCACAGAGGGTGTCGAATTCAAAGGATGAGTAACTGCTGGCAAGGCAGAGAAATAATCCCAGCAGATCTGTGTTGCTCTTGTACAAGCAGCTTTACAAAGCAGTTCCAACACACTCCTCTGTTGGGAGGAGTGTGGGCAAGCACCTGGCTCCTATAGCCAAACAGATATTTATCTTGTGATAATTCATTTGTCCGATAACAAGCCTTAGTGATAGGATGGTAAAACCAGGAGTGGCTATGGAAGACTTATAGCTGCAATGAGAACTCCTTCAATAAGTTTGCCTAGAAAAGAATAAAAACAGAGAAAGAATGAAATTTTGTTTCTGCTTAGAAAGAAAAGCAGACATTTTGGCCTGAGGATTTTTTGTTTGCACTCATTTACCGCTTCATCCCAAGCACTCAGCCGTCCTTTCCTCCACTTTCCAACCCAAGCTTCTCACTCCCTACTGGCATTTGTCTGGGCTCCAAGTGCCGTCCCCTAGCGGGCAGGGAAGCCCCCCAGCAGAGCTCTGGGACGTTCCCACGGAGCAGGGCGGTTTCTCCAGCAGATCACCGCGTGAGATCGCACGAGCGAGAGCGCAGGGCGTCGGGCGGGACACGGGCTACAGCAGCCCCAGCCTCGCCGCTCCGGTGCTGCGGACACCGCAGCCCAGCAGCCCCGTGCCCGGCGGGAGGCACGGCCGGCCCGCCGCGCTCCACGACAGCGGGGCGAGGGACGGGCACAGGGCCCCCCGCTCCCCGCCAGGCCCGCGCCCCGCTCACCTCCATGGAGACGCGCCAGCCCTGCATGGCGCTGAATCCGAAGTGCAGCGGCCGCGGCCCGAGCCCGGCCCCGTCCCCCGAGCTCTTCACCGTGTTGGGCTGCGACAGGTAGGCGCCCA